>CM062816.1:855412983-855862983 GCA_031772625.1 Pinus tabuliformis
CTTCTGAAAATAGACTGGGGTAATTATGCCCCAGGCCTACTAGCAAAGGTATCAGAGGTAGTTACGCTGACCTCCAGACAACAACCTTTGCCAGTGCAAGCCCCCAAGCTTCGTAAGGGTGCCCTCCAGAAGTACTACTAAACGTGATACAACGTCAACCTCAGGTGCCACGGGATTCCCCTCTGCAGCCACCTATGTGGTTCCTAAGATAGGCAACTATGGTCACCAACTCGTATCAAAAGCTAGGTGGAACAATCATGAGGTAGGATCCGACAAGTAAGAGAGGGGTATCTCTCGTCCTTATTTTCACTAACCCTCGTGCTTTACTCCCAGTAACGGAGCTTTCCCGGTCTCCCTAACACTATTGGATTTCGCTCTTTAATCAAACTTCTATGTTTTACAATTTAGAGCGGACTTCTATGTTTTACAATTTAGAGCGGCCTTGGAGAGTTAACTCTCCTCTCACTTAATCCAAGGCCCTAATAAACCTAAACTTGTTGGTGTATTCTAATGACAATACAAAAGTTCTAGTTTATTTTAATTAAGCGCTTGATTTTTAATGGTTGTTCTTTTAAGTCAAGGGTATAAATGGAAATGAAACCAATGGTGTTTGTATGACACAAAAGAAATCAATGAAAAACTAACTACATGAATGCAATCGTTTGTTCTTCGATGAAAAGAGATCTCTACGTGGGTTCTACGAAACTTCTATACAAAAAGTTTTTCTTTTCTTTTCTTAAAACACACTTCACACATACAAAAACTAAAAAGACTATTGATGCTTTAATAATGCAAAACTACCCTAATGCAAGGTGTAATGAAGATGCAAGATCCTAAATTACTCTAAAAAAGAACGAAAGCAATTTTTTATAACTATTAATAAGCCAACTTAATTGTTGAAAAGAATACAAATTTTGAATACAAAATTCTCTCCAAACAAGAAGGAAAAATCCCAAAAGATCACAATTCACTTTCAAAAAATCAAAAGAAACCAAAATCAAACTTGGCAAAAGAAAACAAAAACAATGTTTTTTAAGATCTTTTCTTTTTCAAGAAACAATCAAAACAACCTTTTGAAAGCACTCTAAATGCCACTAAGACTCAAAGACCGAAAGAAGAGCATAAGGAGTCTTTGCAGGTTACAAATTCAACAACGAATGAAAACTTGAACAAAAAGGCTTCAACTTGTACTAAATGACCCAAACAGCAGCAAAGAGCTTGACAAACTAACCAAGAAGTCAGGAAAGAAATACTTTCAAATTCGTCAAAAAACGACTTCCAAAAAGAAAGAAAAGGTATAAGGCCACAAAATGACAGAAAGCAAAGCAAGTAGACCAATAACCAATCTTGACACTAAGATTGAAAAAAATCTGCTATTCTAGAGGACCAGGACAATCAAGAACCTTTGTACGAAGTCTTGTGTACCAAAACACAAGTCATAAAACTCACTCAAAAGCAAACCCAGGCCAAATATTTTCAAAGCGGAAGAGACTTCAAAACAGTAAGCTCGCAGAATAATAAAATTTCAGAACAGAAATTGACCACTCAGAGACTAAATAGACCAAGAAACAAATCTTTTTAGGCAAAGAGATTTGAAAAAACAATGCAAAAAATGGTATACGCGACTGTGTTCAAGCACAAAGGCGTGTACACGCGCTTCTGATAAAGGAAACTTGTGTGTACGGGGGTTCACTTCATAGAAACTAGCGTGTGTATGCTATGTAAACAGACTAAAGTTTGTATACAAAGCTTTGCAAGAAAAATAAAAAACAAAGCCAGATCAAAAAGATCAAACTTAAGGTCTGAGACTCTATTGGACCAAATAATATTGTCACAGCAAGCAAACCAAGAACTGAGCCATGATTGACACTGAACAACCCAAACTAGGAATAACAAGATTGTTATCCCCAATGGAGTCACCAATTCTGTTACAGGAATAAGTACCCTAGGGCTTTGGGTTGGAACCCCAACAGAGCAAGAGAAAACTACAGTAAGAAACACTCATACAACTCAGGCAAAATGCTTAAATAAACAAACTATGTGAGAGCGACCATACCCGGATGTCCTTTGTTTGGGTAGATCCCGTAGGGTTCAGACCCTCTACAACTCCTAATGTTCTCCAAACCTGAAAATTATTCAATTTGAACATACATAGCAATATATAGATAAATCATTTTAATGAAACTAACTTTATATCATATAAGCAAATGATTAGTTATACATCAAAATAAAATTCATATACGAATTACAATAGTATCTGATGCATAAACACAGTTAATCTCGAAAATAAGACAACGCCTCTTTTTATTGTAGAAATCTATAACTAACACGGAGAGAATTCACCTAAGTCTTCTTCTTCCAGCTCCAAGTGGAACCGTCCTCCAAATCTGTCCAATCCCAGTCTTCAACAGCCTCCTTCCATAACCAATACCATGATATCTCAAGCAAGAGGGAGAATATCAACAATCAAGGAAACAAGGGTTTCCTGAAACTTGGGGAAGTGCTTGAAGCATAGGGATACTTCAGACTCAGTCAAGGATAATATTAGTATAATAACTCTATCTCTTCTCCTCCTTAAGGCCTTCCCATAGAAGTATATTTATACTCCTCCCAATTAGTTTTTTAGTTGGGAAACAGTTGGGCCACGGGCAATAGGAGGTAATCAACAGGTAAAAACCATGAAATCCGCCCATAATTGAGGAAATTTAAATTTTTTTAAGTGTTTTAACACACATACGCAGGTTGGGCATTGACTAACCCACGTGTACATATTTTTATCTCAGGGAAAAGTAGCGTAAAAGGAATAAAACATTATTTTTAAAATATTTGGACCAAGTCTGGAAGGAGGGGTTGCCCTATGCCATAAACCAAGCATCACAAATACCAAGGGTAGTAAATGGTGCTATAACATTCCCTCCCATCGTAACTAGAAAATAAAAATAGAGTTATTAGACCTATAGTATCAAAAGCCTCCTCCACTTCAAAATTTGAATCCACATTGATGTAAAAGGGTGGAGTGGTGCCTTGTTGGAAAGTTTTCATTGTCTCTATGCCTATTATGGAAATCTTCTTGAAATATCCAAGGCCCTCCCTCTTTGCCTCTAACCCACCAATGGAATTTATTAGTATCTCATGCTTTATGGTTGAGATGGCCTTGTTTATGGAAAAGTTGTTCTACATTGCTGAGAATTTCTTGATATTAGGTCCCTTTCTCCTAAATATCCTAAGATATGAAGGACCTAGCATGCCAATATAAATCTATTTATTTTAATATTTTGTGTCCCTACTTGCAAAGAAACCTATATTCAAACCTAAGCCATCATTTCCTCATCCATTTCCTCATTTTCTATTAATTCACTTTCTTCTCTGGCCTTACGGCTCTCAATGTTCTCTACATCTAAGAACTTCCTATGATAAAATTCTATTTTTGCCTCCACCTTTGTATCCGCTCTTAGATATTTTATGTTCTTTCTCATTTTCCATAGGAGCCCTACATTTCCCTTGGCTTGCCTCATATGGATCACTAAGATTTTTCACCCTCACTAGGCTCCCTACTTTATTTCATTTCCATTAATCTAAAAAAATCCCACCTATTATCCCTTACTACCTTCAAATCAAGAGCAACCACTTTAATTCTATTGGTTGAAGAGATAGTTGGGTAGTATCTCTATGGTTTTTTCTGTTATTTATCCTATTTCTAATAATATTGAAACTTGAATGCAAAGTGTAGAAAATAAAATACCCGCTCCACTTTTTTCTACAATCTCCTCTTATCCCACTAACTCTATACCTCTTCATGATGCCAATCGATTCCTCCATTAAACTCTAGCTTAGTAGAGCACATTTGATGGGATGTCAAGCTATAATTCTCTAATTTTATTGGGTCCAGCTACAACATGTAAAGGTTAATCCATATTGGTTTATTTCATCCCCATATAGCATTCCATATAGTTTTCTTGAATGATAAACAAAGGTGTTTGTCTATTTGAATTAGGCACATCTTGATCATCCAGTTTCCCCCCTGACACCCCATATAGCGTGTCTTCATATTTTCTACGAATGTTAAGGAAATAGTTTATGGTTGTCCTAGTTGCATGGTCTCCCATTATATATTTAAATATTGATCTCCTATCGTCACCCCTTCATTTTCTAGTCTATCTTCCAACCCATTGGCCTTGAACCAAACATGAAGGTGTATAAGAGTAGGAATGGATTAGATGAGCTTTTTCTTACAATACCTCCTATATGGTTCCAACTGTGTAAAATATTCTCTAGTATAGACCCATTTAGTATTCCCTTTAGAACATTTATTAATATTTAGGAATCACTTATACCATTAGCTTACCATAATCCTAGTTTTTGGTTATGCATAAACTTTCTTCCAAAGTTGTTATCTCTACTCCGTTGTTCATGTCCTGACCTATAGAACTGGAAAAAAAAATTATAGTGTTTCTTGAAGCATCACTGGAAACTCCTCCAAGCCCTAGTAGGTCCAAATTACCTTTAGGTGCTCCATCCAAGTAAAATTTGGTGAATTCCTGTGACTTCCTAGTCCATTCTTCCAAAGATCATGCTTGGGTTTGAAGCATCTTGGTTCTAGTATTAATTCTTGTTCTATACCCAATATGACTAAGTTTATAATGTATTCTACATTTCTTATCTTCTTATTTCTAAGAAAATGCATATACGTTCCTTGACACTTCCATCCATATATCATCCCTTTCTATATGTTAATTTTGAAAGTACACTAGTTGTGTTATTTGTAAACAATCCGTAGGAAAAGAACTACTATCTAGTTTCCAAATTATATTCAAAATAGAGCTGTTAAATGGGGATTCTCACCATTCCTATGGTGTTTTTAGGCCATCACGTTGTATTTTATCAAACTATTTGAATACCTTTTGACCCTTGTCCCATAGAGTCAAATCTTGAGTACAATGATTGAAAAGGTGCTCTATAGTTTCTCATTACATTTTAAACATCTAATAGATTAAAGGGGCATGATTCAAAACCTCTCTACTAAATTTTATCCTATGTCAAAACTTTATATATATATATATATATATATATATATATATTTTTTCAAATCCATTAATTCCATATTTCTTGTCAAATCTTTTGTTTCCTTAGATTGTAGCAATCTGCATCCAATGCATAAGAGTATTTCACCAAAATATTTAATCCACCTTATTGACCCAATTCAAAATGGTTTTATCCTCTATGAATGATATTCTCAAGTCCCCTAAATCTTTATCCAATAATTATGCCTCTTCCATTGTTATCCCTCTTGGCCACTCATGATTTCCATCTATCCCATCCACTATTGAACCCTACTTCTAATCCCTCTAGTAATGATCAATATGGTGGCAATTAAAAACATGGTATAATCCTATGTATCCCTCAAAGAATTCAACTTTATTTGTTTTGGTTTCCACTTCCATAAATTTTCAAAAAAAGAGTCAAATGCCCATATCATACTTCCCGAAAAGTAGTGATTCTACACCATTCCTTTATTTGTCCACGCATTGTTCTAAATCATTGAACCTTGCCTCATTCCTTCCATTTTTATCAAGTCCATATCCATTATGTACCTTACATATTAGACTCTTCATATTTGTCTCCAAAGGTATTATTTAGAATTTAACCATCTCCATCAAATTTTCCCTATTAGGAAATTGTTTAAGGTTATAGGATCGATCATACCTAGCCCTCCTAAACTTGGGTTACCAAATTTTATCCTAAGTCACCAAGTCCCACTTCTTTTTCATTTTTAGAGCTCCCCATAGGAATTATGTTTGAATGGCCTTGATAGCTTTAAATATCTTTGGGGGAAATAAGCACCAAGAACAAATAAAGAGGCATTGATTACAAAATAAACTTTATCAAAAACGCCTTGGTTGGAAGGGTAAGGAAAAAGTTTGTATATCTAGTAAGATTCTACTCCAAGTTTTGTTAGTAATTCCTACCAAGAAATATTTATGGATTCATTTTACAGTAAGGGAGTGCATAAATATTTAGAGGGGAAAGAGCCTTGTTGAAAGCCCAAGATTCTAAGAATATTATGTTGAATATTCATGAGAATATTAGAGAAGAAATAAAAGATTTACATTGATTGATTCACCTTGCCAAAAGTTAGCAAGAACGTGTCCAATACATCTTTGATAGATTTGGCTTCCTTGGTTGTAGTAGATCCTGAAAGCATCATGTCAACTACAAATTGTAGATGATACAGAGGGTCCATATCTATATTTATGCTGAGACCTTTTAGTGAAATTCTCATGACAACTTGCATATTTTCCTTCTCAATCCCTTTGACATGAGAGTGAATAGAGAGGGGCATAGAGGATCCCTTTTCTTGATACCTTAAGATGGATTAAAGGGAATAGAAGGTAAAAGAATTACTAGCACCAAGAAGGAGGAAAAAGCATGGCAAAAGAGGCTAGATTTTTTTCTCAACTAATCCTTTCTTGAATGAAGCTCAAGGCTATTTGCATTTCCTAGAGAAACTCCCAGTTTGATTTTCTAAAAGCTTTAGACACATCAGGTTTAATCAACATTCCAGAGTTCTTGTCATTCTTCAAGGAGTGAATTGCTTCATGCACCACAATGTTGCCTCTTAAGATTTGAAACCCCTCAATGTATACTCCTTTCTTTAGTGAAGTGACACATGATGATATGGGATTTACTCTACTAGCAATCATATTGGATATAATTTCGTATATCACATTGCAGAGTGGAATTGACCTAAATTTTCCTTTAGAATTTTCTTTTATTCCTTTGGAATGAGAGTGAGAAAGGTTGAATTAAGCACCTAAATAATTCCTTGTGTCTTTCTAGAGCTTTTAACTACTTCCTAAAGTTCCCAACCAACCATAGACCAAAAATGTTGAAAGAACTTTATTGTGAAGCTATTAACCCTTCATGATTTTCCAATTGCCAATTGCATGCCAATTTATTCTACTCCCTCCCAAGATATATCCATCATTAGGTTGGTATTTTTTTTTTCTGAAGTGACCATCACAGGAATAAAATTGATGATTTTCCTTATTGTTTCTTGTTTATCTACCATGGGCTTCTATAATAGTTGATTGTAATACTTTCTCAACTCCTTTTTATGTTTTCATATGCTTCCATATTTTTCCCCACTCATTTTGAAAAGAGATTATTTTTGTTTAGTGTTTGCAATTAATCATAAAATTATAGAAGATCTTGGTGTTCTTGTCTCCCTTATTAAGCCAACAAATCCTTGGCTTCCATCTCCACAAATCTCATTCTACTTTGAACTCATATCTAATTTACCCTCAAGTAATTATTCCTTCTTTAGCTTGTCTACATTCCTCCCCTCTTTTGTAATTATTATATATAAATATTCCATGTCTTTCTCCAAATCAATGTTCATATAAAATATTTTGTAATGTCTCTCTATTCTAGGTTTTTTCTTAAGTTTTCACATTCTTCAAACACCATTGGAAGTGATATATGAGTGTTCACTTTACCTTGTCCACTCCCACCTACAATAAATACACACTATGTTGCACAAATGATATACACTAAAGAAAAAATAAAGGAACTAGAAGAAAATATCCAATATTGGCTTTGATTTATCATTACAATAGAGTACATCTATTTTATAGAGATCGCAAATAATTATAAGATCTAACTAATCTAAGAGAAGGTGGTTGAGTGATTATCTCAGCCATCGTCTAGCAATGATTTAATGTATAACAACTTGAAATTATTACATTAATAAGCCTTATAATCTAACACCACCCACTAAGTTTTAATATCATTTTGAAATTTTGGGTGATTCACCAAAGCTTTTTGAAGTGGAGTGTTCTAAGATTAGGAATGCTCATAATCTCTCAAATAAGGAAAATAGTCCAATTATTTAATCTAAGTCCCTTATATCATATTGGATTATAAAACTAAGAAGTGATATAACTTGATTGTGATATAGTGGGTTCCTCTAAGTATCTTATTTTCCAAGTATGACAACGATTGCTTTTTGTATCAATCATTCTAAATTTTTCTATGGTTTCTGTGAAAATTCGTTGTCTTCTTCAGTTCTTCAAATGCCATATCCTTTTTCTCTAAGTGTGGTAATCGTGTTGAAATCCCCCCCACGATCCATGGCTTATCTTCCATGGAGGCCCCTATAATTTATAACAAATGAAGGAAATCTAGTTTCATTGTAGAAATATTGGGTCCAAATATATTTGCTGTGAATTCTACATCCAAGGATACAATTTATATAAATATTGCAAAAATGATTTGATCTGCTTCAATGAAATCCCAAGAATCACCTACAAGTGTTGCATAAAATTTCCAAGCCTCTTGAAAATCCATCTACACTTACTATCATTACTCCACATACTTTCCAACATTGCTTTTCCATATCCATCATGATTCTCGATTACATTTTGCTTCTTGAATCATAAGAATGGTGGGTTTCACGGGGGCTTCACTCAATGAACCTCTAACCTATCACTTGCATTCATCGCATATTAAACAATACCCTTAATTTGACTACATATTGGAAAATACCCCTAAAAATAACATTATTTAATCCCCTACCAATATAAACCCAATACACCTTTGCAATTTAAAAAACCTCTACTCCCACTAGATATTGTAGGTTCCATTTTTTCATTAACATTTTTATACCCCTTTTTATTTTTTCACTAACTTTGAGCTCCATTTTTTATACCTACCGATATAAAAACCCTTTACCCCCTATATATCCCCCAATATATTATGTCATTTTTTCTTCTATATTAATCCCCCAATATGAACCCACATGGTATGGTATTTCTCCCCAGTGAAGCCCTCGTGGTGGGTTTATCCTTTAGAATTATATTCTTGAGGATCCTTTTCTTTCTCATTCTATTCATTCACATATTATTCCAACATATCCCTTTCATATTTAAACTTGAGATTGAGAGACTAAATACCTATATGGGAATCTTTTCATGTGGCTCAAATCTAAAAGCAATGCACCTTCTTGAATCTTTTACATTTTTGTTTTCCTTCTTTACCTTTTTTATCTCCACTCCAATTTTTTCATAGTTTGAAGGGGGCATCCTAATCCTTAGATCAAATCCATTGAGATAGGTTGGTTGAGTCTACTTTATTTTTCTATTTTGATATTTCTTTTTGTAACATTTGAACTTGGCTTTTAATGAGATTGATTTAGTGTTTATCCCCATACTTTTCTATTAAGGAAGACAGATAAACCTTGAACATTGCAACATATTCTACATGGTTTGCATCATCATCCTTTATTTATATTAATCCCTCCTCCTTCATTTCCATCCCCAATTTAGCTTGCCTCTCCATCACATCTCTTATGCTTGAAACTACTACCTTTGACTTCCTTCTTTCAAGTTCTCCCTTTGAATTTTCCTAAGAGACTCTCATGTTATCAACTTTTGCCATGATATTTTCTTCTTTTGCCCATTTTGTACTTCAGTTTTCATTCGTTATTCCATCCCTACTATTAAGGCTTGGAATTTGTTACCTGATTTGACAATGTTGATGGGTATAAGTTTGGAGCTTTTCTTGCCTAATTTTCCTCTGTCTGGAATTTTGAAAAAACCCTCCTTAAATATCTCCTCCTTAGTAATTGTCCTTAGGTGTCATGGCATCAAATGTGCAGTCTTTGAAGAGGTGCTTGCAATCATAACTTTTACAATAATAGAATCAGATATGCACATAGTCCAAGATCTATATACATTATGTATCATGTAGGCTAATACATATTGACTCTAGAAAATCCATTGAAATGTTCATATAGATGGAGACATGAACATAAGTAGTATATATACCTATCTTAGTTATTTTTGAAGCTTTGATGAAGCTTCCTAGTGTGTTCCCGGTCCTAATTAGGGTCTCTTACACTTAAAACTCTTGAGAAAAAGAACAAAGGAAGGTCTAGATCATATCTTCCATAAAGTCTTTTCTCTCATGGATTAATTTTTTAATCCAAAATTTAGATGCAAACTTGTTGATTAGAGCAATAAGGCCCATCTTCAAAGAACCTTTCTCTATCCTTTGTGCTTCCAAATATTGTAGTGAAAAAGTCCTTAGGACCCAACAACAAATCTACCTACCCTTTGAGCTTCCACCTTGTATTTATCTAACATATCAAAGCTTTCTATGGAAGTTAGATCCCCTTGAAATTTCTTGTTACAACATGATTCTTTGTGTATCAAATGCAGTTCCCTATCTAAGTGAAAGTAACCTCATACTTGGGGATTTTTTTTTACTAGACACCCACCAATTCATTTATTCTCCAGTTTGAGGGATTTGTTTTTTGTTGTTGGAATATTTGAGTCATTTTCCTCCTTACTTAGCTCCCATGTTGTTTTTCCTTGTTTTCTTGTAGGCCCCATCACTAGATTCTTGTTTTCTTCCCCCATCACATCTTTATATGAGGGGAGAACTCTACTCAGTATGTCACCATTGTTGAAATTCACCAATTATAGGGCCTAATCTTAGACCTCAAACCCTAAACTTGGTTGGAACAAGATTTATTCTGTTATGACATGATTCATCACATTAATTGTATATGTTGTTTTATGAATTCATTTCCATTTATTTGAATTGCAATTATTATCACACTATTATTTTAGGATCCTTTATACAATATTAATAATTCATTGTAGTTATTTTTGTAGGTGCATTATTTTTAGTCTTGTGCCTTTGGAATCACCTGCCAATGACTATGACTATATACATAAACTCAAACAATAAAATTCTTTAGAAGGTTTTAATGAATTTTGAGTCTTGATATCTTTGTAATAAATCCAACTCACACATGAATTGTCTTTAAAAGGACAAAACACATTCATACATGGTTACAATATTTTCTTTAATTTTGAACTAATGTAATTGTTTTCAAGTGGAATTTCATCCATTTCACTAAAAATAATTTCTTTAAGAAATTTAGGCTAAACATTTTTACAATTTCATTAAAAAAAGTGCAGCCTAATTTATGATTAGGGTGATGGATATGCTTATATTTTTTTAGTTTAAATATAAATATTTCTCACCAATAATATTTTTACCCAATCAAATTAATAGAATTCCAAATTTTTGAACTATTAGCTATATATGGATAATTAGTTTGTATAAACCACCTATTAAAAGATGATTCATTTTTAATTAAAATAATGTACATTTAAATAATAAAAAAATGTATTTACTATTTCTATTATTTTTTCACCGATTCCATCGTAGAGATAGTATATGAATCAGTAAATTAGTATAAATAGTGTGTTTACTATTTCTATTATTTTTTCACGGATTCCATCGTAGAGATAGGATATGAATTAGTAAATTAGTATAAACTACTTATTTCAATAAAAAGAATGTAAATTTATATAATATATAAAAAAAATATCTAATACTTTCTATTATTTTTTTCATCCTTTTTAACATATAAACAACATATCATATTGTATATTAATATGTAAAACTTTCCAAATATCATGATATTAATATGTAAAACTTTCCAAATATCTTTAAAACTAAAAAGTATATAATACTTTATTTTTATTAATTTTTTCATTTCTTCCCACATTCACTGATACATCATATTATATATTAGTAATTTTTTTCCATGTATCTTTAAGAATATTTTCTATTGTTGTTTTTGTTTGTTTTTATAAATATTGTAATATGAAATTTTATTATTAATTATTATTAATCATGTAAATATGATATTAATTTAATTTGACAAATTCAAAATAATAATAAAAGATAAATTAACTATACCAAATGGAAGATATGGAAGGTTTTGGATCTGGAGCGATTTGACTTGGTAGCGAAGCCCTAGTTCGCTGCCTGTGCCCTAGGTCCCCCTGCCCTCCCGCCCCAAGGCCCTGGGCTTTCTTTCCTACGATTTTCAGCTGAGAACCTGTTATGTGGCTCATTTGCCGCTAGGAGGAGTTTGCGTCCATGGAGGTCGCGGGCTCACCCCAGGCAGCCCCCCTCTCCCCTCCTCCGCCTTCTTCTGCTAAAGCCTTCTCTCGGCTCTTGGTCGGTTTGCCGTAAAAGAAAAAGAATGAAGCTGCCAAATTCGTCAAGAGGCTCGAAGATATTCCTAAAATCTCCATGCTACCAGAGACTCTGATTCAAGTCACCCTGTCCTTGGCTAAGCGAGCACTTGTCGGTCGGTTCACTGAACTATGGCCTTCTCCTAAGTCCGCTAAGAACTGGGTCAACAAGAACTTGGATCCTTTGATCAAGAATAGCGTCACATTTTATTTCTTAGGACGAGGGTTTTTTCTCTTCGAATCCACCTCTAAGGAAGACAAGGATCTAATCTTCCAGAATGGCCCCTTTTTCATGGGCCCCCAAGGCCTCTATCTCAACAAATGGACGTCGGATTTTGACCCTGCAGTTGACGTTCCTATGGCTGTTCCGGTGTGGGTCAGGCTTCCAAATCTCCTAGTGCATTGCTGGAATTGGGACTCGTTGAAGCACATCGGCAACGCCCTTGGGAAATTCATAGACCGGGAAAATAACAAAGATCAATATGACTGCGCCCGAATCTATGTAGAAGTAGATCTTGAGGTGGGACTCCCGAAAGCCATCAAAATCAAAGTAGGAAGCTGGACTCATTTACAGAAGCTTGACTATGAGCAGTTGCCCTTCAAGTGCTGAAAATGCCATGTCTACGGCCACTTCGCCAGAGGATGCCCAACCAATGCTGATCCAAATAAGGGTAAAGAAGAAGGCTGGAATCAGGTCAAGCGTGCCAAGAAAACCCAAAAACATGTTGGTACAACTAAAAGAGGCCCTCAGCAAGCCCCTCCTCAGCAACCCCCTGTCAGAATGGAGCAAGAAAATAAATTCACCCCTCTAAGCTCACAAATAGAGGAATCATAGGAAGCAGATATCCAAAAATCAACCCCCCTCACAAAAGGTACCCCCTCTTCTCCCAAGGGGGCAAGCCTTGCTAAGAGTTCCAAAGGAAACACTGTAGAAGTCGAGGAAGTTGAGTAAGAATCTGAAGGCTCAGAGGAAGAAGGCAAAATAGAAGAATCACAAGCCTCGACAAGGAGATCCACAAGAGGCTGCAAAACATATCGGGAAAAAAGAGAGATGGAAACTTTCAAAGACAAGCTCCAAGGCAGCCAGCCAACTCTTGAGAAGCTATTAGCAGCAAAACCTAAGATGGTGAGAAATCAGTCATAAGGCTCCAAGGGAGCCAACCAGAAATACAAATGATGAAGATTGTCTCCTGGAACTGTAGAGGTATGGGGAGCAGAATCAAAGAAGAAGCCATCAGAAGTTTAATTAGGATAGAAGCTCCAGACATACGTCTCATCCAGGAGACCAAATTGGAGGAATCCACCTTCCTTCAGGTGAGTAAGAAACTCTGGAATAAATGTGAGGTGAAAGCAATGTTAGCCCAAGGGGCTTCCGGTGGGGTGGGCACCCTTTGGAACGCTAACAAATTCCAATCATTGTTAAGACCCTCAACTCTCATTGGTTGTTCTTAAAATTGCAGCATGTAGAAACAAATTAGATTTTTAGTCTCTTCAACGTGTATGTTCCTGTGAACGCCAGGGAAAAAAATGCCTGCTGGGACTCCTTAAGAAACCAAGCAGATCTAATTACTCTCGAGAATATCATCATTGCTAGAGACCTCAACCTCACTCTTCTGCCAGAAGACAAGAGAGGAGGCAACGCTATTCGTGATCTGGCTAGGGAATGGGTAGAGGACCTTATGTAGGACTAGGACCTACTGGACATCAAACCAACCTTAGGCAAGTTCACTTGGACTAATAAAAGAATTGGTCCTGGCCACATAGCTGCCAGGTTGGACAAATTCTTTATTCAAAGCTCTTTTCTTCTTCTTGGATTAGAGGCTAGAGTCCATATTCTCCCTTGCAGTACTTCAAATCATAAACCCATAAAGCTGGAACTCGTGTTTCAACTTGATCTTGGACCTATTCCCTTCAGATTTAGCTCGCTTTGGCTAAGTAATCGGACTTCATGCAATTAGCTAAGGGCATTTGGCTATAACCAGTCAAAGGCTCCCCCTTTTTCATCTGGGAAGAGAAGCTCAAAAGAGTGAAAAGGGCGTTGAAAAGCTGGGTCAAATCTCTGCCCAATCCAGCCAACGAAAGAAAAAATATTCAACATGCTCTGGAAATTCACCATCTTCAAGCTGAAACAGCTGACATAACAAAAGAGATTCTAGATAAAGAAGCCCTGTTTCAGCAAAACTATCACAAGGCCTGTCTAGCCGAGGAAGAATACTGGAGACTTAAGTCTCGTAGTCTCTGGCTTAAAGCAGGGGACAAGAATTCTTCTTTCTTTCACAAACAAGCTCAGGCCAGGAAATGTACCAATTCCATTTCCGAAATCAAGGATGGTCCTATCATTCACAAGGATAATGCAAACATCAAAAAAGCAGCCTCCCTTCATTTTAAAAGCTTGTATAGTGAAGATATAATTCTGGATCAAAATTCAGATATGATGGACGTGGTCCCCTCCTTGATTTCTGCTAAAATGAATCACCTCCTTGAAGCTAAAGTCACCAAGAATGAAGTCAAGGATGCCCTTTTTGCCATGGACCTAGACAAAGCCCCTGGGCCGGATGGATTCTCAACCAGATTCCTCCAAATTTGTTGGCCTACTGTGGAAAAAGATCTCTACAAAATGGTTCTAAAATCCCAAGTTTTCCAGAAAATCGGAGGCAACATGAACTCTGCTTTTCCTGCTCTCATTCCTAAAGAGAAGGTGGCCAACTCCTTTAACAGGTTTTTCCCGATTTCACTTTGCAATATTGGTTACAAATTGATCACCAAAGTCATCGCTAATATACTGAAGCCCATCCTCCCCAAAATCATACCGAAAAGCCAAGGAGGCATCATCCAAGGTAGACAAATTGTGGACAATTTCATTCTGGTCCAAGAGGCAATCCACTCAAGCCTGAGGTGCAATGAAAAAGGTATGGTTGTCAAACTTGATTTAGCAAATGCTTTCGATAGAGATAAGCATAGCTTTTTGTTGAAAGTCTTACACAAGCTTGGATTTGGAAAGAATTTTATAAATTAGATTCGAGCTTGCATCTCAAAGCCTTGGATTTCCCCTTTAGTAAATGGCAGAGCTGCTGATTTTTTCAAAGCCACGAGAGGGCTCAGGCAGGGGTGCCCTCTCTCACCCCTTCTATTTGTTCTTCAAGCCTCTGTCCTCAGTTTCTACCTAGATAAAAAAAGGGCAGATCAGGATATCGTTGGACTCTATATTGCAAGAGGTGTTAAAAACATAAATCATGCCCTCTTTGTGGATGACACCTTGTTATTGGGAGTAGCTTCTGTGCTTATGGCCTCCAGATTTAAAAGAGATTTGGACGAGTTTTGCATGGTTTCGGGAAACAGTCTAAACAATGGCAAATGTCATATCTATTTCTAGAACACCACTTCCAGCTTGCTTAACTCCATTTCCAGAACCTTTGGTTTCGCCACATCCTCAAACTGGACTTCCTTCAAGTACTTGGGCCTCCCGGTTTTCCTCAAAAGAGCCTACAACAGAGATTGGCTCCCCCAATTGGAGAAATACAAGAACAAGTTGCTTGCCTAGGGCTTCTCCTGGCTTAACATTGCTGGTAAGTCTGTCCTCATTAAATCTGTTCTTTCCAGTCTTCCCTTATTACAGTTTTCTGTCCTTCTTGCTCCCTCTAGTATTCTCAGAAAAATGGAGGAGATCATTCGGAAATTTTTTTGGAAGGGGGGCAAGCAAAATGAGAAAAAGATTCCGCTAGTTAGCTGGGAATCCATCTCCAAATTGTTGTTGGAAGGAGGCTTAAATTTCAAAAACCTTGGCTATCATAATATTGTAATGGGAGCTAAATTAATTTGGAGAATTATTGCTCCTAATCCTGGCTGGGCGCAACTAGCTCTTTGGAAAAAATATTTCAAAGGCCAGCATTCTTGTTGCCTAGATCACCCTAGGACGCATCCAAATACGCCCTTTTTGAAGCTTTGCAACAGAGCTTTCTCTCTCATCAACGCTCATGCCTTCTGGGTTCCCGGTAATGGAAAAAGGATTAACCTTTGGACAAACAAAATATTGAACAATGAGCCGCTGTGAAACTGCCGTTCGCTTCAAGCGCTATGCAAATGGATGAATGAGGCTGGAATGCGTCCTTTGTGGGACATTTTAGTTTGGCAGAATTCATGCTGGGCTGGTTGGAATCTTCAAACGTCCCTAGATTTATCCATGGAGCACGAGATCCTGCTTTCCAAGCTCCACAGATTGGCTCCATCGTTGGATAAAAAACAAGACTCAAGAGGATGGGGTAAGCTGGCTATACACTGTTGCTCAAGGTTACGCCAAGCTGTGTGAGTGCCCTCACGTGGCCACGAACCCTGAGCCATGGAAAGGGATTTGGCATTATCCCTCCTTGCCTAAAATTGATTTCTTCAACTAGCTGTTATGTCACTCCAAAATCTTGACTGATGAAAATCTTTAGAAGCGTGGTTTCCACGGTCCTTCAAGGTGCAACCTTTGTAAGGTAAACCAAGAAATCGTCATTCATCTGATGCTTGAATGCACCTTCACTTTGCAGATTTGGACAGAATTGTTGGGAACTTTGAGTTCTAGCATCGTGTTGCCTTCCTCCATTCCCGAACTTTTTGCTAAATGGCTGCAAAGGTATCCTGGACCTCCCCCAAAAAATAAAATTATCAGAGGTGCTTGGTCCGCTCTTCCTAAAAAAATCTGTTGGCAGGTTTGGCTTGAGCGAAATAAAATAATTTTCAGAAACTACGAGTAGGATGCCAAGCTTGTGGTAGTTAAGATTAAATGCCAGCTAAAAGAGTGTCTAAGAGACCATAAAGACGATTTAAATCTCAACCAACAAGATATAAATTGGGGCTCCTCTCTCGACCTTCAGTTCCAAAATATTGCAAATAGTATCACCCTCCCCAAAGATTGGCAAATAAGAGTTTCAACAAAAGAATTCCAGGATTGGAATACAAAACAGCAGAGATACTCTCTCTTTTTTGATGGGGCTGCAAAGGCCAATCCTAGAAGAGCTAGTACAGGAGGCGTCATCTTGAACCCAGATGGCATAAGGATACATAGTTTCGCCTGGGGTTTGGGCATTACTTCTAGCATTCAAGTTGAGGCTTTGACTCTTTTCCAAGGGCTCAAGTTGTTGAAAGTGCTAAACATTAGGGACACTAATGTATTTGGGGACTCTCAAGTCGTCATCAACGCTATGGTGACACATTCTAAGCCAACGGACCTAAGGCTTGCAAGGCTGATCTTCAGAATAACAGACCTTGGAGACTCTTTCCAGAATTTGAATTTCTACCATGTGTTGAGAGCTAATAATAAGGAGGCAGACATTGAAACCAATAAAGCAGCCCTCCTTATGACTGGAGCCTTACTTAGAGGCGGATAGGAAACATGGGAACCAATTCTTTAATTTAGATAGCTGCCATGTTTTACCGCTTTTGTTAAACTAGTTCGTATGTATTCATAAACTTGAAAAAATCTCTGAAATTGACCTCATAGTAGCAGCCAAAAAGAGACATGAGCTAAACATAAATGCCATGGTCTTGCATGGTTACACGGTACTTGTAAAACTAGACTCACCTTTTGTAATCCAATTTTTGACATTAAGACCAAATATCTAATATATCCACTACCCATTTCTATAAAAAAAATAAAAAATAAAAGACAAATGATAATAAATCATATATATTTTTTATAAATATAATTGGATCACTAAATAACATAAAAAACTATAAACTAAAAAAATGGAAAGACTGTTTCTATTAATCAACACCATATGTCTATTAACGAACCCACTATTTCTATTAACCAACACCATATAAATTAAGCGTTTCTTCTTACCTTTAATATTTACATTATACATAGTTATTCAACTTAACATATGATATATTATAAAATTCACACACAAAAATAAATTTAATTGATTTTTTTTTCAAATCAACTTTTATATATGATTTCATTAATAATTAAGATTAATATTATTAAATTTCCCTTTTACATAATTAAAATTATATATTTTTTATTTACTTCTACTCATCTTTGCAATATTTTTTAATAATATGTATTAATTACCCCCTGACCATAACTATTTCTGTTCCCTTCAACCCCAATCCTTCAAAACATAATACAGGCCACAATTGATGATTCTACACTCGGTACCATAACGAAAGGGGTTATCACACAATTGTATGATATCATAAAAGGCACGCAGTTAATGAAGACGCTTCAACTTTCCACAGCCAATCCACTACTGCTTCACAATGTTAACAGGATATACCATAGGGAGCTTGCCCTCAAGATAGTCAGGTTTCTCATGAATCCAATGAGAGGCAAACAACTCAAAACTCAAATGGCCCAATCCCAGGGTTCTGGATTTTGTAATGCCTCTGCCTTGCCTTTCACCTTCGTTGGAAGTTTAATACCTTGATGCCCAACACAAATATAAATGCAAAGAAAACTGAGAATCCGACCAGGGCTCCAGCTACTGCACCCAAGAAATCATGCCTGTATCCAAAGTAATCCTCCACGAACTTATTCAGTGGTTTCGTTCCCTCACCCAATACTTCCAGAGGGTCTGTAACGTCTCCATACTGCGATACAATGAGACCATAGATGCTCCAGGCAAACGGGCATATCCAGTAGTACCAGATCCACCATTTTGGGATTCTCTGCATACATCCAGAAACCCATCATGACAAGATGATTACTAAGATGAACCAGTGATAGTAAGTTGTTCTATTAGCTTCACTTGCTCAAAATGAAAATAGATATATGTGATGTTCTTGCCTAGTTATATGGGATAATAAGGTTTAGTTGAAAGAAACAGGTTGCATACCGGTTTAGGAATGAAGAATCCTGAAAACAGATTGAAAACAGAGTAGAAAGCTGCAGCTACTATTGAAGCCACTTGTTGGTTTGGAGTTATGGAGACTGTCATCATCCCATAATAGGTGAAATAGAGAAATGTGAAGTAGTTCAGGAAGAAGAACCACGCAAACTTCTTAGCTGTCCAGTCGAAATGGACCATACTGTAGACAATAAGAGTGTACATAACTGTCTGGCCAAGTATGTATGGAAGCTCGATCACCACCTGTTAAAGTTTTTTTTAATCAAAGAGTACATATGTAAATAGGAATCCGATCTGACTGTGTGACTATGTGAATGCAAAAATGTGACAAATTCATAGGAATAGGAGAATTGAATAGTTGCCAGAATGCAGCTTGACGGTGTTAACACACTGGACAACTCCAAACCTGGAATTGGCTCATACCCAAATCCAAAAGGTACCATAAGAATGTAGAAGCACCATGCCATCCTAATACGAGCTAGTGGAAAGATGCTGGCACATTGATCCCAAAGCTTGCTCTTGAATTGGAAATGCCAGAGGCCCATATTGTGCTTTATGGGCAATCTTCAGAACATAGAGAGTTTGAATGTGGACAGTATGATAGAGAATAAAATGAAACAATGAAATATGACTAACCTGAGCCAAAGCATAAGGCAATGCAGAGTACATTCCTGCAGCCTTTTCTCTGTAGAACACAGTTCTCTCTACTGCAACGACAGGCTGCACAGTTGAACAGTTGTTAACTCCCAAGAATAAAACTGCTCCATACAAGGTCCCCGCCACGATAAAAAGATCATTGTTGTTGTCCCTGATATGCAGTCAAAGCTATTTATTAGTTTCGGAGAAGAGCAAGAGTATAACATACAAAATAAGAGCAGTAAACATTTTTGTGCTTTTTCAATCCAAACAACTTGATACTTTGGCCAGTAATCTGTCTTGCGGAGTTAAATCTCAGGTACATACTGTTTTGTGCCGACCTTCCAGAAGATTGTTCCAAGGAGCAGAGCACAGACAAGTGTAAAGGAGTATCTAACAGCATTATAGTCGGGGCTTCGCCAGTAAGTCCACCATTGCTTCCACAAACAGCAATTGAACTGTCCAAAGAATGCTTGTGAATACTGGGTTGCAAAGTAAAGATCCGTTGCTTCTGGAGACGGAGACTTCAGCTCTGTTACCAATGCTTTGTTCCGCCTTTATTGCCAAAAAGAGGAGAAAATGTTAGAAAGTGAGTAAGAAGCTGATAACCTTGTGTCTTGCAGACTTCTTGTAATGCTAGGTATCATATGCATAGAGAATCTGGGGGGTATATTAATAACTATAATGCTTACTTATAGAGGGAAGATTTCTTGTAATGCTCTGCAAAGTCTATCCCCAAACCATGTTCGGTAGCAATAGAGCTAACTTCCAACATCCATGTGGCTGGGTTGTATTTATCTTTTATCTTTGGTACCCCTGGAATAGCCTGCAGTTTTTCGTGATGAAAATAAGAATATCAACTCACATTTGAGCTGTATATAAGTAGTGCTCTATTCAAAAGTATTCCTTTACTAAGGACTACAACAATCTCCCAAGTTGTTACCTCAAAGTATTCAACAACCTTGTGAGAATTCCGGCCTAGTGGCCCAAAGAAAATGACTTTCCCTCCTCTTTTCATCAACAACAGCTGAACCCATCATTGTAAGTCAGAAATCAATGCTGAACTTTTAAACAAAGGTTATAAGTTATTTAAGCACATGAACCTTGGTTTACCTCATCAAAAGCTTCAAAGATGTCAATGCTAGGCTGATGAATTGTACACACAACAGTCCTTCCAGTGTCCACTGTATTACGCACAGTTCGCATCACAATTGCAGCTGCTCTAGCATCTAAACCAGAGGTGGGCTCATCCATGAAAATTATAGAAGGATTTGCAACAAGCTCCACAGCTATTGTTAACCTTTTCCTTTGTTCAGTTGACAATCCAGATATACCTGGCAAGCCTACCAGTGCATCCCTTAAATTGTCTAATTCCACAAGTTCGATGACCTCATCAACAAAGGCCTACAAATAGGAATTTATTGCAAATCAGTAATATGACAATTTTGCATAATGTCAAAACAAAACACTATTAGACAAGAGAAAATCATAGTTGTAGACTTACAATTCTGGTTTCTTTGTCAACATCCTTTGGAAGACGGAGAAATGCTGAATATAACAAGGATTCTCTGACAGTAATCTGTGGAGAATGTATATCATTCTGTTGACAATAACCAGAAATCCGAGCAAATGTTTCTTGCTTTTTGGGAAATCCAGAGATTCGGATATCACCCTCAATGTATCCTCCAGTCTTTCTTCCAGCTAAGACATCCATGAGAGTTGTCTTCCCAGCACCACTAACACCCATCAATGCTGTAAGAACACCAAGTCTGAATGCCCCTGTAACATCCCGGAGCAATTGAAGCCTATCCTCAGTCACTCCTTGATCTTTCATTTCCTGCAGACAAAATCAGAATTTTTCAGCCAAACTTTTCAGGTAAGAGAAGCCACAAAAATTGGCAGTAGCTGAATCACATAATAGACCAGTCTCAGGGCTCAAATTCATACAGGGGGCATATCAACAAAGTAATTGACATCTTCAAAAGACATGGCTAGTGCTTTGAATGGAAGAATCATTCCTCGCTTTGGAAGAACTCCTGTTGCAGCCTCCAAACCCAACTGATCATTGCCTTCTAGATTAGTTGATTGGGTGCTCATTCCTCTGATTGGCATATTATCTGCGTAACCAAGCAATGAAGACTCTGTTATATAACTCAAAATCATGGAGTTCATGCTCCATCTATTCCCCTTAATCTGTTCATGAAACTCTGAACCAGACTAGGTTAACAGTTGTCTTACAGGCATTATTGTCATCTGCAGAAGATCCTCTCCTTGATCTCGATGACTTTCTATTATGTCCTTGCTTGGTACCATTCTCTTGGGCTTGCATTTTTCCAAGTTCTTCTTCGGATATGATAGCTTGAGGTTTCCCAAGAGCTATGCACAAACAAATTCCACATTATTTCATATATGAAAGAATTTGGTTAAGATAGGATGAACAGAGAGAGAACAGCATATATTGTTCTAGAGAAGCAACTCACGTTTTAGATATGCAAGAGCCAAAGTAAAAAGCACATTGAAGAGGACTGAAAATCCCAATAGAGCAGCAACTCCTATCCAGTACCAATATGCTTGTGGAAAGATGTTACGACTCTTCAGGGCAGAAACACCCAAATTTGTGGTATTCTCTGCACTCTGAGAGGCCAACACGGTTCCATGACACTAGTCACTTTCATGAAAGGATTTGAAATACTCTTCATAGTTAAAAATCTTCTTCAAGGAAACTCAAGTTAGATTATTTCCATCTTTTCCACAATCTTTCATGGAATTCTTAAAGCATTAAAAGGTTAAAGCCTTACTATCATCCATCTAGGAGCAAGCATCTCATTCACTGAAATTGCATTTTCTGCATACATCAAAGGGGAACACCAGTAGCCCCATATCCACCATTTCGGGATGTTCTCTGGCACAGAAATCAATTGTCAATCTTACTGTAAACTTATACTTCACTGTTTAAAACTAGAAGCCTAGCATATGGTTATAGTGACAAGTAAAGCCTGTCTTGTTTAACAAGATTTTCTAGATTCCAGTCTTAAATATTTCTTGGAGAGATTAAATGCCCGTGAATTTGAAATAAATAAAAATGCTAACCTCTAGGGAGAATAAATCCTCCAAGCATGAATATAAGTAGAAGAGCTATAAAGCCTCCAGTATTAGCTAAGATCATTGTCCTGAAAATTCCTGCCATAAGACGGAACAGGGACGATGCCATCTGATGAACTAGGAAGATAACAAGAAATTGTCGAAAGAACCTGCCAGGGTAGAAAGATGGATGTCTTTTAAAAGGAGAAAATGCAATGAAAATATTAAGCTTCCATAACTAAAGGAGACAGTTTTGATAAATGATTGATTTGCAGATACTACCTGCTAGCTTCAGGGGCAAACCCAATGGTATAGTAAGTTATCAGCACCCAAACTCCAGCCTCCACCACTGACATTGGAATTCTGAGTAAAAAGGTAGGAATAGTGAAGGCCCATGCAGGATAGAACAGTAAATCCCGTTGCTTGAAGAACACGGGAAGCCTGACAATTGTCATGGCCAATTCTGCAAATCCATTGAACATGTTGGCAAGGAGGCTGAAAATAAGTGCTCCAAGGTATATATTTGCATCGTTTCGGGACTTATGATGCATTTCAGTCTTCAAGAATACAGTTGATGTAATAAAGGCTCCAATTATAATCTGCAAAATGAAATAATTCTAGATAGATATAATTTATCCTTGTAGTAATGATTCTCATCTAAGATTAGCATTTTGAAATAAACTATGATTTTTCTCAAATCAAACCAAATTGGAGACTGCATCTTACTTGTATTGTCTTGAAGATGTAAACAAAGGAATTCCGCTTGACCAGAAGCCATTCTTTTGAGAAACAGGCCTTGAAGATCTCCATTTTGGGGACAGGGTTTCTATCGAACACCAAAGCTGCTCTGTGACTTTTCTTCTTATCATAAGGGACTGATAGCTCATTTTGCAAATGCAAACCTGAATGAAACTGTTTGAATCTCAAAACAAATTCCTGGACAGGTATGTAGCGATATGGCCCCTTCGAGTGTTCCCAGTATTGTTCTTGATCCTTCTTTGATGTAACCTGCAACCATGGATATTCGTGAGGAAATGCAAGTATGATATTCTATTAGAATTAGACAAGTTATGATTGATTATTTTGAACTCGCTATAATCTGGGTACCTCTTGTAAGAAATCTGCAGTGCCCTTTCTTTGAGGGCATTTGAATCCACAGCTTTCGAAAAATTCCAGGACATTCTCCCTAGGTCCATGGTAGATAATCTTCCCCTCTGATAAGAGTATTATGTCATCAAAAAGATCAAATATTTCTGGTGCTGGCTGCAACAGAGACATGACTATTGTTGCATCCATGAGATTGGTGAAGTGCTGCAGGCATTTCACTATCTGATAGGTGGTAGAGCTGTCCAGGCCTGTCGATATCTCATCCATGAAGAGAGTCTTTGTAGGTCCAACAATCATCTCTCCTAGAAAAACGGGAATTTTAAGAATTCTTACAAAACTTTACTGATATATGGCCATCGTTATGACAGCTGCACTTAATTATAAAGCTTCAGTCTGATCAGAGGAATTTTCAGGCATACCGGTTGTGACACGCTTCTTTTGCCCACCAGAGATTCCTCTGTGCATGTCATCGCCAACTATTGTATCTCCACAAACATCTAATCCCAGAATCTGTTCAAACACGGATTCTAAAGCAATGAATGCCTGCATCTCCTCTTGTACCAAAATCTATATATTTAAAGCTTTGAATTACAGGGCCCAGGCTATAGCTAGGTTGGACTCCATGTATTTACCTTAAGGATGTAGTCAGTCTGAAGGCCACTCTTCAGCCCTTCAATTGCTGTTGCCTGCAGAAGACAAGCAACAATAAAATCAATGAACCAGATTGACATCAATAAGCATAGTGCCTAGGATGGGTAACACATTAAAATCTATCAAGATTTTCTCTAAGCAAGTGGTCCATAAACATCTGAACCTACTTTCATGAATAGATCAACGTCTGCCTCTGGAAAAATTCCAGCTTGTTTCTCCCTCCTGGCGAGCTCGGCAAGCAGCTCTGCACAAGAATATGCCAACAAGCATACTAGTGAATACAGCTCTTCATTGTCTGATCCCGACCACTAATCAACTATATGTGAAATTTAAGTCCGATGAATTGATAGTTGGTTAGATTGCCCACCGAATCTATCACCAACACCTTGACATCTAGCAGAAAAATCGAGTGTTTCTCTAACTGTCATTTCTCCAACATGTAAATCATGCTGGCTTATGTAAGCAGATGTTTTTTGAGGAACAAATTCATCCAGCCTATACCCGTTGTAAGTAATTTCTCCCCTCACCTGATCATTCAAGAACAGCAAAGTAAATTCCTTGTTTTATTGATGAAACATTAGTATACCTGCACAATGCTAGGTAAGGATAGGAAAAAGGCTTTAACCTTCAAGCCAGGGTCCAATTTCCCAGCCAAAGCTAGGAGCAACGACGTCTTTCCCGATCCGGGGGGACCCAATAACAAGGTCATTCTGCATTATCAG
Source organism: Pinus tabuliformis (assembly GCA_031772625.1). NCBI lineage: Eukaryota > Viridiplantae > Streptophyta > Pinopsida > Pinales > Pinaceae > Pinus > Pinus tabuliformis. The sequence goes on from CM062816.1 coordinate 855,438,067, forward strand.
TGCAACGAAATGTTGTAAGCATTTATGAATGTTTCCCGTAAGACCTTTCAGGACCAGCCCTTCTAATTACGCCAATTGAGACCTTTCAGCATTCGGGGAATATAGACAAACAGTAATTGTACTATAAATTCTGAATATTGGTGAGACTATAAATTCTGAATATCGGTGAGATTTGATTAAATCATGGTGTATTTTGAAGTTTTTTGGGGTTTATTTTGTGATTAATTTGCTTAAAATTTAGTACAGATTAGAATCACGGGTATGAAAATTGTGAATTTTTTATCATTCAAATATATCATAAATTTTTCAAAGTGCTGAATCTATATATACAAATCAAAGGCTTAATTTAAACAATACAAATCAAAATTTAACCAACACTTTTTTTCACTCTATCTTAATAAAAACTCTTAAATATTTACATCTTACCGAGATGGTTTCAGGACTCCACTTGCTTCTTTCAGAATTGTGAGATTTATTTTCTTTGTGAGTGTCAGTCCAACCATGCCGAACAAGTATTCCACCAGGTTCTTAGCAGTATTCCAGAGAGTAGGAAGAGCTCTGCTCCCCACATAACACTCCGCATCAACTGTCAAGTTTTGGAATCGAACTTCTACAGTCGGAAGCTGGATACCCACTCTGCGAACAATGTCAAAATAGCATTATCTCAGTTTTATATTTCAAAAAGTATCATTATAGTTTTACATTTCAAAAGCATTATTTTTTTTTATGGTATTGAATTTATTTATATATTTACAAAATATTTTAAATAATCAAAATTAACAATCTTTTCAAAATTTATATCATTAAATTCTTATAAAAACAAAAACATATAATGATTAAATTGTTTCATAATTTTTAATGGTTAGAATATTTTTCTTTATCAAGTTAAAACGTTTATCACATTAACTTGTGCTTTGCATTGTAGATTTGTTATTGAAAAAAATCACATTTTGATCTATTTCTTCAAAATCAATCAGTTTAAATTATTTATGCTGACTTTTCAAATCAATAAATGTGTTAAATATTGGGGGTTTTCGCAATGCATTATATTAGATATAATTTTGGGCTTATCTATGACCATTTCCATGAGAGGTAGTCATAATTTCTCATGATTTTGAATAGTCCACTTAACACTCATTGCATCGGAATTTCTCATGATTTTGAATAGTCCATTAGCACTCACACTAATTTCTCATGATTTTGAATATTCCACTTAGCACTCATTGCATCGGAATTTCTCATGATTTTGAATAGTCCACTTACTACTCATTGCATCTGGAAGAAGTGGGATTGAAACTAGTCTTCCGGGGCCTTCATCACTTCCGGTGGGATTATTTATGACCATTTCCATGAGAGGTAGTTGTAATTTCTCATGACCACTTAGCACTCATTGCTTGAAACTAGTCTTCCAAGGCCTTCATCACTTCCGGTGGGATTATCTATGACCATTTCCATGAGAGGTAGTTGAAATTTCTCATGACCACTTAGCACTCTTGCATCAAGAAGAAGTGGGAATTGAAACTAGTCTTCCGGGGCCTTTATCACTTCCAGGGCTTGCTCCCGGTAACCAGGACTTCCCGGGAGGCCTTCAGTCTTCCGGGGCTTTCATCACTTCCGAGGCTTGCACCCGGTAAACCAGGGCTTCCCGGGAGGTCACCCATCCCAGATTGCCTCTGGCTCAAGCGCACTTAACTGTGGAGTTTTCCCCACAATCAAGCCCACTTAGTTTGCTACCCCATTTGCAAAAACTTAACAAGTATTGTGCCTCATGAACCATTCAAATAAATATGATTTTTGGGATTCAACTGCGTTAAGTAAGTCATTCAAACGTATGACCATTTCCATGAGAGGTAGTCGTAACTGACTAATTTCTCATGATTTTTGAATAGTTCACTTAGCACTCATTGCATCGGGTGATGCTCACAGGGGTGAAGAAGTGGGATTGAAACTAGTGAAATGTGGAGAACGAATCACATAGCATCAATCATCACTTCCTGGGATGGGTGACTTCCCAAAATGATATCTAATCAATAGATATCATTAGGGTGACCTCCTGGGATGGGTGACTTCCCAAAATGATATCTAATCAATAGATATGGTTTATTTTCATGAAAATAGAATTAACTACCACTACCTTGAAACTTAGAACATAATTATTTATACAAACTTTTCAAACAAATTCAATGTAATTTACATGGTAGAGTTATTATTGAAAAAATCACATTTTGATTATTTTTTCAAAATCCATAGGATTAAATTATTTATGCAGATGTTCCAAACAAACAAATATGTTTTATTTTCATGACAATAAAATGAACTACCACTGCCTTGAAACTCAAAACATAATTATTTATGCAAACTTTTCAAATAAACAAAGTTTGAACAAATGTAGTTCATTTTCAGAACAATAAAATGAACTACCGCTACTTTCAAACTCAGAACATTTTATTATTTGAGATCTCATACTCTCACCTGTCAATACGATTCCTGAGATTCCTCAAGAACTTCTCGTTATCTTCATCTGCTACTTTAATGAGGCGATCAATGAAGCCCTTCTTTTCCATGAAACCAAGCTTCCGAACATCCACTTGTCTATACTCAATATCCATATCATTATTACGATTTTCCTCAAGTGTTTGCATGATGATACTGGTCCTCAACCTATCATAGGTTGGCAACTTCTCCAGAGCTGCCCACCTGAGAGCTTCCTCGTCATCCTCAAATCTTTCTCTCTGTGATCGGGCAAACACATCTTCAACTCCCCAATTCGATCCGCTGCCACTCATTCTCATACTCCTACTCACATTTCTGCTCGTTTTCTTCCCAGCCTCCCAAATTCTCTCCACCCCATCCATGGCTATTGTTCTACTCAGCGGGAAACCAGATAAATTCTCCAATACCTGCGTTGCTTCACGTAGGATTTCCGAAGACTGAGGAATGCGGGTATCTATAGAGAATTTATATGATAAAATGAAGCCCCCAACCTATGGTTTCTCATCCTTGACCAATAATTTTTCCGACTTTTCATCTCTTGGGGAGTTATTATTCTGATGTCATTCACGTCCTTGGCTGATTCTAGAAGCTCTCGTTCGAATATGAATGGAGTTAAGTGTGTCTGAACGAACTGGTAATCTTTTACTGACAACCTCTCAGGCTATGAAATCTCTATCACATTCACACGCAAATTTCGTGCTCGAAAATTTCGTGACCTTAAACAAGCTTAGAGATGTAAAAATCTGATAAACTGCCATATCATAAATTTCGGAAAACTTCCTCTGACCCTACGTAGGCTCTGCGTTGTACAAACTGATAATTCTGACCGAATTTTTGTTTGGATTGGAGAAAACGGGGCGACGAATGCCGTTCATCTAACTCTGATTGGACAGTTCGAAGCTCTCAGTAAATTCGACGAGAGCTCTGTATGCACTAAACTCACTTCAATGCTTCCCACCATTGTCATCATAGTTTTGGAAGGTTGATTATCACCTCATATTTTAATAGTTTTGGAAGGTTGATAATTACCTCATATTTGTGATTCTTGAATGTACTGTTGACCTGATGACGTCACATAACTTTCTCCGTGTTGACGTCATTCAACTTATGTCAGCAGATTGATGATTTGATTTTTATATTTGTCGGTGCCAGGTGGTGATTTGATAATTTTAGATTATTTTTAATATTGGTCGGTAGTTGTCTTTGTACTATTGACCTAATGAGGTCACATCACTCTTTGCAGATTATATTCCCAAGTTCAAACGGAAAACAAATAGAAAATACTAAAACAAATAATTGGACTCTGCTTTCAAAAATGTTTTGTTATTATGGAAAATTAAATACGGTTCTTTGTCTTAATTTAATCTTCAAGGAGTTATCTATAATGCGACTTTTTGAGATTCCGGTGACGGAATCCGGTGGAAGAAATTGAGATGAAATCATGATTTGTTGCAGTTAAAATGGTTTTTTAACTGCATATTCGGATTCAGCACCCTGAAAAACCCCTGGGAAGCTTTCATTGTGCAGAAATTAGTTATCAAACTTCGATTTCAACAAATTACTGCCGGATTTTCACCGGAAAAAATCGCCGGAAAGGCTTTCAAAAAGTCGCGTTAAAGACTACGGCAATCTTCAACACCACCACATAATAAATTTAATAATTTAAGTAAAAGAGTAATGTCATGTTATTAGGCAAAAGAGTAATATCATGTCATTAATATGTAAAAGAGTAATGTCATGTTATTAGGCAAAAGAGTAATATGTAAAAGAGTAATGTCATGTCATTAGGCAAAAGAGTAATATGTAAAAGAGTAATGTCATGTCATTAGGTAAAAGAGTAATGTCATGTCATTAATATGTAAAAGAATAATGTCATGTCATTAATATGTAAAAGAATAATGTCATGTCATTAGGCAAAAGAGTAATGTCATGTTATTAATATATAAAAGAGTAATGTCATGTCATTAGGTCCAACCACAAAGTAATTTAAAATATCTAAAATTATTATCAAATTATAAATATTAAAGTTGTTTATATTTTAAAATTATGAAATTATAAAGGTGAAAGTTGTTTATATGGTTGAAATCAAGTTGATTAGAAATTTATTAGAAATTTTTTTAAACAATGAATAAAATATCAAATGAGTAATGTCATGTGATTAATATATAAAAGAGTAATGTCATGTCATTAGGTCCAACCACAAAGTAATTTAAAATATCTAAAATTATTATCAAATTATAAATATTAAAGTTGTTTATATTTTAAAATTATGAAATTATAAAGGTGAAAGTTGTTTATATGGGTGAAATCAAGTTGATTATAAATTTATTAGAAATTTTTTTAAACAATGAATAAAATATCAAATATAAATTGTGAATAAAATATTTTAATATGAATTAATATTGAGCTATACTCAAATATATTGATGTATGTACATGTTATATAATATCTATAACATTTAAAAATATAATTTAAAGAAATAAAAAATTATATATTTTTTTCATTCTCAAATTATTTTGTATTTGAAGAAATTTGATCCTTCTCAGCTCATGTTAGATGAGTAGTTAAGATGGATCTTATTTAATAAGAGTCAAAATCTACTTCTTTATGACTATCTAAAAATTATGTAAAAACATAATAGTTTTCCTTGAATGATAAATAACAATATTCTATTTATCAATTAACAACTACAAAACTTATCGTTTAAATATGTATATTTTTAATAAGATTTTTGAAATTTTCATTTAATTATAGAAAAATTATTAAATAAATAATAAAAAATTAATTTTTATAAAATATTTTAAAATATTTATAATAATAATCATGGATAATTAATATTTATAAAATATTTTATATATGAAAAATTGAAATTTATTTTAAAAATAATTATATTATTTATATCATTAGGAAAAACAAGCTCATGAATGCCATTCATCCCAGGTACAATTGAGTTCGGAGTTCTCGAATTATATGCATTAAACTCATTTCAATGCTTCCACTTACATTCATAGCAACTGTCATCTACCCTTCATTTTTATAATTTTGGAAGGTTGATAATCCCTCATATTTGTGATTCTTGAATATTCAATGGACCTGATGACGTCATTCAACTTATGTCAGCTGATCGATAATCTGATTTTTTATATTGGTCTGTGCCACGTGGTAATTTGAAATTTTAGATTTTTTTTTTTCTTCCTCTGTACGGGTCGGTGGTCGTCTTTGTACAATTGGCCTAAACATCACTCTCTGCAAATCGACGTCATAAAATTTATTGAAATTGTTACAACCATTAATAATAATTAGATTTTGTCTTTAAAATTAAATACTTTCCATTTATTTCGCTAGTTAGATAGATACTTGTGGTTATAATAGTTTTGATTAAATATATTTTAAATTGGTATTTTTTTTATTTAAAAAAAATAGATATGAAGAAATTTGATTCGTTTAAATATTTAATAGATATAAAGTTAAAATAAACTTATTAGTTTAATTATTAATTATAAATACAAATATTAATTTTATTTTTTAAATTTCATTTTATTTTTATTTTTGTATAATTTGACGAAATAAAATTAATTATTATAATTTTGTTTTTTCATTTTGATTAAATTTGATTGAGTCAAAATATTGTAATGTTTACATTACAACAGTGAAAATGTTTATTTTATAATTTTATCAAAAATATTTTATGATGAATTATATTTGATGGTTCAAAACTTGTCCACAAAATTTGATGATGTGATTTTTTCTTTTCATGATATGGATTACAAAGCCTAAATTCAAAAATTGTATTGTTAATTTATGATTAAAAAGACCAAAACATTGAATAGTTAGATTTTCTCAAAATAATATAGTTTAACTTTTTCAATTTTGGTAATAAGGAGTGGAATTGTGTAGATTAGACAACACAAATTTAAGATTTAAAAAAATCTTTATTAAATTTTCGAGTAACTGAAAAAATATACTTGAAAAGAACCAAAATATAAAAAAGTTAAACTAAACAATTTTTGAAGTGTAATTATGTAGAATGTTATTTCATTAAAAATAACTTTACAAAAAAATTAAAAAAGATAAAAAAAAAATTCTAAAAAATTAATAATTCTCAAACTCTTTTTTTATTAATAAAATAATGTGTAATTTGCTTAGAATTTATTATCTTGATTAAAAAAATGATACCCATTAATTTAAAAAAAAAAAAAAAAAAAATAATCAAATCTACCATTTTATGATTATAAAAAAATTATATAAAAAAATCATTTTCCTTAAATCAATTACATTCAAACACAATATTCTCATTATTTATTAATAACTATATTATAATAAATTTTATCACTTAAATAAATCAAAATCTATTTTAAAATTTTCCTCATTATGAATTAGAACAGCTATTTTATTTTTCTCAAATAATCAATATATAGTTTAAAATTTAAAATTAATTTTAATTATTAATAATAAATAAATATATATAATGATAATTATTTAATATAACAATAATAAAATATAAAATAAATAATTAAAATAAAAATGATCTTTAGGGAGTTGGAATTGGATCCTTCGCAGAAATTGGTATATATTTATGGAGTTGTTATAAATTGTGAAATAATTTTATTAAAACATAAATTAAAATAGGAAATTAATTAATGTAAAGTTAATAAAAAATGTTATATTAATTTATTAAAATAAGTAATTTAATATTTTGATTTTATTTTAATATAATATATATATAGATTAATTATATAATTTATTTTTATTCAAAATAAAGTTTTTTTTAATAATAATATTTATAATGTATAAAGAAGGTTTTTTTTGGTTATATTGTTTTTTTTTTTTTTAGTAAAATTAGTGAGGTAGATAGTTTCAAGAAGCCTCAAAAATAAAAGTGTACGAAATTTGATGGAAACATTTATAAGTTGCAGTGTTTGTTGTTATGATTCCATTGGCGCAAACAACACTCAAATCTAAGTTTGTATGGGCAACTTATCGCAATTAGCAGTTGACAAGACAACTAAGAAAAAAAGGGCCCACAGTGTGCCACATGAAATAGCCAACGACATATAGCACTTCATCATTAACTCTCACGGTTATAAAAAAGACAAAAACCTCACCCAAAAAAACATATATATCTATATATATATATATATATATATATATAATAAATATATATGGTTATTAAATAACCATACAAAATTTATATCAAAATATGGTTATAAAAACATTTATATATATAGATCACACAACGAATTTCCAAAAAATCACATAAAACATATTTTTTAAAACAATAGCTTATTAAAAGTTATAAAATGGTTACCATAGGAAATATGATATAAAAAGCAAAGTTTAACCATGGTAGTCAGATATTGTCATATGGTTCATTGTTAACTGTTATATCACAATCGACAATCAGATAACAAACAACGACGCTATATAAAAATGGTTAACGGTTAACGGTTACATAAATAAACGGTGGTCTATTCATATTTCCAACTGTGACGAAACATGTTTGTTGGCTCTAAAACAACATATATTTTAAAAATGGCAATGGTTACCATATGTGCAGAAAAAGAACTGTTGACGTATTAAATTGTTACAACGGTCCACCGAAATTGAACACCTAGTAGAGAGCCAAATATATGACTTAACAACCTCTACACCAACCAAAATACATGTTGGATAATCCACCCAGGAATAATATATTTAAAACCCAGTGCCATTCATTTGAGGGCAATGGGACCATGATTGACGGAACGAAGGACCGAGCTCCAAAATCAACAGCAGAACCATGCCTAGGCAGGTCATGAATTTTGATAGAATTTTAGAGGGAATATTTTGTCAGAGAATTTTTTTATGGAGAATCTTTCAGAAATCTTGGAGATTCCTTGGGGGCTAAATTTTGACATTGTTAAAAACATATCGATTTTATACTCATTTGAACCAGTTTTTCACTAGGAGTCTGATGGTGCAATCTCTTTCTTCATCTGAGCAGTGGATTTTTCGCCCGTGTCTTGAAGAGAATCTTGTGAAGAATCTAAAAGATTCTTAGGGAGCCTAGAAAGAGGTCGTGTTTATACTCAAATTTCACGATTTTTTGCAAGGAACGTGATGGCACACGTTGTTTCTTCATCCAATGATCTAATTTAGAATATTATTTTGCAGTGCTAAGATCTTCCTCAGAATATAAACAAAATTATTTTATTGTGCTTAAGGGTTCATCAAATTTTTTTGCAAGTGAAATCAAGAGTTTTTATGTTAATTTTATGAGCAATTTAACATAAACCATAATCTGAACAACAACATAAACATGTACAGAACATCATCAAAAACACATTACAATAAGCACATGATAAAGGAGTTCAGCCCTCCTGGGCTAGGTCTCCTTGGTCCAGCTTCCAATGGCTTAGACCTCCCTATTATGCTCAAAAGTGTAAAAATATGTGCTTACAATGCTCAAATGCTTCTGAAAATTGCTCCAATCAATCCAGAATACTCAAAAATGGCTATCTAGCCTATTTTTGCATCCAAATTATTGAAAAACTGAAGAAGTTATGACTTCTCCTAGTTTTCCCCTATTCGCTCCACAAATTGCCCCATTTCCGACATGATCTTACAAATTAGCCCTAAAATCTGCTAACCGGGTGAAAATTTCCTCGAGTGGTGGGCCATATTCTGTCAGCCAAATCGCAAATCGCAATCGGCATAAAAACCCGACGGTCTTATGGTCTTGGGAGCAAAGCGAGAAATTGTGTGATTGCGATGTGGCGAACCTGACAGAACCGTTAACCAGAATACATAACTTATCGCATCTGCGAACTTATCACACATCGCAATTGACAGTGAATCGACAGGTAACATAATGCGAGCTCTACCTTCTGTGGATTGCGATTGCGATTATCGCATCGCAACCCGGGTACGCTAGGGGTGATTTCTGAAATGCCTTCCATTCACCTGATTGCGATTGCGATTTTCAATTTCCTTATTGCATTGCAACCCTTCCCTACTCAGGATCGATTTTTAACACGATCCGCCTACGATTACGATTTTCGATATGCAGGGGCCAATGATGGCCTGCCACTTGGCGCCTCCTCATTTGTTGAAGACCTTGCCAAATCATCCAATCCTGCCATGTGAACAAATCAAACTTGAACTTTGATTTTCTCTAACTTCTACATACGAACTCGGATTTGAGTTCCATTCACACCGCTGGATTCAGAATAATGAGCTCTTCAATCTGAAGCCATGTTTAAAAAAAAATTGACACTTTGATTTTTAATCATAATTTTGAGCACCCGATCACTCCTCCCCACTGGAAGTCTTTTGGACCCCAAAAGATCACTTTTAATTGACCAACAGGTGAGAGTATAGTTCCCTCACCTTTCCAACCTCCATGCATTTGGCTTTTGAAGGATTTGTACCGTTGAGCCCCACTTGAAGATAATCAATACTTCCCCTTTTTGTTCTCCTTGTTCTTCTGTCAAGTATAGTGTCTTGCTGAAGCTCATCAAGGAATTCTGGAGAAAAATCTTCAATAGAGGGAATCTTCATATTCTCTAATTGATCTTCAATAAAAGGAGGCTCATACAACCTTAAATTCTCAACATTAACAACAACATAAATTTTCATAAATGAAGGAAAATCCAACCTGAAGGCATTGTTACCAATCTTTTCCAAAATTTTAAATGGACCATATTTAATTGGTTTTATATTTTTACCTTCCCCTTAGAGCCTCTCTTTGTTAATGTGAAGCCAAAATTCATCACCAACTTGGAATTTGTGATCTTGATGATGCTTATCATGCCTTGTTTTGTACTTGCCTTGACCCTTTTCTAGTTGTTCTTGAACTATTTGGTGAATCAACTGAATTTGATCAATGAAATTCTTTGCTCTGTCTATGTCGCTATATCTGTCTACAACTACATCTTTCTCAAAGATGAAATCCAAAGGTGATTTAGGAAAATAACCAAGACTTGCCTCAAAAGGTGAAGTTAGAGTAGAAGAGTGTTTTGCTCGGTTGTAAGCATGCTGAATATAATGCAATTGCTCATCCCACAACTTAGGATGTTTGCTGGAGTATCCTCTTAGAAAATGAATAATTGTCCTGTTAACCACTTCAGTTTGACCACCTGTTTGTGGATGGAAGACTGTACTTTTCTTCAACTTGGTGTCCATCAAGTTCCATAAATTTGACCAAAAATTCCCAACAAATCGGGAATCAAGATCACTTACGATAGAAGTAGGTAATCCAAAATGAACCCATACATTTTGAAAGAAAAGTTCAGCTGTTTGTTCAGATGTAATTTGTTTTTTACAAGGCATTAATATGCACATCTTTCTAAACCTATCCACAACTACGTACAAATAATCATGGCATTTTCTTGATAAAGGAAGACCTCCTACAAAATCCATAGAAACACTCTCCCATGGATGTGAAGGAACTCAAAGTGGTGTGTACAATCCTAGTTTCCTATTACTAGGCTTAATGACTGCACACAATGAACAACCTCTGATAAAACATGACACACTTTCAAGCATATGAGACCAGTAAAAATACCTCTGAGGATTTTCCATTGTTTTACTTACACCAAAATGTCTAGCAATAAGAGAATTGTGCCCTTCCCTTGTGAAATTTACTCTCGCTCCCTGCGGAACACAAATTTTTCCCAAATGATCCAACAAATTATCATGTACATGGTAGTCTAATTCCTCAGCTTGGTGGCCTTGACTCAAGTTTGAATATACCTCTTGAAAGTCAACATCATGTGTGTATTGTTCAACATAACTCTCAGGAAAAACATAATGATTCTTGAGTAAAATTGCTACATTAACAACGGTCTAAAAAGCATATCAACAACTTTGTCATAAATACCTTTCTTGTACCTGATTACCAAGTGGAATTGTTGTAAGAATCCCATCCAACGAAAGTGCCTTGATTGTTACAATTTTGTTTGAGATTGAAGATATTGCAAAGGTTGATGATCGATGTGAATAATGGTTTCTTTTCCCATTAAGTAATGCTTCCATTTCTTCACACTTTGCACCAATGCGTAAATATCTTTATCATGTGTAGGATAGTTAATAAGAACATGATTAAAAATCTCAAAATGAATTGAAATGGGTTTACCATGCTGTAAAAAAACTGCACCCATGGCGTAGTCACTTGCATCTGTTTGTATTTCAAATGGTAGTTTCAAATCCGATAATGCTAAAACTGGGGATGGACTGATCTTTTGTTTTGAAGCATCAAATGTTTTTTGTTGTTTTCCTCCCCACTGGAAGACAACCTTCACACTAGTCAAAGCATGTACTGGAGCTGATATGGAAGAGAAATTGGAAACGAACTTCCTCCGATACTACGTTGTTCCCAAAAAACTCTTTACTTTTGTGACTGATTTGGGTATTGGCCAATTCACAATGACCGAAACTTTAGAGGGATTAATCTTCAGCTCACCTCCTCCAACTATGTGGCCCAAATACACTAAGGAAGTTTTCCCGAATTCACATTTAGACATCTTCAGAAATAATTGTTCTTTTTTCAAGACATCCAACACTTTCCTCACATGCTTGACATGCTCTTCTCGTGATTTTCTGAATATCAAAATATCATCTAAATAGACAATTACAAACTCATCAAGAAAGGATCTTAAAACATCATTCATAATTCTCATGAATGTAGTTAGAGCGTTACAAAGACCGAAAGGCATAACCAACCACTCAAACAATCCTTGTTTGGTTTTAAAAGCAGTCTTCCAAATATCCTCCTCAGCTATTCTAACTTGATGATATCCACTTCTCAAGTCTAATTTAGTGAAATATTTTGCGTTCTTCAACTGATTTAACAAATCATATATTCTGGGCAGTGGGTATGGATTCTTTATGGTAATTTTATTCAAAGATTGATAATCTACACACATGCACCAGGTTCCATCTTTCTGGGGTACCAAAACAGCTGGTGAACCACATGGCAAAATAGAGGGATGAATTACACCTTTATCTAACAATTCTTGGATTTGTTTATTAATTTCTAAACTTTCCATAATTGACATTCGATACATACCGATATTTGGGAGTGGACAGTCTTGTTGTAGCTGAATTTCATGTTGAATTCCCATTTTGGTGGAAATCCCTTTGTATATTGAAACAAATTTCCATATTTATTGACCAAATCAACCGATTCAACTTTCAGCTTCACGTCACAACTTGCAAATGATTCACGCTCCATGTCATTCTTTTGCTTGATCATAAGGAGCAAGAGATTCTTGTTAGAATTGACCAGCCGATTCATTTTCCCTGCACTTGCTAAAGACAAATTAATATTTCTACGATGGGTTCTCACAATATATTCCACTCCATATTTGAAAAAATGATATTTGTTCTTAAATCTATGGAAAACGTCTTTCCAGTCATACAGATATGGGATTCCCAACACAATTCTAGAAATATCCAGTGACACTACATGTAATTTGACTTCATCAATGAAATTGGTAGTAATAGCAAACCTGAAAACACATTTCCTTGTGACCTAAAGGTTTGCATCCTTGGTTATCCAACACAACGGATATGGTTTATGATGGAAATAACTGAGCAGTGGATTTTTCGCCCATGTCTCGAAGAGAATCTTGTGAGGAATTTAAAATATTCCTAGGGAGCCTAGAAAGGGGTTGTGTTTATACTCAAATTTCATAATTTTTTGCAAGGAACGTGATGGAACAAGATGTTTCATCATCCACTGATCTAATTTAGAATATTATTTTGCAATGCTAATATCTTCCTCAGAATATAAACAAAATTCTTTTATTGTGCTTAAGGGTTCATCAAATTTTTTTGCAACTAAAATGAAGAGTTTTTATGTTAATTTTATGAGAAATTTAACATGAACCATAATCTAAACAACATCATAAACTTGTACAGAACATCATCAAAAACACATTACAACAAGCACATGATAAAGGAGTTCACCCCTCCTGGGCTACATCTCCTTGGTCCAGCTTCCAATGGCTTGGGCCTCTCTACTATTCTCAAAACTGTAAAAATATGTGTTTACAATGCTGAAATGCTTTTGAAACTTGCTCCAATTAGTCCAGAATACTCAAAAATGGCTATCTAGCCTCTTTTTTCATCCAATTTGGTGAAAAACTGAAGAAGTTATGACTTCTCCTAGTTTTCCCACTATTCGCTCCACAAATTGCCCCATTTTCGGCATGATCCTACAAATTAGCCCCAAAATCCGCTAACTGGATGAAAATTTCGTCAAGCGGTAGGCCATATTCTGTTAGCTGAATTGCAAATCGCAATCGGCGTAAAAACCCAACGATCTTATGGTCTTGTGAACAAAGCGGACAATTGTGCGATTGCGATATGGCAAAACTGATAGAACCATTAACTGGAATGCATAACTTATCACATATGCGAACCTATCACACATCGCAATTGACGGTGAATCGACAGGTAACATAATGCAGGCTCTGCCTTCTGTGGATTGCAATTATCACATCACAACCCAGGTACATTGGGGCTGATTTCTGAAATGCCTTCCCTTCACCGATTACGATAGCCATTTGTGATTGCCTTTTTGCATCACAACCCTTCCCAGCTTGGGACCGATTTTTAACACGATCCGCCTGTGACTGTGATTTGAAATATGCGGGGGCCAATGATGACTTGCCACTTGGCACCTCCTCATTCGTTGAAGACCTTGCCAAATCATCCAATCTTTCCATGTGAACAAATCGAAATTGAACTTTGACTTGCTCTAACTTCTGCATACGAGATCAGATTTGAGTGTAGTTCACATGCTGGATTCAGAATGACGAGCTCTTCGATCTGAAGCTAAGTTTAACAAAATTTCAACATTTTGATTTTAAGCATAATTTTGAGCACCTTATCACTCCTCCCCACTGGAAGCCTTTTGGACCCCAAAAGATCACTTTTAATTGACCAATAGGTGATGGTATAATTCCCTCACCTTTCCAACCTCTATCCATTTGGATTTTGAAGGATTTGTACCATTGAGTCCCACTCGAAGATAATCAATACTTCCCCTTTTTGTTGTCCTTGTTCTTCTGTCAAGTATAGTGTTTTGCTGAAGCTCATCAAGGAATTCTGGAGAAAAATCTTCAATAGAGGGAATCTGTATATTCTCTCATTGATATTCAATCAAAGGAGGCTCATACATCCTTATATTCTCAATATTAACAACAACATAAATTTGCATAAATGAAGGCAAATCCAACCAGAAGGCATTGCTACCAATCTTTCCCAAAATTTTAAATGGACCATATTTAATTGGTTTTATATTGTTATCTTCTCCTTAGCGCCTCTCTTTGTTAATGTGAAGCCAAACTTCATCACCAACTTGGAATTTGTGATCTTGACGATGCTTATTGTGCCTTGTTTTGTACTTTCCTTGACTCTTTTCTAGTTGTTCTTGAACTAATTGGTGAATCAAATGAATTTGCTTAGTGAATTTCTTTGCTCTGTCTATGTCGCTATGTCCATCTATAGCTACATATTTCTCAAAGATGAAATCCAAAGGCAATTTAGGGAAATAACCAAGACATGCCTCAAGTCGAAGTTAGAGTAGAAGAGTGTTTTGCTCAGTCATAAGCATGTTGAATATAATGCAACTGTTCATCCCACAACTTAGGATGTTTGCTGCAATATCCTCTTAGAAAATGAATAATTGTCATGTTAACCACTTCAATTTGACGATATGTTTGAAGATGGAACGTTGTACTTTTCTTCAACTTGGTGTCCATCAAGTTCCATAAATTTGACAAAAAAATCCCAACAAATTGGGAATCACGGTCACTTACAATAGAAGTAGGTAATCCAAAATGAACCCATACATTTTGAAAGAAAAGTTGAGATGTTTGTTCAACTGTAATTTGGTTTTTACAACGCATTAATATGCACATCTTGCTGAACATATCCACAACTACGTACAACTAATCATGAGCTTTTCTTGATAAAGGAAGATCTCCTACAAAATCTATAGAAACACTCTCCCATGGACATGAAGGCACTGGAAGTGGTGTGTACAATCCTAGTTTCCTATTACTAGGCTTACTGAATGCAAAAAATGAACAACCTCTGATAAAACATGACACACTTTCAAGCATATGAGGCCAGTAAAAATACCTCTGAAGATTTTCCACTATTTTACTTACACCGAAATGTCCAACAATAAGAGAAGTGTGCGCTTCCCTTATGACATTTCTCTATCTCCCCGTGGAACACAAAGTTTTCCCAATTGATACAACAAATTATCATGTACATGGTAGTCTAATTCCTCAACTTGGTGGCCTTGACTCAAATTTGAATATACCTCTTGAAATTCATCATCATGTGCATATTGTTCAACATAACTTTAAGGAAAAACATAATGATTCTTGAGTAAAATGGCTACATTAACAACCAATGTAGAAAGCATATATACAAATCTGTTATAAATACCTTTCTTGTACTTGATTACCAAGTGAAATTGTTGTAAGAATCCCATCCAACGAAAGTGCCTTGATTGCCGCAATTTTGTTTGAGATTGTAGATATTGTAAAGGTTGATGATCGGTGTGAATAATGGTTTCTTTTCCCATTAAGTAATGCTTCCATTTCTTCATACTTTGCACCAATGTGCAAATCTCTTTATCATGTGTAGGATAGTTAGTAACAACACCATTAAAAATCTCAAAATGAAATGAAATGGGCTTACCACATTGTAAAATAACTGCACCCACGACGTAGTCACTTGCATCTATTTGTATTTCAAATGGTTGTTTCAAATCTGGCAATGCTAAAACTAGGGCTGAACTGATCTTTTGTTTTAAAGCATCAAATGCTTTTTTCTGTTTGCCTCCCCACTGGAAGACAACCTTCACGCTGGTCAAAGCATGTAGTGGAGTTGCTGTGGAAGAGAAATTGACAATGAGCTTCCTCAAGTACTGCACTACTTCCAGAAAACTCCTTACTTCTGTCACTGAATTGGGTATTGGCCAATTCCCAATGAACGAAAATTTAGAGGGGTCAATCTGAAGCTCACCTCCTCCAACTATGTGGCCCAAATACACTAAGGAAGTTTTCCCGAATTCACATTTAGACGTCTTCAAAAATAATTGTTCTTTCTCAAGACATCCAACACTTTCCTCACATGCTTGACATGCTCTTCTCGTGATTTTCTTAATATCAAAATATCATCTAAACGGACAATTACAAACTCATCAAGGAAGGATCTTAAAACATCATTCATAACTCTCATGAATGTAGCTAGAGCATTACAAAGACTGAAAGGCATAACCAGCGACTCAAACAATGCCTGTTTGGTTTTAAAAGCAGCCTTCCATATATCCTCCTTAGCTATTATAACTTGATGATATCCACTTTTCAAGTCTAATTTAGTGAAATATTTTGCATTCTTCAACTGATCTAGCAAATCATCTATTCTGGGTAGTGGGTATCGATTCTTTATGGTAATTTTATTCAAAGCTTGATAATCTACACACATGAACCAAGTTCCATCTTTCTTGGGTACCAAAATAATTGGTGAACCACATGGAGAAGTAGAGGGATGAATTACACCTTTATCTAAAAATTCCTAGATTTGTTTCTTAATTTCTAAACTTTCCAGAATTGACATTTGATACATACCGATATTTGGGAGTGGACAGTCTTGTTGTAATTGAATTTCGTGCTAAATTCCCCTTTTTTGTGGCAATCCCTTTAGTTCTTGAAATACATCAACATATTGATTGACCACATCAACTAATTCGGTTTTCAACTTCACGTCACAACCTGCAAAGATTCACGCTCCATGTCAATCTTCTGCTTGATCATATGGAGCATAATATTCTTGTTGGAATTGACCAGTCACTTCATTTTCCCTGCGCTTGCTAAAGACAAATTAATCTTTCTATGATGGAATCTCACAATATACTCCACTCCATATTTGAACAAATGATATTTGTTCTCAAACCTATGGAAAACAACTTTCGGGTCATATAGATACGGGCTTCCTAACACAATTGTAGAAATATCCAGCGGCACTACATCTAATTCGACTTCATCAATGAAATTGGCAGTAATAGAAAACCCGAAAACACATTTCCATGTGACCCGAAGATTTACATCCTTCGTGACCTTAAACAAGCTTAGGGAGGCAAAAATCTGATAAACTGCCATATCATAAACTTCGGAAGACTTCCTCTGACTCTACGGAGACTCTGCGTTGTACAAACTGATAATTCTGACCGAATTTTTGTTTGAATGAGAGAAAACGGGGCGACGAATGTCGTTTATCTAACTCTGGTTGGACAGTTCGAAGCTCTCAGTACATTCGAGAGCTTTGTATGCATTAAACTCACTTCAATGCTTCCAACCATTGTCATCATACGTGTTGCTACCTCCTATTTGTATAGTTTTGGAAGGTTGATTATCACCTCATATTTTAATAGTTTTGGAAGGTTGATAATTACCCCATATTTGTGATTCTGAATGTACTGTTGACCTGATGACATCACATAACTTTCACCATGTTGACGTCATTCAACTTATGTCAGCAGATTGATAATTTGATTTTTATATTGGTCGGTGCAAGGTGGTAATTTGATAATTTTAGATTTTTTAAATATTGGTCAGTAGTTGTCTTTGTACTATTGACCTAATGTGTTGTCTTTGTACTATTGACCTAATGAGGTCACATCACTCATTGCAGATTATATTGCCAAGTTCAAACGGAAAACAAACAGAAAATACTAAAACAAATAACTAGACTCTGCTTTCAAAAAAATTTCTTATTATGGAAAATTAAATATGGTCCTTGTCTTAATTAAATCTCCAGTAGCACCACATATAAATTTAATAATTCTAATATGTAAAAGAGTAATGTCATGTCATTACATCAATAATATAGAGAAAACCACAAACTAATTTAAAATATCTAAAATTATTATCAAATTATAAATATGAAGGTGGTTTATATTGTAAAATTATCAAATTATAAATGTGAAAGTTGTTTATAGGGTTGAAATCAAGCAGTTTATGAATTTAGTAGGAGTGTTTTTGGGCAAGAATAAAATATCCAATATAAATTATGAATAAAATATTTTAATATGAATTAATATTGATGTATATTTAAATATATTGATGTATGCATATGTTATGTAATCTCTTTAACATTCAAAAATACAATTTAAAAAATAAAAAATTATATGTTTTTTTCACTCTCAAATAAGTTTTCACTTGAAGTAATTTGATCCTTCTCAACTCATGTTTGATTAGTGGTTAAGATGGATCTTATTTAATAAGAGTGAAAGTCTACTTCTTTATGGCTATCTAAAAGTTATGTAAAAAAAGAGTGGTAATATCTAAAAGTTATGTAAAAAAAAATGGTTTTCCTTAAATGATAATAACAAATCAATCACATTCACAAATACCAATATTCTCTTTATCAATTCTCCCTGAAGCCCTTGGGGTTAGGCCTAGTTATTGGCTGTGGGGCTTGATACCCTTGATCAAGCTCAAATATTTCCGTGGACGGCGGGTGTCCATGAACCACAGGGGAAAAAAAAAACAATATTCTCTTTATCAATTAACAACTAAATATTTTACCATCTAAATATATTTATTTTAAAATTAAAATTTGATTATCAACCATTATTAAGTAAATGATAAAAAATTAATATCTATAAAATATTTTATAATTTTTATAATAATAATCCCATAAAATATCTTATAATTTTTATAATAATATTCCTAAAAATGTAAGGTTTATGAAATATATAAAAAAAATTGAAACATATTTTAAAAATAGTTATATATTTATATCATTAGAGAAAACAAGGTCATGAATGCCGTTCATCACCTGTTAAATTGAGTTCGAGTCACTGACTTAAATATACCCTTCATTTTTATAATTTTGGAAGGTTGATAATCCCTCATATTTGTGATTCTTGAATATTCAATGGACCTGATGACGTCATACTACCTTCATCGCATTGACGTCATTCAACTTATGTCAGCAGATCGATAATTTGATTTTTTATATTGGTCTGTTGCATGTGGTAGTTTGATAATTTTAGATTTTAGATTTTTATTTTGGGTGGGTAGTTGTCTTTGGACTATTGACCTAAACATCACTCTTTGCAAATTGGCGTCATAAAAATTATTGAAATTGTTACGACCATTAATATTATAGGTCTGAGTTCTAATGGCAAAAACTAAAGCAAATAATTAGATTTTGCCTTTAAATGTTATTACATAAAATTAAATACTTTCCATTTTCCATTTTGCAAATCCGCGTTATAAAATTTATTGAAATTGTTACGACCATTAATATTATATGGCCGAGTTCCAATGGCAAAAACTAAAGCAAATAATTAAATTTTGCATTTAAATTTTATTGCATAAAATTAAATATTTTCCATTTTCTATTTATTTTATTAGTTAAATAATTAATTAGATAAATATTTGTAGTCAAAATAATTTCAATAAATTTAATCAGCGTAGATCCATCTTAATTTGGTATTTGTTTTTATTCTAAAAAAGATTTGTACATCAAGAAATTTGATCCCTCTAGGCACTTAATAGATTTAGAGTTAAAATAGACTTAGAGTGGTTTATATATATATAGTAAGCTTGGTGGCTCCTTTCTATTAATTTATATAAATAAGGCAGATTACATCCATATAACCATGAGTTAGGTGGCCTCAACTTGCCCAGTGGGAAACCAAGTCTTTTGGCCACCTATATGCAAAATAAGTCATCCATAAACACAAAATTTTAAGGATGTCCAGCCATGCCATATACACTTGAGTGTCTTTGTACTTCCTATGCACTAGATAATTATAAACATAACTGTAAATAAGTCTATATCGATATAAAAGCATTCAAAAAAGATAACTAGAGTTTATTGTCACTGATCATCATCATCCGAGTCAACTGGGGCAGAATCCTTCACATTGGAGCCTAGAAGCTCCAAGTGAGGGATGCACGGGATGTGTTATTCAATCCGGCTCAGTCTTCCACTCTGTTGTTGTAGCTGAAACTGAATTTTTTCTAGAACCCTCATGAGCTCCGACTTCTCTGAGTTGAGCTGGGTGCCTTCACGCTGCTCTGAATGGGCATGTGCATGCTGGTCAGAAGGAGACCAATATACTTTTCATCATCCAGAACAGACGAATTGTATGTTAATATTGATTTACTCTCCCCCTCGTATACCCAAGGTTCGATGCAACCTCCTGCCACTCATCCAGTTCCATCTCAAATTCTTCCCCAACCTAGCGAATTTCCTCCTCCCACTCTGCAATTAGATTTTTTACCAGGTTCGAGCTACTGGCATGGTATGCCTAAGTGACCTCCTGGATGATGCTCGTCACCGCCTTATGCCCACAGCCCCTCCCTGTCGCCTCGTTGGACGAATTGGACTTGTTGCCCTGAGCCTGAGTGCTCTTCCTCTGTCTCCTACAACCTTTGTTCCCAGCTACACTATTGCGAGGCCCCTTCACTCATGCCATGCTTTCTAGAACCTTCAACGTATCCTCTCCTCCCTGGCCTTTCCACTCTATTGTAATCTTGGGTTGCAGGCCGAGAACTCGACACAACCAATGGTCTTGTCCCTCCAGTAGACCTGCTACATAGTCACAGGATGCCAACCAATAAGAGCCTCTTTCTAATGTATGTCATTGATTGAAAGCCACCCCGATATGCTTATGAATTCATGATGGCCAACCTTTCCCTGCTTCATGCAGAGC
The DNA here is from genome assembly GCA_031772625.1 of Pinus tabuliformis. Classification (NCBI taxonomy): domain Eukaryota; kingdom Viridiplantae; phylum Streptophyta; class Pinopsida; order Pinales; family Pinaceae; genus Pinus; species Pinus tabuliformis. Next base: position 855,459,293 of record CM062816.1, read on the forward strand.
TGGACCAAGCAGTGAGGGTTTCTTCTCGCATACCTCATATCCTCCATCATAGAATTCTGGTTTTCAACAAAATTCAAGTGAATTGGCCAAGTGAAATTGTTATGGTTGGATGGGATTACAAGTATCACTTGGGTCCGAGCCCCACTCCCTTTGAACTTGTTGTGAAGCGCCTCTTTACCATCGGCTTTGACACATAAAATTGGGTCAGAGTTGGGCCAGGTCAGATGGAATCCCCCCCAAGGACACACAACCTCTCCCTGTCTCTAAGGTGAATTTCCCTTGCACCTAGAAGCCCACTCGAGGAATCTGATGCCAAAGGTTCAAATCCATTCTACGGTTCTCTCCCTCAATCCACTCGGCCAAACCCATTGGGGTCCCCCTTTCAGTCACCCTCCCTTCCTCCTCTTCTACCTGACAGACCCCCATCTTCGACAGGGAAATTCAAAACTTCACAGACACTAGAACAAACATAACAATTACAACTGGTCCACCTAGGTTCCATACGAGGCCAAGCCTCTAGCATTCCTCCAACTCGTTACCCCCCGACTCGACACCGAAAGCTTGACAAGGGGCATGCAATTTGCCTCCATAGTAATATGATTTACACAAAATGGAAGGAAAACATACTAGAGAGTGCTCCCCTTTGCAACAAACATCGTCCCCCAGAAGCGCAAAACCCCCAAAGTTGCTAGCACCCAAACCTCGCTCCACCTCCGTAGGACCTTCCTCTCTCGCGCTCAGCTCCTCCACGGTTGAAATGACCCTCTTCCCGCTCCCCCTTGCCTTAAATCCTCCCCACTCGAATACATTAACTCTTGCATGCTCACTGCCACCTTTCCAAGTGCTGGCTGCATGCAGAAGGTGGCAAGGACCTGACTCGCCTTCACGGCCTCGTACATCTAATCAGGCTAGCTCGCATCCTGATTGGGGGAAATATAAATATAAATACAAATTTTGTTCTTAAAAATTTTATTTAATTTTAATTTTAATCCTTTATTAATAATTATAATTATAATTATAATTTTTTTTATTTCCTTTTCATTTTGATTTTAGATTTTTTTTTATTTAATTTGATAGAGTTAAAATGTTTACATTACAACAGTTAAAATGTTTGATGAGGCATTATAACATCTCTTCCATACAATGTGTAAAGAGTAAAGTAATGTCATAAGGGAAATAGTATAAAGACGCGATAGTATAAAAACAACCAGAAATATCAAAATTATCAAGTTAGAATATGAAGGTTATTTATCATGATACACATGGAATTGGGGTGTTTAATGTGAGCAATATTAATGTTTTAGAGTTTGTTTTTGTTTTTTGTTGGGTGATTAATTCATTTATATATTCAAAAATACGTTACAATTTTATAAAAAAAATTGGATTGTTAGGTTATGATGAAAAATACCAAAATATTGAATAGTTAGATTGCCTCAAAATCATATAGTTTAACTCTTTCAAGTTTTGGCCGTAGAGACACTAGAATTGTGTAGATTAAACAATACAAACTTAAGATTTTAAGAAATCTTTGTTGGATTTTTTTTGGCAAATTTGACTATTATATATACTTGAAAAATGGCAAAACATAGAAAAGTTAAACTATCAATTTTTAAATTGTAATTACGTTGAATATTATTTCATTAAAAATAGCTTTAAAAAAATAATTAAAAAAAGATGATTCTTTTTTAATTAATAATACTGCAACCTTTTTTGATTTAAGAAAATTTAGGTGTGATTTGCTAAATATTTATTATCTTAATTAATTAAGGAAATGAAATCCATTCATCTAAAAAATAACTTCTACACTATCAAGAAGTATACAAAAAAAAAATCATTTCCTTAAATCAATTACATTCACAAATGACAATATCCTCCTTATCTATTACTAAATTTTATCACTTTATAAATAAATCAAAATCTATTTTTTATTTTTCCACGTTATAAATAGAATTTGGTATATATTTATGTAGTTGTTATAAACTCTAAAATAATTTTATTAAAATATAGATTAAAATAGATAATTAATTAATTTAAAGTTAATAAAAATTATTGTATTAATTTATCAAAATGATTAATTTAATATTTTAATAAAATAAAAATATTGATAATATAATTAAGCTATTATAAATTATAATTTTTTTTATTAATTATATATTTTTCTTTTTATTCAAAATAAAGTTGTTTTTTTTTTCATAATAATAATTCTTATAATGTATGAAAGAATATTCTCTCCATGGTTATATTGATTTTATTTTTTTTTTTTTAAGTAGAATTAGTGAGTAGGTAGTTTTAAAAAGCTTCAAAAGTCAAAGTGCTCGGAATTCGATGGAAACATTTCCAAGTTGTAGTGTCTATTGTTATGATTCTATTGGCGCAAACGGCACTCAAATATGAGTATGTATAATTAACTTATCGCATTCAACAGTTAGCAAGACAAGTAAGAAAAGTGGGGCCCACAGTGTGCCACATGAGAGCCACATCTTGCATGGCATCCAATTATGTCCCAATTATCCAACGACATATGACACTCCATTATTAACTCTTTCTCCTGCAAAAAGACAAAAACCTCACCCAGGAAAATGTATATTAAAAAAATCCAATATATGACTATATATATATGGTTATTAAATAACTATACAAAACTTATATCAAAATAGGGTTATAAAAACATTTATACATATAATTGCCTTAAAAAGGACAAAGAGAGTTTGATAATAGGGTTATAAAACAATTTAAACTTATATCAAAATAGGGTTATAAAAACATTTATATACATAATTGCCTTAAAAGGGGAAAAGAGAGTTTGATAGGATTTTTAAATTAAAAAAATTGTACTTTAGTTTTCATACTCATTAAAATTTATAATAATAGATTAATTATTATATATTAAAATATATTTTTAGGAATATAAAAATTATTTATAATTATAATTATAATGGTAATAAATTATTAAGATAAATTATAAGATAAATTTATAATAACTATATAAAATTGTAAGATAAATTTTAAGAAAAAAAGTTTGTGATTAGAAAAATAGATTTTTTTTCATAAAATTTTATGTTACAGTAAAAGTTTGCACAAAACAATATGAAAATTACATAATTAACAATACATAGAATACATAAAAGAAATGAAGTTTTGTATAAACATCAAAATTACTTAATAAATTCTGATATATCAATTAAATCTGACATTTTTAATACATCAAATAAACTTGATGAAACTATTAACATTTTTCATATTAATAAATAATTCATTGTGTTAGCAGGGAACTGAGAAAAAAGAAATACAAAAAGGGATAATACATAGCTTCATTGTAGATAATATTGTTGATGAATTTACTCTGACTTGACACAAAAAAAATGTGTTGATCGTGCGTCTTGGAATTAGCAAGGTGTTGGTTGTACACCATAAAAATAGTTGGTTGTGTGGTCGTGCACCATGAAACTCACTCACAGAGTCCTGGAGCCACCTTCTAAAAATTAAGCAAGTGGAAATGACAGGTGTATCGGCGTAATAAAGTACTTGGACTAGAAACTCTCAGCACTCCACCTTGAGTTGTAAATTTATAACCCTCCGAGTCCAATACTCCCAAATAAATCAAATTATTTTTCAACTCAAGTACATGTCTAACATCAATGAATGTTCTAATTGTACCATCATACATTTCAATTCCAACATTTACCACCCCAATAGTTTGACAAGATACAATATTACCCACAAAAATAGAACTGTCATTCACAACTTGATATGAAGTGAACCAGTTTTTTTGCATACTCATGTGATGAGAATCGCTGGAATCTAACAACCAATCTTTAAAATGTTCAGAAACATTGCAATTAGACAAAGCTTCATCTATCATACTTGATTCAACAAGAAAAACTTCTTCAATCGTATCTAAGTCAACTTGATTTGCTTCCTTCCTTGGGTTTTCACCAGACTCTTTTCTTTTCCAACATTCCTTCTCGAGACGCCCTATTTTATTGCAGTACCAACATTTTTCTCTAGACTTCTTACCTCTTGATTTTGATCTAGAAGAATTTCTTGATTTTTCTCCTCTCTCCATAGACTGACCTCTGGCTACCATAGCTTCTAGCGTCGAAGTTTCAATGCTAGACTTCCTCTATACTTCTTTAGATAATTGAGCTTCTACAACATAATCAAATTATAGAGATTTATTTGTGCTCAAACCGATAGAAGTCACAAAGTGATCCCAAGACTTAGGCAATGAGCATAACAAAGTAATGGTTTTATCTTCTTCTTCAAATTTGACTTCCATATCAGTCAACTAGGAAACAAGTGTATTAAATACATTTAGATGTTCTACAATTTTAGTGTCCTCCTTTATCTGAAGGTTATACAAGTGCCTCTTCAAATAAATTATATTGGTTAAAGACTTAGTCATATACAAAGTTTCCAATTTATCCCACAATCCTACTACTGAGTTTTCTTCAACAATGTTGAAGAGAACATCAACCGCCAGACACAACTTGATGGTACTAAGAGATTAGACATCCAAGTCCTCCCTTTCCAAATCTTTCATGCCAAATATTTTCTTTTTAACCCCATCTAATGCTTTGTGCAACCCTTGCAACACCAACAAATCTCATATCTTCAGTTTCCACAATGCAAAATTATTTTTACCGGCAAACTTCTCCAGCTTAAACTTCACATTAGTCATTTTGGCCATTTTCTTCCTACACTAGCTCTTTCAAATTTCTTTTAACCTTTGAAAAAATGAGTGGGTTATTTCAAGGTTCCTTTCACCTAGGGTTTTCCTCCCTTCTAAAAGTTTTGTTTTTAGCTATGGATTTTCTTCCCTCTCAAAATTTTTTCTTTCAACTAGGGTTTTTCTTTTTAAAATTTTCTGCCTCCCTATTTGATTTTTTTTTTTTTGAAATTTCTTCAATATAAATTCACATCATTCTTTAGAAACCCTATTTCAATCTTCTTTGATCATTACTTTCATAATTAAAGCCAAAGAAAAAATTTACTTGGACCTAGCAACGGGATTTTTTCATGAACCGGACTGGTTTTGCTTCTCTTGTTTGTTTTTATTTTTACTGGTCAGAAGACAACATTCTATTAGTTGGTCTAGAAACGACTTATTTCCACAAATTGAAATTTGTTGAATCTAGCGGCGTTGGAGGCCACCATCTTGGACCTATAAAATATGACAAACTTCCTCACACTATTGTTATGATCTCATCGTTAGCACTGTTGTTACCTAATACTGACAAGATAGGCTCTCACAATTCGCAGGAACAAATCTTTGTCTTTGCTTCTTCTTTGTTTGCATTCAACCCTCAATTTAAAAAAAAAAAGGACGACGACTGTTTTCGTGAGTAAAAACAAAAATTTCTCCTCTTGTTTACAATCAACAGTGAATATTCACATGCACACATTCTTTTAACAACCATCATCTTCTCTTATTCAACAAACTGCGAACTAATTGTTGATTGATTCTTTCCACGAGTTTCTTCTCTTTTTTTTGAATTCTTCTCAGGCCTCTGTCAAATCTTATTGGGTGTTATGATACCACTTGTTGGTATTTAGAGCCCGTAAAAAATAATGAACTTAGAAAGGAAAATACACAATGAGCAAGAAACCAATCACATAGATAAACACAAGAATTTTACATGCTAAAACCCTGAAAATGTGTCAAGGAAACCTCCATGGGGCAAGGGATTGGAATTCTTATTATTCAAGGTCAAAAATGTCTCTCCAACAATACATCAACCTCCTGATCAACATCATTTTAATATGAAGACTTTGTTACATAACTTCCTATGGTTACGCTTCTAAATGGTAAAGCCAAATTAACTGAGATAATTACATTTTTAATAATTGTTGTCATTCTTAACATTATTTTGATGGAAAGCGATGTATAAGGATAAAATTATATCCTTATATAACTTTGATACGGTTCCTAGAAACAACGTTTGGAATATATTAGAAGAGCTAAAGGTTCCTTTCGAGTTGAGAGCTGCTGCTATAAGGTTATACAAGAATGTAATTGCCAAGTTAAAGAGCAACGAGGGGTGGTCAAAAGATATTAAGTGTAATATCGGAGTTAAAAAAGGTTGCCCCCTCTCCCCTACCCTATTTGGCATTTACATTGACAAGCTCGAAGGTTATTTAGAGGAAGCAGGATGTGCTGGCACAATCTTAGCTGGGATAGTCGTCATCCTTCTTCTCTATGCTGACGATATTGTTCTCCTCACAAGGTGTCCATCTGATCTTGATAAGCAACTTAGGCTTCTTAAGGATTTCTTCTCTACCATGGGTATGACTGTTAACACTGACAAAACAAAAGTTATGATTATCAAATCCAAGAAGGACACCTATGCTAATTTTATGTATGACAATAATAACTTGGAGGAAGTGTATTCTTACAAGTACCTAGGAATTGATATTCATCACAAACTCAACTGGAATTATAGCATTGAGAAGCAGATTAATGGGGGGTGGAAAGCTTACTTTGGTCTTGAAAATAATTGTAAAACGACAAACCTCGTAATGTGGGATAAAAAGAAGTTCCTCTTTGAAACTTTAGTCACTCCTGTTATCTTATATGGATGTGAGGTTTGGGGTTGCAACATCTCTAGAGAATCCTGGAGAAAGATTGAGCAAATCCAGAAGCGCTTTATAACGTATAACCTGAAAATTAAAAGCAATACACCCTATCCTATTCTCCTTATAGAAGTAGGTCTTTCCCCTATCAAGAGCCTAGCTATGACTAGGCTTCTGTTGTACAAGCACAAGCTCAATAACATAGGAGATCACAGACTTCCTAAGCTAGCTTTAAATTCCAACCAAAACCACCTAAGGCTGAAACAGGGGTGGTATAAAGACACGAGGGCCTGATTAACGAGAATGATGCATTGCAAAACATTAATAACATTAAAAATATTATTACATCTAAGTTCAAAGAAAAAATGTGGTGTGAGAAAGATTTAGCAACTAAAGGAAAATTAAGTTATTATAAGAAGGTCATCAACCCCACCCTAGAAGATCAAAAATATCTCTCTGTTTTAACTAGCTCAAAGAAGAAAATTAATATAGCAAAGATTAGAACAAACTCTCATGAGCTCCATAGTGAAACAGGTCATTGGGCAGTTCTTAAAACACCATGGATGGAAAGGATCTGCAATCTCTGTGAGAATAGGAACATCGAGGATGAAAACCACTTCCTCTTAGAGTGCCCGCGTACAACCACATTAGATCTTAGTTTCATAATCTTTGTCGCAACATTGACCTCCCTAGCCTTTTACGATGTCAAAATTATAGTGAGCTTGGGAGGCTTCTCTCCAAGCTTTTTGAGCATAGGAATAAAATCTTAAATCAAACTAAATAATTTGTTTCTTTAGGTCCGATAGACCAACGTTTGGTCTGAGTGGACGTTAACCACCACCATCACCACCACCACCACCACCATCACCATCACCACCACCACCACCACCACCACCACCACCACCATCACCATCACCATCACCATCACCATCACCATCACCATCATCATCATCATCATCATCATCATCATCATCAGATAACATTATATCCTTATATAATTTTTTATCCAAACACTAGCTATGTATAAAAAATAAAATTATCTCCCTATATATAACTTTTGATCTAAACTTTTTAATTCGATGCAAAATATCCATATTCACATTTATCTTTACAAAATATTAATTTAAAATGAGTGATCATTTATTTATTTATTTATTTATTTATTTTTTTCGCATCAGGTTTTGGAGACCTACGTTCTACCAAACTAACTAAGAGCGCTTTCTTTAATATTCGGAGATGAAGGAAAAATACCTTTTGTTGATACTCTTAGAGCAAAACACTTTCGCATGCTACTGGATCAACTGGTTCTGGTTAAGCGAATCACCCCCAGATAAACTGCTCAGTCTGGACCTATCACTGCTACTGGTGGTGGATAAACTGCTGGCCTTGGATAGAAGGTGAATGGATGTGTTAAATAATCCTTATTAATTAATTTTCATATACATTCAACTTCCCGTCTAAATAAATAATTTTATGATAATTTATTAAGAATTTTGCTCTAATTCATATTTTTTTATTATATATTTATTTTAACTTATTTATTTCTATTTTAAAAATTTTAAATTATTTATAAAGTGTAAATTGATAAATTTTATAGAGTTTAATTTTAAGCTTAAATGTGACCAACAAAAAAAATAGAATACTTTATTTTGTAAACCAAAAAATTATATTAAATATATATTTTATTAAAATATATTATTATTTATTTTTGGGATTAGGAAAAATAATTAAACATAATTGTAAGTCAATTTTGATCATTACTATTATAGTCTTTAATTAAATATTAAACAATGTAAAACAATGTACTTATTCATCATCAACTATTTATTTCTAATACTAATTTTATTTCAATTATTATTATTAAATATTTTTCATTTGAAATATTTATTTTTATTTTATAAATTTACATTTAAAATATCTTTTAAAAATAAAAATCAAAAAATGTATTTTCGAAACATTTGGTGTTGGACATATCTGAAAGCGTGGTGAAACGGTCCAGTGCCAGAGATTTAGGAAAAACCCACCATTTCAGGATAAGCTTGAAACTTAAACTTTTACCAAACCTGAGTGTGAGACCAAGTGCCATTGTGAATATTGTTTCTCCGCACAAAATGTTAGGTAATTATAAATGTGAGGCAGATGAGGATGGTTTTGGGCTCAGTCTATAAGACCAAGTGCCATTGCGAAGATTGTTTCTCCGCAAAAAAATGTTAGTAATTATAGATTTCAGGCGGACAACGACAGTTTTGGGCTCAGTATGTAAGATCCAGTGTTATTGTGAAGATTGTTTTTTACGTTACAAAATCACATTGACCTGTGATTTGCATTGTAAAGTCAAATTATTGCATGTTACATGTCAATACTTTTTATGAGCTTCATAGTGAAACAGGTCATTGGGTAGTTCCTAAAACACCATGGATAGAAAGGATTTGCCATCTCTTTGAGAATAGGAACATCGAGGATGAAAATCACTTCCTCTTAGAGTGCCCTGCATACAACCACATTAGATCTCAGTTTCATAATCTTTGTCACAACACTGACCTTGCTAGCGTTTTAGACATAGTTACCAAGTTCGAATTCGAATTCGATACGATAGGATAAAAATTCGGAAGAAAAAAATTCAATTCGGAGAAAATTCGACACTATACATCTTTTATATATATATATACACACATCATTTATATATATATATAACTTAAATACTTTTCTTTCATTTTCTTTCCATTTATTTTGAAATTTAAATAAATTTAATCAATATAATATACAAAACTAAAAAATATATCCATATTTAGTTTCTGATTTTATTTTAAAATCCTTTTTATAGTTAAGATATTTAAAAATTAAATTAAAACTTATTTTTTTTAAATTCCTTTTAACAAAAATATATATCGAAAAATCAATTCTTAACATAAATATATATAAAAAAATTAATTAGTTTTTAGTCAACTTCAAAATTTTCTTTTCTACTTATCTCAGCGTTTTAAACCATTAAAGTAAACATTAAAATTTTGAAATCTGAAAATTTCAGGTTGCCATTAGTTTCCATTTTACCTCTTATCTTGTTTCCATTGACATATATTTTGTCTAAATTTTAAAATCTTGGTAAATTTCCGTCGCCATTAGTTTCCATTTTATCTGCTATCCTGCCTTTATTGGCATCAGTTTCCATTTTACATTAGTTTCTATTTTACTGCTCTCTTGCCTCCATTAACATCTATTTTCAGTTTAAAAATAATTACATTTACCATTGGAGACACTTGAGATTTTTTTGTTTATCTAATTAGAAAAATTAGGCTTGCATTTTATGTAACCAGCAAGTAATAGTAAGTAATACTAATCTGCAAAAAATACTCCAAGATATAATAGGAATAGTCTGATTAGAAATGCACGCTCTCACATTATGCAGCGATTCAATAGTAAGTAATAATAATATGCAAAAACAATAGTCAAGAAATAATAGGATGAGTCTGATTAGGAATGCACACGCTCACAGGGTGAAGCGAATATGAACCGGATCGAATTTTTATCGAACTATTCGAAATACGAATCGAACTCACGAATTTCCGTATTTTTTCCACCGATTCGGACGTATTTGGTAACTGTGGTTTTAGATGTCAAAATTATAGTGAGCTCGGGAGGCTTCTCTACAAGCTTTTAGAGCATAGGAATAAAATCTTAAATCAAACTAAATAATTTGTTTTTTAGGTCCGATAGACCAAAATTTGATCTCAATAAAAGATAACCATCATCATATAATCACCTCATATTTGTATAATTTTGAAAGATAGATAATCACGTCATATTTGTGATTCTTGAATGTACTGTTGACCTGATGACGTCACATAACTTTCACCATCAGGAGATTAATAATTTGATTTTTATATTGTAGGTGCCCGGTGATAATTTGATATTAATACTGGTCGGTAGTTGTCTTTATACAATTGACCTAATGACTTGTCTTTGTACTATTGACCTAATGAACTATTGACCTAATGAGGTCACATCACTCTTTGCAGAAGTTCAAACGGAAAACAAACAGAAAATACCAAAACAAATAATTAGACTCTGCTTTAAAAAATATTTCTTATTACGGAAAATTAAGTACGGTCCTTTTCTTAATTTAATCTCCAACAGCACCATATAACAAATTTAATAATTCTAATTTAATCTCCAACAGCACCATATAACAAATTTAATAATTCTAATATGTAAAAGAGTAATGTAATGTCATTATCTAAATAATATAGAGACAGCAACAAACTAATTTAAAATATTTAAAAATTTAAAATTATTATCAAATTATGTGATTTATATTTATGAATTTATTAAAAAAATTAGACAATGAATAAAAGGTATAATATAAATTATCAATAAAATATTTTAATATTAATTTATACTTAAATATATTAATGTATATATTATATAATTTCTATAATATTCAAAAATATAATTTAAAAAATAAAAAATTATATATTTTTTCCACTCTCAAATAAATTTACACGTAAAAAATTAATTCTCTCAACTCATATTAAATTAGCCAGTTAAAATAAATTTTATTTAATAAAAATCAAAACCTATTCCTTTATAACTATCTAAAAATTATGTGAAAAAAAGTTTCCGGGTAATAATAAATCAATCAAATTCACAAATAACAATATTCTCATTAACGGTTAACAACTAAAGATTTTACCACTTCAATTATACCCTTCAATTTTATAATTTTGGAAGGTTGATAATCCCTCATATTTGTGATTGTTGAATATTCAATGGACCCGATGACGTCATACAGCCTTCACCGCATTGACGTCATTCAACTATGTCAGCAGATCGATAATCTGATTTTTTTATATTGGTGTGTGCCACGTGGTAATTTGATAATTTTAGATTTTTTATACGGATCGGTAGTCGTCCCTGTACTATTGACCTAAACATCACTCTCTGCAAATCGGCTTCATAAAATTAATTGAAATTGTTACAACCATTAATAATAATTAGATTTCGCCTTTAAATCTTATTACATAAAATTAAATACTTTCCAATTATTTCGCTAGTTAGATAGATACTCTAACTTGTGGTTATAACAATTATTAGATTTCGCCTTTAAATCTTATTACATACTTTCCATTTATTTCGCCAGTTAGATAGATACTCTAACTTGTGGTTATAACAATTTTGATCAGGTATATTTTAATTTGGGATTTTTTTATTTTTTATTTTTAAATTGCATATCAAGAAATTTGATTAGTCTAAATACTTAATAGAGATAAAGTTAAAATAAACTAATTTAATTACTAATTGTAAATATAAATGTTATTTTTATTTTTTAATTTAATATAATTTTTTAAAATTTTATTTTTATTTTTGTATAATTTGATGAAGTAAAATAAATTATTATAATTTTATTTTTTATTTCTTTTTCATTTTGATTTTAAATTTATTTTTATGTAATTTGATCGAGTTAAAATGTTTACATTACAATAGTTAAAATTTTTTGAGAAGATTTTTGGGCTGAAATCACATTATAATACTTTTGTCGACGGTTTCAAACCAATGAGTGTAGTTCATCCTTAGGACAAGTTGAAGAATGAGATCATGGTTGCATGTTAAATAGGGAGAGGAGATCTTCCAACAACTATATTTGACTAGGAAACGACAAGATCTTCCAACAACTATATTTGACTAGGAAACGACTATATTGCACTGGGCAATTTGACTGACAAACGACTAAATTTGAATGCCCAATGAGTGTAGTTCATCCTTAGGACAAGTTGAAGAATGAGATCATGGTTGCATGTTAAATAGGGAGAGAAGATCTTCCAACAACTGTATTTGACTAGGAAATGACTATATTGGATTGGGCAATTTGACTGAGAAACGACTAAATTTGACTGGCCAATGAGTGTGGTTCATCGTTAGGACAAGTTGAAGAATCAGATCATGGCTGCATGTTAAATAGGGAGAGAAGATCTTCCAACAACTATATTTGACTAGGAAACGACTATATTGGACTGGGCAATTTGACTGAGAAATGACTAAATTTGACTAGCCAACCTTAATGGACCGAGGGAAAGGAAAAGTTATTTTTGTTATAATTATTATCAAAAATTATTGTTATGGATCATAGAAGCTTAAATTCAACAATAGTTAAAATATTTACTTTACAATTTTATAAAAAATACTCTACAATGAATCACATTGGATGGTTCAAAACGAGTCCACAAAACTTGATGATGTGATTTTTTATTTTCATGATATGGATCACAAAGCCTAAATTCAAAAATTATTGTATTGCTAGATTATGATGAAAAAGACCAAAACATTGAATAGTTAGATTGTCTCAAAATAATATAGTTTATCTCTTTCACATTTTGGTAATAGGGAGTAAAATTGTGTAGATTAGACAATACAAATTTAAGATTTTAAAAAATCTTTATTGAATTATTGGGTAAATTTGACTGAAAATATATATTTAAAAAGAACTAAAATATAAAAAGTTAAACTAAATAATTTTAAAATTATAATTACGTAAAATGTTATTTCATTAAAAATAACTTTACAAAAAAATAAGAAAAAGATAAGTTTTAAAAAAAATAAGAAAAAAATAAAGGTTATTTATTTATTAATTTTTTATTTAGACTTTTTTATTTAATAAAATTATGTGTAATTTGCAAAAAAAATTATTATCTTCATTAAAGAAATAATATCCATTAATGGTATAAAAAAAAAACCACAGTTTTATGACTATCAAAAAAATTATATAAAAAAAATTCATTTTCCTGAAATCAATTACACAATATTCTCATTACCTATTAACAACTATATTATAATAAATTTTATCACTTTATAAATAAATCAAAATCTATTTTAAATTTTTCCTCATTATCACTTAGGACATCTATTTTATTTTTTTCGAATAATCACTATATAATTTAAAATTATTTTTAATTATTAACCATAAATAAATAAATATAATTATAATTATTTAACCCAACAATAATAAAATATAAAATATATAATTATAATAAAAATAAAAATAATGAGTTGGATCTTACGGAGTTGGAATGGGATCCTTCACAGAAATTGGCATATATTTATGGAGTTGTTATAAATTGTGAAATAATTTTATTAAAATATGGAGTAAAATAGATAATTAATTAATTTAAAGTTAATAAAAAAATATTATATTAATCTATTAAAATAAGTAATTTAATAAATCAATTTTTTTATTAATCATATAATTTGTTTTTTTATTCAAAATAAAGTTTTTTTCTTAATAATAATATTTATAAGGTATAAAAGAAGTTTTTCTTTGTGGTTGTATCGATTTTTTTTTTTCATTTTTACTAAAATTAGTAAGGTAGATAGTTTCAAAAAGCCTAAAAAATCAAAGTGCTTAGAATTTGATGGAAACATTTATAAGTTGTAGTGTATGTCGTTATGATTCCATTGGCACAAACGACACTCAAATCTCACTTTGTATGGGCAACTTATCACAATCAGTAGTTGACAATAGTAAGCATGATTACGCTTAGACTGATTCAATGGAACTAGTATAGCATAAGTTACGATATGACTGAGATGGGCCCACAATGTGCCACATGGAACCTACATCTTGTATGGCATCCAATTATTGGCCAATTAGCCAACAACACATAACACTCCATCATTAACTCTCGTGGTTATAAAAAGGACCAAAACCTCACCCAAAAAAACATATATTAAAAAATCATATTCATATATATATATATATATATATATATATATATATATATACACACCACACAACGAATTTCCAAAAAATCACATAAAACGTAATTTTTAAAACAATAGCGTATTAAAAGTTATAAAATGGTCCCCATAGGAAATATGATATAAAAAACAAAGTTTAACCATGGTAGTCGGATATTGTCATGTGGTTCATTGTTAACTGTTATATCACAACCGACAATTAGATAACAAACAATGACATTATATAAAAATGGTTAACCATTAATCGTTAAATAAATAGATGACGGTCTATTCATATTTCCAACAGTGACAAAACATGTTTGTTGGCTCTAAAACAACATATATTTTAAAAATGGAAATGGTTACCATATGGTGCAGAAACAAAATTTTCGATGTATAACGGCCCACCCAAATCGAACACCCAGCAGAGAGCCAACCATATGACTTAACAACCTCTACGCCAACCAAAATACATGTTGAATAATCCACCCAGGCATAATATATTTAAAACCAAGTTCCATTCATTTGAGGGAAATGGAACCATGATTGATGGAACAAAGGACCAAGCTGCGAAATCAAGAGCAGAACCACACCTAGGCAGGACATGAATTTTGATAGAATTTTAGAGGAAATATTTGGTTAGAGAATTTTTTTATGGAGAATCTTTGAGAAATCTTAAAGATTCCTTGGGGGTTAAATTTTGATAATGTTAGAAACATATCGATTTTATACTCATTTGAACCGGTTTTTCACTAGGAGTCTGATGGTGCAATCTCTTTCTTCATCTGAGCAGTGGATTTTTCACCTGTGTCTCGAAGAGAATCTTGTGGGGAATCTAAAAGATTCTGAGGGAGCCTAGAAAGGGGTTGTGTTTATACTCAAATTTCACGATTTTTTTCAAGGAACGCGATGGCACAGGCTGTTTTGTCATCCAATTATCTGATTTAGAATATTAGTTTGCAGTGCTAAGTTCTTCCTCAGAATATAAACAAAATGCTTTTATTGTGCTTAAGGGTTCATCAATTTTTTTTTGCAAGTGAAATGAAGAGTTTTTATGTTAATTTTATGAGAATTTAACATAAACCATAATCTGAACAACATCATAAACATGTACATGACATCATCAAAAACACATTACAACAAGCACATGATAAAGTAGTTCACCCCTCTTGGGCTACATCTCCTTGGTCCAGCTTCCAATGGCTTGGGCCTCTCTATTATGCTCAAAACTGAAAAATATGTGTTTACAATGCTCAAATGCTTCTGAAACTTGATCCAATCAGTCGAGAATACTAAAAAATGGCTATCTAGCCTCTTTTTGCATCCAATTTGGTGAAAACTGAAGAAGTTATGGCTTCTCCTAGTTTTCCCACTATTTGCTCCACAAATTGCCATATTTCTGGCATGATCCTACAAATCGCAATCAACGTAAAAACCCTGTGATCTTATGATCTTGTGAACAAATAGAGCAATTGTGTGATTGCGATGTAGTGAACCCGACGTAACCATTAACCAGAATGCATAACTTATCGCATCTGCGAACCTATCACACATCACAACTGACAATGAATCGATGGGTAACAAAATGGGGGATCTGCCTTTTGTGGATTGTGATTGCAATTATCCTTCGCAACCTAGGTATGTTGGGGCCGATTTTTGAAATGCCTTCCCTTCACTAATTGTGATTGTGATTTGTGATTACCTTATTGCATCACAACCCTTCCTTGCTCGGGACCGATTTTTAACATGCATCGCCTGCGACTATGATTTGCGATATGCGGGGACCAATGACGACTTGCCACTTGGAACCTCCTCATTTGCTGAAGACCTTGCCAAATCATCCAATCTTACCATGTGAACAAGTCAAACTTGAAATTTCACTTGCTCTAACTTTTGCATACGAGCTCAGATTTGAGTGTCGTTCACATTGTTGGATTTAGAATGACGAGCTATTTGACCTAAAGCTAAGTTTAACAAAATTTTGACACTTTGATTTTCAAGCATAATTTTGAGCACCTTATCACTCCTCCCCACTGGAAGTCTTTTGGACCCCAAAATATCACTTTTAATTGACTAGTAGGTGAGGGTATAGTTCCCTCACCTTTCCAACCTCCATCCATTTGGATTTTGAAGGATTTGTACCATTGAACCCCACTCAAAGATAATCAATACTTCCCCTTTTTGTTGTCCTTGTTCTTCTGTCAAGTATAGTGTCTTGCTGAAGCTCATCAAGGAATTCTAGAGAAAATCTTCAATAGAGGGAATCTGCATATTCTCTCATTGATATTCAATCAAAGGAGGCTCATACAACCTTAAATTCTCAACATTAATAACAACATAAATTTGCATAAATGAAGGAAAATCCAACCTGAAGGCATTGTTACCAATCTTTTCCAAAATTTTAAATGGACCATATTTAATTGGTTTTAGATTTTTACCTTCTCATTGGAGCCTCTCTTTGTTAATGTGAAGCCAAAATTCATCACCAACTTGGAATTTGTGATCTCGACGATGCTTATCGTGCCTTGTTTTGTACTTTCCTCGACTCTTTTCTAGTTGTTCTTGAACTATTTGGTGAATCAACTGAATTTTCTCAATGAATTTCTTTGCTGTCTATGTCACTATGTCCATCTGCAACTACATCTTTCTCAAAGATGAAATCCAAAGGCAATTTAGGAAAATAAACAAGACATGTCTCAAAAGGCGAAGTTAGAGTAGAAGAGTGTTTTGCTCAGTTGTAAGCATGCTGAATATAATGCAACTGTTCATCCCACAACTTAGGAGGTTTGCTGCAATATCCTCTTAGAAAATGAATAACTGTCCTGTTAACCACTTCAGTTTGATCATCTGTTTGTGGATGGAAGGCTGTACTTTTCTTCAACTTGGTGTCCATAAAGTTCCATAACTTTGACCAAAAATTCCCAACAAATTGGGAATTATGTCACTTACAATAGAAATAGGTAATCCAAAGTTTAACTGTAATTTGTTTTTTACAAGGCATGAATACGCACATATTGTTGAACCTGTCCACAGCTACGTACAAATAATCATGACCTTTTCTTGATAAAGGAAGACCTCCTACAAAATCCATAGAAACACTCTCCCATGGATGTGAAGGCACTAGAAGTGTGGTGTACAATCCTAGTTTCCTATTACTAGGCTTACTGACTGCACAAATTGAATAACCTCTGATAAAACGTGACACACTTTCAAGCATACGAGGCCAGTAAAAATACCTCTGAATATTTTCCAATGTTTTACTTACACCAAAATGTCTAGCAATAAGAGAAGTGTGCGTTTCCGTTGTGACATTTACTATCTCTCCCTGTAGAACACAAAGTTTTCCCAAATGATACAACAGATTATAATGTACATGGTAGTCTAATTCCTCAACTTGGTGGCCTTGAATCAAGTTTGAATATACCTCCTGAAAGTTAGCATCATGTGCATATTTTTCAACATAACTTTCAGGCAAAACATAATGATTCTTGAGTAAAATGGCTACATTAACAACCGGTCTAGAAAGCATATCAACAACTCTATTATAAATACCTTTATTGTACCTGATTACCATGTGGAATTGATGTAAGAATCCCATCCAATGAAATTTCCTTGATTTCTGCAATTTTGTTTGAGATTGTAGATATTGCAAAGGTTGATGATCGGTGTGAATAATGGTTTCTTTTCCCATTAAGTAATGCTTCCATTTCTTCACACTTTGCACCAATGCATAAAGCTCTTTATCATATGTAGGATAGTTAATAACAACACCATTAAAAATCTAAGAATTAAATGAAATGGGCTTCCCATGCTGTAAAAGAACTGCACCCATGGCATAGTCACTTGCAGCTATTTGTATTTCAAATGGTTGTTTCAAATATGGCAATGCTAAAACTCGGGCTGAAATGATATTTTGTTTTAAAGCATCGAATGCTTTTTGCTGTTTGCCTCCCCACTGGAAGGCAACCTTCACACTAGTCAAAACATGTAGTGGAGCTCCTATGGAAGAGAAATTGGCAATGAACTTCCTCCAATACTACACTGCTCCTAGAAAACACCTTACTTCTGTGACTGATTTGGGTATTGGCCAATTCGCAATGACCGAAAATTTAGAGGGGTCAATCTTCAGTTCACCTTCTCCAACTATGTGGCCCAAAAACACTAAGGAAGTTTTCCCAAATTCACATTTAGACATCTTCAGAAATAACTGTTCTTTTTTCAAGACACCCAACACTTTCCTCACATTCTTGACATGCTCTTCTCATGATTTTCTGAATATCAAAATATCATCTAAATAGAAAATTACAAACTCATCAAGAAAGGATCTTAAAACATCATTCATGTCTCTCATGAATGTAGTTGGAGCGTTGCAAAGACCGAAAGGCATAACCAGCCACTCAAACAATCCCTGTTTGGTTTTAAAAGTAGCCTTCCAAATATCCTAATTAACTATTCTAACTTGATGATATCGACTTCTCAAGTCTAATTTAGCGAAATATTTTTCATTCTTCAACTAATCTAGCAAATCATCTATTCTAGGCAGTGGATATCGATTCTTTATGGTAATTTTATTCAAAGCTTGATAATCTACACACATGAACCAGGTTCCATGTTTCTTGGGTACCAAAACAATTGGTGAACCATGTGGCAAAGTAGAGGGATGAATTACACCTTTATCTAAAAATTCTTGGATTTGTTTCTTAATTTCTAAACTTCCCAGAATTGACATTAGATACATACTGCTATTTGGGAGTAGACAGTCTTGTTGTAGCTAAATTTCGTGCTAAATTACCCTTTTTGGTGGCAATCCCTTTGGTTCTTGAAACACATCTCCATATTTATTGACCACATCAACCAATTCGGCTTTCAGATTCACGTTATAGCCTACAAAGGATTCACGCTCCATGTCATTCTTCTGCTTGATCATAAGGAGCACGAGATTCTTGTTCGAATTGATCAGTCGCTTCATTTTCCCTGTGCTTGCTAAAGACAGATTAATCTTTCTATGATGGAATCTCACAATATACTCCACTCCATCCTTCAACAAATGATATTTTTTCTTAAACATATGGAAAATGGCTTTTCGGTCATACAGATATGGGCTTCCCAACACAATTCCAGAAATATCCAACGACACTACATCTAATTCAACTTCATCAATGAAACTGCAGTAATAGCAAACCTGAAAACACATTTCCTTGTGACCTGAAGATTTTCATCCTTGGTTATCCAACGCAATGGATACAGTTTATGATGAGGCATGGTTTCCAGATTCAACTTCTTGACCAAGTCTGTAGAAATTAAATTTGCCTGGGATCCACTATCAAACAACGTATCAACCTTGGTGTGTTTGGAAATAACTCTGATACGGAACAAATCAATTCTGTTTTCTTCATTTAAAGCATTGTTGGAGTTATTTGTTGTGCTCGTGCTTGCCACGACTTCCTCTTTGCTTTTTTTTCCATGGCTTTTCCTTTAGTGACTGTGGCTGCAATCTTTGTTTCATCACCTGAGTCGAAACCCAAGTCTTGTTGTACAACAACGTTTGTCTTACATTTCCCTTTATTGTTAAATTTCTTTGGTCTTAATTCAAGATGAAGCTTCCAACAATGCGCTTCATCATGGCCCTCTTTGGAAAAATTATTACACACAGGTTTCTCCCCTTTTTTCTTAACA
Source organism: Pinus tabuliformis (assembly GCA_031772625.1). Classification (NCBI taxonomy): domain Eukaryota; kingdom Viridiplantae; phylum Streptophyta; class Pinopsida; order Pinales; family Pinaceae; genus Pinus; species Pinus tabuliformis. The sequence goes on from CM062816.1 coordinate 855,479,270, forward strand.
AAAGCATTTTTCTTTTACTTTCCCTTTTCACCAATCTTGAATGGCTTCTTCTTACCTTCATCTTATACATTTTTCCCTCTTTCTTTGAGGTGTGTAGCTTGAACACAGACCTCATCACGATTTGTGAGATTAAACACAAGAATGGTGTGTCGAAGATATCTATGCAAACCTCCTATGTATTTCAGCAAAGTATCTTGTGACTGCAAGTCTACTCCTAGCATAAGAGCTCTTCTCCTAAAATACTGAGTATACTCTTGCATATTTTGACCTTTTAACTGTCTAAATTTTTTCCAATTCATGATAGCGTTTTGCATATGAGCTAAAGGGTAGAATTGTATTTTTATAGTAGCAATGAAATCTGACCAAGTAATAGAGATCTTACCATGTTTTTTGATCTCGTCTTGAGTCATTACTTCCAACCAAATGAGTGTTGCACCCTCTACTCTCAATGAAGCCAAGTGAATTTTGATATCATCCTCTTGAAGGTTTTGAATTATATAATACACCCCCAACTGATGAATCCAATTATCAAGATTCTCTGCATTCACTTCACCATTATATATGGGCAACTCAAATTTAACATAAAATTTTAGAAAAGGTGATTTACCAGTTCCTTTTGAAGAATGATGATGAGTATGAGTAAGGGTTGTATTAGTGGAAGAGTGTGAAGATGCGTGTGAAGAATAAAATGAAGAAGATGGTGGAGAGGGTGGATGTTTGTCTCCATTCCCATTACCTCCTTTTCCATTACCTCCTCCTGAAGAGCCTTCTCCTTTTGGAGGTCTGGAACTTTCTCCTTGCAATCTGCTATTCCTCTCTTCATAGAGGACATTCACAATCTCTATCATATCAAAGAAAGCCTTTTTGAAGGTCTTCTCATCTTCTGTCATGTTTGTAGGTTCTCCTTCATAAGACATGATCTCTGGAGTCTCAACTACAACTAGAGGTTGAACTGGTGTTGGAGATTGTGGCAACCTTTCTCTTCTTCCCCTTGACCCAACTTCAGGGCTTCCAACCAGCTTTCCTTCACCTTTTTTGAGTTTTAACCTGCATGACATAAACTTGCAAACAATTAAATACTTCTTTCACAAAGAAAACCTAGTGCTCTGATACCAAATTGATCTGATTTAGAATATTACTTTGCAGTGCTAAGATCTTCCTCAGAATATAAACAAAATGATTTTATTGTGCTTAAGGATTCATTAATTTTTTTTTGCAAGTGAAATGAAGAGTTTTTATGTTAATTTTATGAGAAATTTAACATAAACCAGAATCTGAATAGCAGCATAAACATGTACAAAACATCATGAAAAATAAATTACAACAAGCACATGACAAATGAGTTCACCCCTCCTGTGCTACGTCTCCTTGGTCCAACTTCCAATGGCTTGGGCCTCTCTATTATGCTCAAAACTATAAAAATATGTGTTTACAATGCTCAAATGCTTCTGAAACATACTCCAATCAGTCTAGAATAATTAAAAATGGCTATCTAGTTTCTTTTTGTGTCCATTTTGGTGAAAAACTGAAGAAGTTATGACTTCCCCTAGTTTTCTCACTATTCGCTCCACAAATTGCCCCATTTTCGGCATGATCCTACAAATCAGCCCCAAAATCTATTAACTGGGCGAAAATTTCACCGCGTAGTGGGCCATATTTTGTCGGCCAAATCACAAATCGCAATCGACATAAAAATCCGACGGTCTTATGGTCTTGTGAACAAAGTGGGTAATTGTGCGATTGTGATGTGGCAGACTCGATAGAACCATTAATCGGAATACATAACTTATCGCATCCGCGAACCTATCGCACATCGCTATCAGTAGTGAATCGATAGGTAACATAATGCAAGCTCTACCTTCTATGGATTGCGATTGCGATTATAGCATTGCAACCCAGGAATGCTGGGGCCAATTTCTAAAATGCCTTCCCTTCACCAATTGAGATTGCAATTTGCAATTTCCTTATCTCATCACAACCCTTCCCTGATCGGGGCCGATTTTTAATATGATCCACCTGTGACTATGATTTGCAATATGCAGGAGCCAATGGAAGCTTGCCACTTGGTGCCTCCTCATTTGCTGAAGACCTTGCCACATCATCCAATCCTGCCATGTGAACAAGTCAAACTTAAACTTTGACTTGCTCTAACTTCTGCATACGAGCTCGGATTTGAGTGTCATTCAAAACGTTGGATTCAAAATGATGAGCTCTTTGATCTAAAGCTAATTTTAACAAAATTTTGACACTTTGAATTTTAAGCATAATTTTGAGCACTTGATCATCCAAGTAGCCGATTTTTAGGCCGTCCCAAAACTTGGAGGTATAATATGTGATTTTCCATGTAATCATTTGAAGTTGGCTGAGATTGTGATTTGAATCTGATCAGCGGATTCAATAGGTCCATTTTATGCCATTTTTATGTGAGGGGTCCATTTATGCCACCTTGTGAGAGAATCATTTTGTGCCACTTTGTGAGAGATTGTTCCTTCGTCATGTTGAAGGAGAAATTCTTGTGAGTGAGAGTTCTTGTAGAAGAATGTATCTTGGGAGAGACATACCACTATAGATAAAATATAGCATTCTTGTATTGATAGAGATTGCATCATGTAATTATTATCTTCTTGCAGATACTAGTGAAGTGGACTCCCAACTCTTGATCTCCAAGCCTAGAGACGCCATCCACATTGGATGACCTTTGTTATCATATCGCACATTTATGATTGCTTCTTTTTTGTTCCTTGTTTCATGTTGATGGTTTGTTGAAGTGTTGTTTAAGAATTCATATTGCTCATGATTTCACATGCAAATATGTGTCAGTAAAAGGTCTTGTATAATGGAAATTTTTGTTTGAAAGCACTCATGAAAATTTCCCAAATCAAGTGGTATTAGAGCAATCTGACCTTTTTTCTAGGGATTGTGAATGTCATCATGGGAGAGATTGAACATGCAATAATAAGGGAAATGGATAAGAAAAAATATATCTACGAGGCCTTCTACAAGATGACAAACATGGTAGATATATTGTTTGTGGAATATGATGAGATAGTAGCAAAAGAGGAAAAGGAGAAAGAGAGAGCAAAGGACGATGCCCCATCTCCATATGCGGGAGAATATTCTTATTCTCATCATTCAAATGAAGAGATCAACCAGAGCCTTCAAGTGGATAATGTTGAATTGAGAGGAGAAACAAAGATTGCAACTTCAATTACAAGCCATGGAAGAGGCCTTGGAAAAGTTGAAGTACAATGAAGGCTTAGTGAAGCCATCATCACCTGCTTTAGAATCAATATTTGAGGTAAACAGTTTTGGTAGTTCTTCAATTTCATTTTCACATGACGATGATGATTTTGGTGCTTTTGAAAAGCACACTATAGGAATTAGTTCAAGATTAATGAAAAATGTGGGATATGAAGACAAGGGCATATGAGTTAATGGTCAAGGCACTATAAATCCCATCCAAGTGGTGGAATTACCTCAATTTTCAAGATTCGGGTACTTTGAAGGAGAAATTTCGAAGGCAACAAAAGATTCCAAGCCATTGCCAAAACCATCGAGGAAAGATGATGTTGAGAGCACATCACAATATTCCCATGATAGTGAACATTGCCAAAGAAGAGCTAAGACAATTAATTCTCACTAGGCTTGCACCAAAGACAACCAAGAAAGGTATAAAAGGTCTCGATATTCTAACGTTCCTTTTGTTTACAAGAAGATTGAAAATGATGAGCATAACTTATGGCATAAAAAAACATGTAATTTTTGTGGCCCGTATAATCATGTTGTTTCCAAGTGTTGGAAAATAATAGTAGCAAGAAAGAGGACAAGGCAGGAACACCCTTCTTCACATCAGGTTAGGAAATTATGGAGGAAGAAGAATTTTTTTAGCCATTGCAGCAAGGGTGGACATCAAAGATCCACATGTTAGAGGTTCCATCCAGAGTTGTGTCTCAAGAGGGACCAAAAAACACCTGCGAAGGAACCAACTAGTAAAGTTGTTCAATAAGAGAATCAACTATAGGAAGAAGACCCATTCACCTTGTTGAGTGAGAGATGGTGGCATTAAAACATATTTTAGTTGAACATGACCACATTTTGTAAATCATATGTTGCAAATTTTTTGTAAAAGTGATGAAATGTTTGTCATCACTTATTAATGTAACATGGTGATATTTATGACCTTTTAGTTGATAGCATGGGTATTAGTTTCTTATGTAAAATTGACCATGAGAATTCTATAAACTCTTGGCAAGCATGAGGTTTTCTTGGATCATGTTTGGTATTGTAATTGAACATGTATTAGCACCTACATGTTTGCATATGACACATGTGTCAGATTCATCACTACGAGTTACAAAGTACAAAGGTGAAGGAAAGGGAATCATCATGTCGAACAAGTATTCCACCAGGTTTTTCACATTATTCCAGAGAATAGGAAGAGCTCTACTCCCCACATAACACTCTGCATCAAGTATCAAATTTTGGAATCAAACTTCTACAGTTGGAAGTTGGATACCAACTCTACAAACAATGTCAAAATAATATTATTTCAGTTTTACATTTTAAAATCATGATTATTATGGTTTTGAATTTATTTATATATTTACAAACACATTTTAAATAACTTAAATTCACAATCTTTTCAAAATTTATATCATTAAATTCCTAAAGAAATACAAAAACACATAATGATTAAACTGTTTCATGGTTTTTAATGGTTAGAGAAACTTTCCCTTATCATATTTAAAAATTCATTGATTGGTTCTAAATCACATTGACATGTGCGTTGCACTGTCAATTAAAATTATTGGAAAAAAAACACATTTTGATCTATTTCTTCAGGATCCATTGCACTGAATTATTTATGTGGATGTTTCAAACAAACAAATGTGGCCCATTTTCAAGACAATAGAATGAGCTACAACTACCTCATCAATCAAAATTGGAAACTCATAACATTTTATTTGAGGGCTCATACTCTCACCTGTCAATACAATTCTTGAGATTCCTCAAGAACTTCTCGTTATCTTCTTTTGCCACCTTAATGAGGTGATCAATGAAGCCCTTATTTTCCATGAAACTAGGTTTTCGAACATCCACTTGTCTGTACTCAATATCCATATCATTATTATGCTTTTCCTCAAGTGTTTGCATGATGACACTGGTCCTCAACCTATCATAGATTGGAAACTTCTCTAGAGTCGCCCACCTGAGAGCTTCCTTGTCATCCTCAAATCTTTCTCTCTATGATCAGGAAAACACATCTTTAACTCCTCAGTTCGATCCACTGCTATTCATTCTCATACTCATACTCATATTTATGCTCGTTCTCTTCCCATCCTCCCAAATTATCTCCACCCCATCCATGGCTATTGTTCTACTTAGCAAGAAACCATATAAATTCTCCAATACCTACGTTGCTTCACGTAGGATTTCCGAAGACTGAGGAACGCGAGTATCTATAAATAATTTATATGATATAATGAAGCTCCCAACCTAAACATAGTTACTGATCAAACATGGGCTATTACCTCAAAAAGGGTACTCTAGCCCAAAAATCCCAAAAAAACATGAAAAAAAACCCAAAAACAAAAATTGTGTATGCCAAAATGATTTTTTTTAGGGTAAAGTTTCAACATTTTTTTAAAATGGAAGTAAAAACCATTTTTTTTGCAAAATGGATGAAAAAAACCCCTCAAAAAAATAAGTTTTGATGTTGGAACAAAAAAAAAATGGGGTTACAATTTTGACACTTTTTAGGAATGGAATTAAAGATAAAATATCAGGACTTTGAAAAACTGTAAAATTCCAACAATTCTCGGACATGATGTTAAAGATAAAATATCATGTCTCAAATCTTGATAATTCCAACAATTTCCATCCATGTTGTTAAAGATAACATATCTTGACTCTAAAAAACCCTGAAATTGTAATTGTTTTCAACCATAGCATTAAAGATAAAATATCATAATTTAGAAAAACCTTAAGATTTTGACAAATTTTCAACCATGTAATTAAAAACCTTCAGTTTTTAACATATTTCAACCATGAAATTATGGACAAATTATATGACTAAAACAATTTTTAAAAATGAACAAGTAAATGAAAGATTCATTATTCCAAGAGTAATTTTTATTTCAAAGGCTAAAACTATAGCTCTTTTCAAATTTTAGCCTAAGACAACTTATCCTATTGCAACAAAAACCTAAAAATCAACCATCAAAATGAAGTGTCCCTTTTAATGAGGCATTAAAATTTCAACAATTTTAAAACTATCTTATACCAAATGATAACAATAAATAATATCATGGCAATATCACTGTATAGTTTAAAAAATCAACATTAATTTCTAATATATATTTATTTTTTATCAAAATATCAAATTTCGTAGATTGAATATCACATACATTTTATTTTTGTAATTCATTATTGCGTTCACTAGGGATTCACTAGATATTGTAGGTATCTATTTTTTCATTAATATTTTTTATACCCCTTTATGTTTTCTCATTAACTTTAAGCTCCATTTTTTATATTTTCCAATATGAAAACCCTTTATCCCTTATATATCCCCAAATTTATTATGTCATTTTTTCTTCAATATATATCCCCCAATATCAAACCAAGTGGTATGATATTGTCCCCCTGTGAAGCCCCCCTCATTGCATTATGGATATTCTAAAGAGATGAATTCTTCATAATTAAAGCATATAATCCAACAAACATACAAATGACCCATAACTTCATGTAAGATCATATGGAAGTCAAAATATTTATTTCAAGTTACCATGGAAACATCTTTAAAGATATGAGTTCCTTTTAATTAGAACATTAAATCCAACAAACATAGAAATGACATATAACTTCATGTAAGATCATATGGAAGTCAAAATATTTATTTCAAGTTACCATGCAAACATCATTTACATAAAATGTCTTAGACATTTATTCAAAATCATCCATAGGATCTGGCGCACCATCAGAATCTACATCTTCAGATGAATGACTGGATGCAGATGGAGACGATCCATATTCTTCTCTTTCATCAACTAGAGCCCCATCTGAGTCAACATTCATGCCCACCATTTTAGGTTTCAAAAGTCTTATAGATCTACGAATAGGTTCAACAGATTCTCATCTCAACATTGTTCCTTCTGGTAGCAACTTCTTCAAAATCTCTACGGTCTTGAAGAGAAGAGTTCTTCTCTTTGTTAAATTGAAGTCATAGACAAGTATGTCAACATCCTCCAATTTTAAGAGGTCTGTGCGGTGATGATTTATATTTGCACCCTTTCTTTTTCTCTTTTTGCGAGTTTTTTTTATCAATTACCATCTCTAACTTGTACACACCATTGAATGGGTGGGTATTTGTGGCATACAAATGTACTTCAACAACTGTAATATATTCATTTTATTTAATAGATTTTATAACCTTCGCAACCCAAAATGGATATCCAAGTGGATCTCCATATGCTAATACTGCTATCATGCAACCCTCCTTAACATCCTGCACATAACCCCTATAAAGGTATTCCATGGCTTCATGTTATGCACGTGATATTTTAAAACCAATATAGATTTCTCTTTCCTTTTCTAGTCAAGAATTAATAATGCCATGAGATTGTTGTTGTTCAACAATGTGTCTTTCCTCCTGTTCATTTGGCATATTTTGAGGCAAAATATATGGAGTCTTCAAAACTGTATATTCATTTCCTAATATTGAAATGTTATCACTTTGATCATTGAAAAAAGACTCCCACCAAATTGAATCAACAACATCAAAGTACTCATATGTATCTCTAATACATATTCTTATTTCTTCCAGAGATCCAGAATAATTTATCTCTCTCTTATGCCTTCGTGCATTATGGAGTTCATCAACTGATTGTAATAATATTATATTTTATGCAAATATTGGATTATCTGGAATGAACATCAAAAATGCTAAACCTAATGACGACCCACATTTTGCAATAGTTGTATACTTCTTGCCCCATATAAGTTTTTTTCCATCATTTTTTTTATACGAAATTGATGCTGGAAGCTAATGTCATTAAGCTGTTCAATGCATTTCTCCTTACCATGCGATCCTAGAATAAACCTTCGCATGTCAATAGATTCTTCAAGCACATGAAAAAAAGGCTCTAGAATGTATGATTTCTTAATACATTTAATTAATGATGGCAGGCTCCCAACATCCTTCCTCCTCAATGTTACTGAAAAATGACTAAACATATGATCAATATGGTCATGAGTGTGCCCAATAAGAAGGAAACCAACCGTTACCGTTTTAAAAATTCCCAATTGAGCAAGCATGTTTAGATATCCAAAAAGAACTTGATTTTTGTTTTCACAGCTTGTATTGTCCAATTGCAGATAAAAAACTTCAGGAAGAATACTAGATCAATGAGAAAGCACATCATGGATTATAGTTATGGTAATATTTGCACCATTATGAATATTTGGAGCTGTGAAGTAAACCCTTGGCAACATCCTCCCATTAAAGACAATACAACCAACCAAGTGAAACTGAATTAATTTTTTTTCCTGTAAATTTTTTGGTGTGCGAACAAAATGTGGCAGAAGTGTTTTCTTTTGGTCCATACCATTAATTATCAAACCCAAATATTTATTTGGATTATCATAACACTTTTTTCAATGCTTATACAATTTTTGTCTTTCACTTGTTTGCTGATTGCAATGCCCTTGAAGTGCTTTGACAATGGAATCTGCACATAAAATAAAAGAAATATATTAATTAATATATTTTCATAGTTGATAACTATCCAAATTTTAAAAATAATGTTATGAATGCATAACTCTTTCTGCGCCTTGAAATTTATCCCTTTTTGATTTAAGAGAAGCACATGTATTGTAAACCCCCATCCTTGTCTTCTCAGGTATACAAACATTTTTGGATTCGTTCTTCCATATCCTTGTAAAATATGAATATGTAATAAAATTACCATCTCCTTCAATACCTTCTGCATATTCTTTGTATAGGTTGTAGATTTCTCGTCTTGAGAAATTATCTATAATATGTACTGTGTCTTTATTTGACATACACTCTCCATGTTTTGAAAAGAAGTATTTCATCCATGACATTGCAATAATTACTGATGATCTAACCTCTCCTTTATAACGTACTTCTGAATAATACGTAGGATATTTTTCTAGTATTTCTTGGATTCTTTACAAACGAAAATTACAAATTGAATGCAACATTTTGAAAGCCTTTCTACAGATCAATACATTCCCAATATGATAATCATAACCTGCTAGTGTAGATTGCATGCAATCCACTAAAATGAATTTTTGATGCTTTTATTCATTGAAAAATATTTCTTCCTTTTCTCCAAAGCAAACTTGAAATCCATATGTTTCAAGCAATCCTTTCAACAACATTAACTTGAAATTAGATCACCGATAGAACTTCTACTTGGAGATATTCTGTCTTAAAGCTTGTATAACTGGAATATTTTGGATTGATATGAAAAGTTCTACTCCTACTCCTAGATACAATATTTGCTTACAATGTCTCCCTCATTCATTATTCTCTGTAGAAGCATTTTCATCACCATTAAGAGTAATATTATACTGATTGTGATCATTCTGAACATAGTTAGAAAATTCATCACCATCATTGCTTGGAAAATATTCATTACCATCCTCACTTGAAGGAAATTCTTCACTACCAACATCTCTGCTTTTCAAACCTGACTCGGATGAAATTCTTCACCATCTTCATCCCTGCTTTTGAAAACCTCCCTTGGAGGATTCAATTCGCCATCACCATGACTGCCTTTGAAACACTCACTTAGAGAAAATGCATTATTCACATCTATGCCTCTAAAATTATCATTTGCAAGAAAGTCTTCATCCTACCCTTCATCACTGAACATAGTTACCGATCAAATGTGAACTATTACCTCAAAACGGGTAATCTAGACCAAAATCCTCAAAAAACATGAAAAAGCAACCCAAAAATGAAAATTGTGTATGCCAAAACGATGTTTTTTTAGGGTAAACTTTCAACATTTTTTTTAAATGGAAGTAAAAACCATTTTTTTTTTTTGCAAAATGGATGAAAAAAATACTCTTAAAAAGATAAGCGTTGATTATGGAATAACGAAAAAAAATCGAGTTACAATTTTGACATTTTTAGAAATGGAATTAAAGAAAATATTCGGATTTTGAAAATTGTAAAATTCCAGCAATTCTCGGACATGATGTTAAAGATAAAATATCATGTCTCAGGGATTGGGGGTTTTGCTTTAGGGTTTTGTCACTGGTCACCATGGCGGGGCATGGAGGATGGAGATCAGCTCCCTCCTACAGTCAAGTGGTTGCAGACAGAAGCAAGGGTGTTGGATCGCATCGCTTCAAGAAACCAACGAAGGTGGTAATAAAGGCTAAGAATATAGAAAAATCGAAAACTATCAGACCTAAAGGTCAGGAAGAGAATCATGAGGAAGCTAGTAAGAAGAAGAAGACAGAGGTTAGTAGTCCAAAAGTTACTTTTATGATTACATGAGGGGTCTATAAACCCAAGACGACCATTATTCCTCGAGTCATTTTAAGTGACCCAACGCTGCAGGTACACAAAGACCACATGTCAGAGTATGCTATTATATGTAAATTTATGGGGATTTGGCTGACGGAGAAGGCTTTGCAAGCATGGATAAGGAACCACTGGAAACCAAAGGGGGAAATTGACCTTCACCTTAGGTCCAAGGGCTTATTCACGGTGGTGTTCACAAGCTTAGAGGATAAAGACAGAGTGTTCGAGGGAGGACCTTATTTTTACACTTTTGCAGGCCTTTATATGAGACCATGGGTAATGAACTTTGTCCCAGAATGAGAAACTTTCACCTCGGTACCGGTATGGATAAGACTATATTCCCTTCCTTTATATTATTGGATGCCGGAGTCTCTAAAGGCTATCGACAACAAGGTAGGGCATTTTATAAAGACCTCAGATGCTACTCTAAGAGGCAAATACACTTCCTTCACCCAGATATGTGTGGAAATGGATTCATTTGGGGCACTTCCAGATTAAATCGTTTTAGAAGTGTATGATGAGGAATGGGTATAGGCGGTGAACTATGAACATGTCCCATTTAGGTGTTGTAAGTGCCATGAGCACGGGCACCTATACAGGGACTGCCCATTAAATAAGCTAGAGAGAAATACGAAAGCCACTATAGGTAAGGATCCCGAAGGTTTTACTAAGGTTGGGGGTAAAGGGAAAGGAGGCAAGCGGTACCAAAAAAAAATTAATGAAGATGGACAACTGAGTCACAATAGTTTCAATATCTTAAAAGGAGAAGTCGAAAACAATGGGACAAATAAGGAATTTGAGAATATTCCCACTAAGAAGGAAAGTGATACTAATATGGAGGATATACCAGAAAACAACAAACAAAAGGATGAAATGCCGAGAATATGTAGCTCAGTAGGACCACAAGATGACCCCAAGTGAGGCTAGAATGGAAGACCATGAATTGCAGGAGATTCTAGAGAGGGAGAATTTAGATCTAGAAAAGTTTCTGGAGCAGGGAATCACCAAAGGGGTAGACTCTATGCCAAAAGAGGAGTTTGGCAGGGTTCAATAGCTCTTCTTCTGGAGATCACAAACGAAGTGTTCTGGAGTCAAAAGAAACCATGATAGCCAGGAGAATATGGGAGTGAAAACGATGGAGGATACATCGATGCATTCTTCCAAGAACCTGGGTAGGAAAAGAGGAAGAAAAACACAGAATGAGCTGCTGACCGAATGTGGGAAACTTATGATTAACTCAGGTAAGATGAGGGATCTTACCAGTTACTCCTTTACAAACCTTTCTTAATGAAGCTTACAACCTAGAGCATTAGGAGTATAGGAAGTAAAAGGAAACAAAGAACTCCAGCAGTAGAATGAAAGAAGAAAAATCAAATATGGTTTTTATTCAGGAAACAAAATGTTCGATGGACAAGATCTGAGAGATACATAGAAAATGGTTAATCAAGTATGAGTATCTAGAGGTTAAAGCGGGTAACTCGACGGGTGGCATTATTACTCTATGGGATCCTCAAAAACATGGAATCCTGGATGATGAAGCTTCTAGGAACTATCTATCACTGATGATTCAACCTTTGGGTGATAAGGAGATCTACATGATCACTAACATCTATGGTCCTCAAAAACTAGAAGACAAACTTAAGCTTCTCACCTCCCTTGAGAAGCTGAGAGAGAGATATCTTGATATGCCCTAGATTCTGGCTGGGGATTTCAATATGATCAGATCTCTTACAGAGAAAAAAGGTGGTACCAGAAAACTAGGCAGAGATTCCATTGCCTTCTAGAACTTCATGGATAACAAGGGGCTAGTGGACACTGAAACAGTAAATGGCACTTTTACTTGGAATAATAAGAGGGGAGGGGCTTCTCAAGTTGCCTCTAAACTAGATAGATTCATAATCTTAGAGGACCTCTTTCTTAAAGGCCTTGATATGTTTGCTTCAATCCTTCCCTTCAAAGGCTCAGACCACTGGCCTGTCCAGCTTGAAGCTACTTTCACGGATACACCGAGGAACAGACCTTTTAGGTTTGAAAATGTCTAGCTCTCTCACCCTAACTTCACCAACAATATTGACAAATGCTGGGGGAAGATATGCTCGTTCAAGGCACTAAAATGTTCATGTTGCATCAGAGACTTAAACACATCAAATCTAGGCTTAAAGATTGGAACAAAAAAGAGTTTGGTAATATTTTTAAAGCCAAAAGAGAAGTTGAGCAGAAACTCTAGGAGATTAGTCAGATCATCCTCTCAGAAGGTTTTACCATGGAACGGAAAATTCAGGCTGACTCTCTTCAGAACGAATGGGACGATCGATGCATGTAAGAGGAGATTTTTTGGAGACATAAACCGAGGTTGTAGTGGTAGAGAAGGAGAAAGAAACATGAAGTTTTTTCATAGATCAACCTTGGATCACAAATCTCATAACAGAATTTCAAAACTTAAAAATTCTCAAGGGAAAGAGCTCATCTCTCACAAAGAAATGGAATCTGTCCTAGTTCAACACTTCCTTAACATTTCAAAGGAGCCTCTCGTCGATAGATCTCGGTTCATTAACAAATTCAACAAGTTCATTCCTAAGATTGTAACTAGGGAAGACAACCACAATCTTAATAGGCCATTATTTGAAGAGGAGGTTAGTGAAGTTATCAATGAGATGAAAAATGGGAAAGCTCTTGGCCCTGATGGCTTCAATGTGGACTTCTTCAAAGCTTGCTAGAAAACAGTCAAACAAGATATCCTTGATGTTGTGGAAGACTATAGAAGATCTAAAACTGTTTTGAAATCTCTTAATGCCTCTTTCATAGCTTTGATTCCAAATCAAGAAAAAGCTATGATGCTAGACATATTCAGACCCATAGCCTTATGTAATGTGGTATAAAACTATTTCCAAAGTGATCACTAACAGACTCAAGCCTCTTCTTCCTGCTCTCATCTTAGAGGAGCAAACTGGATTTGTGAAAGGAAGACAGGTTCTCAACAACATCATACAAGCTCACGAGGTGGTACACTCTCTTAAGAGAAATAAGCAAGCTGGTATATGATCATGCAGCTTGACCTAGCGAAAGCATATGATAAGCTAAGCTGGTCTTATATCAAGGTAGTGCTAAGAGATTATGGCTTCGACCACAACTGGATAAGATGGGTTATGGCCCTTGTATCCACGACCAGCTTCTCATTCTGCTTGACAACTCTCCCTCTAGAACCTTTATGCCTTCTAGGGGTCTCAGACAAGGGGATTCGCTCCCCCCCTTCCTCTTTGTTCTCATGATGGAAGGGCTAGGAAGAGCGATCAAAATGGAAAATTCTGAAGGAAGAATCCAGGGTCTGAAACTTACTCCGGATGGTGCTGCTTCTACTCATCAACAATTTGTTGATGACACAATGCTATAGGGCATTCCTACGGTCAAGGAAGCCAAAGCTTTCAAAGAAATCCTAAATGAATTTGCATTGGTCGTTGGTATAGAGGTAAGCCTTGAAAAATAAAAGGTGTTCTTTTTTAACACTAACATTGCTATTAAGAGGAACTTCACCATAATTCTTGGGTTTCAAAGGGATCAGTTACCTTCCAAGTACCTTGGAATGCCTCTTACTAACAAACCTTTGAGCAAGGGAGTGTGGGAGCCGATAACTAATAAACTTCAGGACAAAGTTAGGAAATGGACTTGCAGGTCTTTGAATTTGGCGGGTTGTCTTGTGCTTACTAAGGCTGTCCTGTAGGCTATACTCATTTTCATGTTTTCAGCGCTTCTTGCTCCTAAAGGAGTTATGCAACAAATCAGGAGCATTCAACGAGATTTTATTTGGGGCAAAGGGAAGAGAAAAGCAAGTGGGCTTTGGTAGCTTGGGAAAAGCTCTGCAAACCTAAGGCCCATGGTGGTTTGGGGCTTCATGACCCTCAAATCCTCAGCAGAGTTTTAAGAGCCAAACTTTGGTGGAGGTGGCTCAAGGAATTGGCCACCCCTTGGGCCAAGCTTTGGACATAGAAATATGCAAATAATTGGCAGGAGAGGGATCATATTAGAATGTCATGGCTCATCAAGGGCTCCCACATTTGGAACCTTGCTTGGGAAAATATAGCCACTGTCCAGAAGCATAGTTTCTGGGAGATCCGAGCTGGGAACCTTGCATGGTTTTGGGAGGATAATTGGAAGCAGGAACCAAATTTGTTTAGGGAAGAACTAACCGCTCTAAAAAATGATACTAACAACAAAGGTTTACTTATGGTAAGTGACTCCTGGGATCAGGTAAGGAACAATGGTAAATGGAGAATGTGGAAGGATCTTGGTTATAGTGAAGAGAGTCCTTTGAAGGTCCAGGTGGATTCTCTAGCTCTTGACTTGGAGCAGAGGAAGATTTTGGTGTCATCCTTGTCTGACCAACTGAAATGGGGTCGAAACACCGAAGGCACGTTCAAACTCAAAGAAGCTAAACACATGGCCCGAGGTTTCGATTATCTAAACCCTAATCAAGTTTGGAATGACCTCTAGCAGAACTCGCAATGGATGAAAACCAAGTTGTTTATGTGGTTGGTTCACAAAAAGAAAATTCTCACATGGGAGAATCTTCTGAAAAGGGGCTTTGTTGGCCCATCCAAATGCCATCTATGTGGCTTACAGGAGGAGACGATGGAACATTTACTAAACCTTTTCCCCTTCACCTCTACCTTGTGGGATTCGGTGGCCTCAGTCTTCAGGTAAACTGACAGGGACAAACTCAACATCACCAACACTTTGAAGAATTGGAGGAAAGACTTCTCGGGTAATGAAATCATTAACAAGGCTTGGAATTTGGTTCCAAGCTTTATTATCTGGGATGTCTGGAAAGAATGCAATGGCAGGATTTTCAAGTACAGAAAAGGCTCAACCCAAAACATCATTGTCCAAATTTTATGACAGCTCAACGATACAATAGGAGCCCTTATGTGGAAAATTCCTGAGGACCCTCCTTCGCCCCAAGGTGCTTACATACTGCTGCAATTGGGTCTCCATTATCTGGTTCCCCAAGGCACTGTCAAGGGTGTGAGAAAAACAACTGCTGGTAAAGATATTTGGCAGCCTCCTCTTCATGGTTTTTTGAAAATCAATATAGACGGGACCTCTAGGGGCAACACAAGGATTGCTAGATTTGGCGGTGTCATAAGAACTGAGTAGGGGTGCATAAAGGATATCTTTCAAAGTCATTTGGGGACTTCCACTAATAACATGGTGGAGCTCATGGCATTAGAGCAGTGCCTGGAAATCCTGATGGAGTCAAATTTACACAACACCTTCATTGAAGCTGACTCTGAATTGGTCATTAATGCAGCCAAGAAAATGTGTAATGGAACGACACCTAGAAAAGTATCGAAACATTGGAGGCTCTCGTAGGTCTTTCAGTGTATTCATTCCCACTTGTGAACCCTAAGAACCATAAGCTTTGTTCATGTGTGAAGAAAAGCCAATATGTTAGCTAATCGTCTGGAAAATGAAGGAGTGCTATGTAAGGAAAGCTATATACGGTACGACTGGGATTCTATACCCTTTGGTGAACTGCGTGATGATTGTCAACGACAGGCAGCCAAAGACATGGTGTACTTCCAGACCATGAATAATGAGCAGGAGGAAGACAATGGTCTCTCTGGACCAGGGGTCTAATTTTGTTTTTGTGTGTAAGGTTTTGGGTTTTATTGACCCTATTGTTTGTTTATCATCAACGGGTCTGCCTTTTGTTGGTCTTTACACTTGTAAAGACATGTACCATATGTAATCTTTCTTCTTCTTCTTTTATAATCCGGTTAACTGAAGGCTTCACTCTTACTTGACCAAAAAAACAAAAAAAAAATATCATGTCTCAAATCCTAATAATTCCAACAATTTGCATCCATGTTGTTAAAGATAAAATATTTTGACTCTAAAAAACCCTGAAAGTGTAATTGTTTTCAACCATAGCATTAAAGCTAAAATATCATGACTTAGAAAAACATTAAAATCTTGACAATTTTTCAATCATTCAATTAAAACCAAAGATTATGACTGCAAAAAAATCTCAAGTTTTCAAAATATTTCAAGCATGACATTATGGAAATTTTTTATGACAAAAAACTTAAAAAATGAACACCCAAGAGTAATTTATTCTTTAAATGCTAAATATATAGCGATTTTAAAATCTTAGCCTAAGACAACTTGATACATTGCAAAAAAATTAAAAAAACAACCATCAAATTGACCCACGGTGTAGGTGAACTCGATCCGTTGTAATGAAAACTTAAAGACCAACCATGAAATTGATACATTGTGGGGGCATACTCGATTCATTATGTCAAAAATTTTAAAATCATCTATCAAATTGCACATAATGAGATCAGGTTGCTAGATGAGCATTGACACAAACCCTATAGGAAAAAACATAAAAATAAAAACCAAAATAAAAAAATAAATGTATAAAGAAATAAAAATTAAAAAAACGACAAAAAACTAAAATTCAAATATTGAAAAAAAATAAAAACAATAAAAAACACACAAAAAATAATACAAAATATATATATATATATATATATATATATATATATATTGATAAAATATATATATTTATATTGATAAAAAGAAAAAACAATGAAAAAAAACACAAAAAAAATAATAGAAAACAAAACCAAAATTAAATATTGAAAAAAAAAATAAAGCAATAAAAAAACACAAAAAATAATACAAAAGAAAACAAAAATTCAAAGATTTAAAAAATAAAAAATAAAAAAATACAAAAGAAAACAAAAATTCAAGTATTGTAAAAAATTAAAAATAGTAAAAAAACACAAAATATAATACAAAAGACAACAAAAATTCAAAAAAAAAAAGGAAAAAAAATATTAACAATAAGTAGAACATAAAAGTTAAAAATTAAAAACATAAAAAAAAAATCAAATATAAAAAAAGAGACAAAACAAATCTATAAAAATGTAAAAAAAAAATAAGCTTATAAAAAAAAAAAAATAGACATAATTTAACAAAAAAAAATTTAAATTAAAAAAGAAGAAGAAAAATACATAACTTAAAAGAGAAGAAAAATATTAAAAAAAGAGAACAATTAAAAAAATAGTTTAAAAAAAATCACAATTAAAAATTAAAATTTAAAAAAAAAATAAAAAAAATTCAAATGAAAATTAAAAAAAAAAGAAATTAAATAAAAACCATCAAAACAAAACAATTTAAAAAATAAAAAAATCTTGCCACCCCTTGGTGGGTTGGCCATAGGCACGACAATGAGGTGGATGCGTGCAACCTGCCTCCCCGCCCGTGCTTGTGGCCAAGGCCGCAGGGGTGGCAAGATTTTTTTATTATTTTAATTAATTAATTTATTTTTAATATTTTTATTTTTTAATTGGTTTTTAACTGTTTTTTTTCGATTTATTATTATTATTATTTAGTTTTTTTATTTTTTATAATTTTAATTTAATTTAATTTTTTTCATTTTTCATTTTCTTTTTTTAATTTTAATTTTTTAGTCTATTTCTTTTCCCTTTAGTTGTTATTATTATTATTATTAGCTTAAAAAAATTCATTATAGATGTGTTTTTTTTTTGGGTTAATTTTCATTTTTTTCATTAAATTATATGTGTTTTTGAAATATATATATATTTTTTAATATATATATATATATATATATATATATATATATATATATATATTTTATTATTTATTTATTTATTTATTTTTAATATTTTTATGGGTTTTTATATATTTTTTATTATTTGAGTTTTTTTTCTTATGTTTTTATTTATTTATTTATTTTTACCAACATGAAAATCGCAAACATTTTTAAAAAAATATCCACACTTAATACATTAGAAAATTTAAAATGTAAAAAATAAGCCCTCTAAGCAAAAATGGTTGAAGCTACATCGACACTTTTCAAAAATCGAGATGAAAATCACTAACATTTTAAAAAAATGTTCATACTTGATACATAAAAAAAATTTAAAGTGTCAAAAATAAATTCTTTAAAAAAATGTGTTGACGCTGCATCAACACTTGCAAAATCAAGATGAAAATCACTAACATTTTTAAAAAAAATGTTCATACTTGATACGTAAGAAAATTTAAAGTGCCAAAAATATGTTCCAAAAAAAGGTGTATTATGAATCACCAACTTTCAAAATCGGGAGATTTTTTGCAACCTCAAAAAAAAGGGTGCTAAGTAATTTTCTCGTTTGATCAGTGACTATGTAACTGGTGCTTGCATAATCCTTAGGATTATGTCTAAGTGGAAAATATGACTCTCTATTCATAGTCAAATTATCATTTGTAGGAAATTCTTCATCCTCCCCTTCATCAATGGCGGTCTCATAATCGTTGGGATTAGGAATAAGTGGAAACTTTGAATTTCTATTTAATAGAAATTCTTCGTCCTCCCCTTTGCGAGTGGTGCTCTCATAATCTTTAGAATTAGGACTAAGTGGAAACTTTGAATCTCTATTTATTGGAAAATTTTCATCCTCACCCTCCCCTTACTCAGTGGTGCTCTCATAATCCTTAGGATTAGAACTATGTGGAAAATTTGACTCTTTAAATTTTTCATCCCCCTTCATTAGTGGTGCTCTCATAATCCTTAGGATTAAGACTATGTGGAAAATTTGACTTTGGAAATTCTTCATCCCCCTTCATCAGTGGTGCTCTCATAATCCTTAGGATTAGGAATATGTGGAAACTTTGACTCTACAAATTTTTCATCCCCCCCTTCATAGTGACGCTCTCATAATCCTTAGGATTATGGCTATGTGGAACTTTGACTCTAGAAATTCTTCATCCCCCCTTCCATCAGTGGTGCTCTCATAATCCTTAGGATTAGGAGGAAGTGGAAAAATTGACCTTCTATTCACAGGAAATTATTTTTACTGCCCTTCATCATCCTTAGGATTAAGACTAAGTTGAAAATTTCTCTCTATTCATAGTGAAAGAATTCCTGTTACATTCATCAAAATGAATAGAGTTTTTGCATGACAAAGATGTCCATGCTAAAGAAAGAAAAACTTCACTGTTAGAAGAATCCATGACCTTCAACCAGAAGATGTCGAATGATATAATTGCACTCTCTCCCAATGACAATTTATAGCTTAGAGATTGAAAATTTAACTCTAAATCCCCCCAGAAATTTTCACCGAAAATTTTCCCTCCAAAGTCCCCCCCCCCAAAAAAACTTTCGCTAAAACTTTTCCCTCCAAAAAATTCATTTTGAAATATTTCCCTCCAAAATTTTCATCTATAATTTACTTGAAAACATATTACTAAACTTTGGTCTTGAAAAATTTCACCCTACTTTCTATTCAAAATATTGACATAAAATTTTATTTAATACATTTCTTCGAATGTAGAGCTGAGGCTTCTGTGATCCATAACAAGTTTGCGAGAGATTTTTCGGCGAGAGTTTGCGAGAGATTTTTCGGTTTCTCATGTGATTTTCGCCGAAAAATCTCTCGCAAACATTTCTTCGAAATTAAAATAATTTTTCTATTTAAATTATTTAACATTGACTATGTAACTAAATTAATTTTTATAATTAATATTTTATTTTTATCCTACAATGAATGAAAACTAACCAAAAGCTATAATATTAACTATAACCCTTTTTTTTTTAAAGTTTAATCTCACATTTTTGAAACGCTAAAGAAATCCCACGATCTTCATTATAATATAACATTCGTTGTTTCTATTCATCACATCACATCAAGTCTTCTAGGTCTTGTTAA
Organism: Pinus tabuliformis; assembly: GCA_031772625.1. Taxonomy (NCBI): domain Eukaryota; kingdom Viridiplantae; phylum Streptophyta; class Pinopsida; order Pinales; family Pinaceae; genus Pinus; species Pinus tabuliformis. The sequence continues at coordinate 855,499,550 of CM062816.1, forward strand.
AAAGTTTGGAGCGATTTTGCGGAAGGGCTGCATTGTCATCGATAACACATTCAACAAGAGTTTTATGTATTTTAAAGGTTAGTTTTCTTTCTATTTTGACTATTTAAAGAGGAATTTGGGGAAAAATTGTTGTTTTACAAGAAAAACCACATAAAAAAACTCTTTTTTTATTATATATTTTTATAGCGAAGAAAACGAACCAAGAAAATCAAATTTGTAGAATTTTAAGGAGAAAATTTAATATATATATATATATATATATATATATATATATATATATATTTAATTTTTAGTCTTTTGAAATAAAAAATGAGTGTTACTTTTTTTCTTTCTATTTTTCTATTATAATTTATAATTGCTTTTGGGGAGTATTAAAATTCTTCATACATAAAAAACAAAAAAAAACAAAAACAAAAAAATTGTTCAATTAGAAAGAAAAAAAAGTATTTGTTATTTTTAATTGAATTTTTTTTATTATACTTTATGAATAAAGTTTATATATATATATATATATATATTATTTTTTTAAATTTGTAATTTTTAAATTTGATTTTTTTTTCAATTTAATTATTGTTTTCTTTTCTTTTTTTAATAAATTGATTTTTTTTTAAACCATTGTTTTTTTAATATAAATATTATTTTTTATTTATATTTAAATTAATTTGTTGCTTTTTAGTTAAACATTTGAATTTTAGAAAAAAAAACATTTTTTTTTGGCTCCTCGGCATTTCGACCACTGGCCAAAAGGTTGTAGGTCGAGGGCTCGAGCGGGTAGGGAGGCGCTACACGCAGCCACCCCGGCCCGCCTAGGCCCCCGACCAGCAGCTGAAGGGCTGCAGACCGATTCCCAGAATCAGCTTGCGGCCCTTTGGCTGCTGGCCGGGGGCTCGAGCCGATGAGGGGACGTTGCACAAAGCTCCCCTGCTCGCCTAGGTCCCCAGCCAGCAACCAGTCAATTTAATTTTAATATATTAATTAATTAATTATTATTATTATTTTTATATAGTAACTTTTATTTTATTATATATATATATATAATTAAATTTTTTATATACAATAATATTTTTATAAAAGTTTTGATACCAGTTTATTTTTTTTTTTTAATTTTTTTGCCTTTTTTTTTTTTTATTTAATAATATTTTTTAATAATTTTAGAATTATATATATATATATATATATATATTTTGTATAATAATTTGTATATATAAATTTTATAACAATTTTTAAAATTATATATAATTTAATTTAATTTATATTTAAATAACATTTATAGTATATATATATATATATATATATATATATATATATATATATATATATATATATATTTTTAAGTATTATATATATATATATATATATATATATATATATATATAGGAAGATAACATCAAGGAACATCTTTATGAATATGTCTGGAACAAGGACAACAATTCCATCATCTAAAGTTGCAAGTTGACACACTATGAATACTGTGGAACATACCCGAACTGAGAAACATCATAGAAGTCAACCAACTGGCCCATCAAGTACACCAAAGATTATTTCTAAATGGATTAATTCATGATAAATAAATAAAACAAATTTTACATGGCATGTTAAAGATGTTCAATATGATGATAGTACACATATCTATCTATATTGTGGTATGATTTACATGGGTGAACCATATGAGGTGATAGGCAGAGTACGCGACATATGTTTGGTGCCAAATTCAAACACTATTTATGTTCTTGCAAAATTGCCCAAGTCACATGAAAATGTCAGATATCGTATCTCAAAGGTCAAATATAACACAGATGAAGAATCGATACCATTGTGTGAAGAAATGTCATCCAACATTTCAAATAACATTGTAAGTATGCTTATTTATATTTATGTGTTATGTATTACTGTAAGGAATATTAAATTTTTTATAAATGATTGATCATTGACATATTGTATTTTCTTTGATAGGATTTTTCTGAGAGTCTTTCAATGATGCCAGAGGGTATTTATTACATAGATCCAAATATTATGAATGTGATCAACTGTTTCCATACAGAATTATAATAAGAAATGAGAATGAAGCAAAGATCAACAATCCATGACACTACAATAGTACATATAGGGGATCATCAAAGAATCCATATGGTGGGTCAATCTAACAAAGTTAAACATGTTTCTTTTGAAGATGTCGCTATTGTAGCTAAGACTGAAGCTCAAAAATATGTTACCATTAATGAGGAAGAAGTTAGAACTGTTGTTGAAAAGGAGAAAAGAAATAAAACACAAAAAAGAAAAATACCCACGGATGTCACTCTTGCACTTGATGATGAGGAGATTGTTTATGTAGAAGAAAATATGTTAACTAGGAAGAAGAAGAAATAAAAATTTGGTGAATTTGTTAAAATCATAAGCAAATGTGAAGAAAAAAGTGAAAGTTCTAAAGACAATGAAGAGATCATAACAATAAGTGTTGATTTAGAGGATAACATTATGAAAACAAATGAAATGGCATTCTAAATCACTTGAGGAAGAATAAATTAATTAATGGTGGTAAAACATTTGAGCTTATTCCACCCAATTCTATAGGCCATATGAAGGAAAATCTCAATATCAAATTAGAGAGGCACATCACCTACATGTCCATAATTTGAAAACATTGTTCATGTACAATCCATATGCACATGTGGTGGATTATGTGGTTCTTGTTGATCCAAATCAAGTTCCCAACAATGAGGCATTTGATAGGACACATTGTTTTGAATACGGATATTATGTAATTGGAGGGAACCATTCAACAGAGGCCAAAAGATAATTAATCGAGGAATACCCCGGAAACTATCTTTTTGAAACAATGAAATGCATCATTTATGCTGGTTTAACAGAAACATAGGCAAAGTTATTGGCATGGGATCTTAATGTAGATAATGATTATAGAATGTCTATGACTTTTAGACAAAGAGTCAGATTTATTCATAATGAATTTGTAGGAAAATGTGGCAAGGATAAGACAAAAGTTAGTTTAAGCTTTCGGAAAGAATGTTGTATGGAAATAGGTTATCAAATTGAGGATAAAATCAAATCAAAAAGTGGCAAAGTAAATTCAGAAATATTTAGAGGCATGGATAACATTTTGCAGTTGGCATTTGGAATAGGGAAGATATGGGAATTTATTGATGACATTTCCTACATGTGGGAGACGATTGCCATAAAAATTATAAAGTTAAAAAGTCTAAACCCATAATATGTACCAACAGTAAGACAGGTCCTAAAATGAAGCAACTTCCAGATGATATGACTATCACACCGTGGAGAACATTGCAAGGAGTGAAGGATGACAAACTAGTCAAATCAATATTATGTCGTGTGAAGTCAGGTGAATTGTCGTTGGAGGAAATGTGCTTCGAATTTCAAAAGTAAGTTTGTTGAATTATTTTTATTTTTTCTTGGATTATAATTTTATTTTAAATATAACATATTGTTGTTGATATTATTTGTTATACATATCACTATATTAATAATTTTTACTTTATTTATTCAGTGATAAGATTTGTATGAAAATAAAAAAACATATGGTTAGAATGTTGAATGAAGAGAGTTGGAATGATGTACGCAACTACCCAGAATCAATTTCTACAACAACACTTAAATCCCCCATACTTAAATTCAAAAAGAGTCAAGGGATCTCTACTTGAATGGTTCATGAGGCACAATACTTGCTAAGGTTTTGCAAATGGGGTAGCAAGCTAAGTGGGCTTTATTGTGGGGAAAAACTCCACAGTTAAGCGCGCTTGAGCCAGAGGAGTTTTGGGATGGGTGACCTCCTGGGAAGTCCTGGTTACCGGGTGCAAGCCCCGGAAGTGATGATTGATGCTATGTGATTCGTTCTCCACATTTCACTAGTTTCAATCCCACTTCTTCACCCCTGTGAGCATCACCCGATGCAATGAGTGCTAAGTGAACTATTCAAAAATCATGAGAAATTAGTTAGTTACGACTACCTCTCATGGAAATGGTCATACATTTGAATGACTTACTTAACGCAGTTGAATCCCAAAAATGATATCTAATATAATGCACTGCGTAAATCCCCCATACTTAAACACTTAAAGATTTTAATCATGCATTCAAAATAGTATGTTTATTTTTACATTCATTTTATTCATATGTAAAAAAAATTATTTTATTACTTATACTTATATTTGTTTATTTCATTAAATATGTCAAAGAAGGATTCGAGTAAAGTACCAAATACTTTCAAAAGCTTCATTGAAAACATTAAGTTGGAAAGGTTGAGAAAGCAGCATCTTAGGAATGTTGAAATTGATCCTACTCTTACTCATTTCATTTGGAATGGGCTGGACACTATCTAATATCAAATTATACAAGGTGATTATGAAGACATTGCAAAACTCATGCCTAAAAGAGAATATACCTTGGTTATTGCAGAAATTCTTCATGGTTTCAATTTCCCAGACATTGGATATGATAGTGAGCCTTACACTTATCAAGCTTTTAATAAAGTGGTTATGGGCTTTCAAGAAGTCACAATATCACCACTTTGGAGATTTGTGACATTTCATTCAGACACATAATTTGCAATGTTATTAACAACCTTCAAGGGAAAATCAAACTCAAGGATGCAACTTACATGGTAAGACATTGAAATTGTATGTTTGATTAATGTTGTTGTTGTTGTTTTTTTTTTTTAATGTACAACTTCATTGAACTTTTACTATGTCATGTTACAGGCAAAAGTCAAATCTTATTTCTTCGAGAGATCAACCAATTATAAGTGATTGTGAATTCATTCATGTTGAATGTTGGACAAAAGATGATAGCTATAAGTCTATGTTTCCGAACCAGGTAGATGGAAAGAATCATAGCCAAGTACTGGTTCATGATGTTGTCGTAAAAAAGTTAACATATGAGGATAAAGATGCAAAAGGAGAGGTAGTTAATATTTATCAAAAACCACAAATATTAATTAACTATCTTATAGATATATGTTCAAATGAAGGAGATTGGGTTTTGGATTTATTTTCAAGTTCAGGTAAGTTTTATTATATAAAATTGAATTTTAATATTTTCTTTTTTTCTTTTTATGTGTTTATACTAATTTACTTACTTATTGTTTTTGTGCTTGATGATTAGGTACAACACTAGCATGTTGCCTACAAAAAAGAAGAAATTGCATTGTGATTGAAAGAGACCCACTACAATAAAATTTTATTCAACAAAGAATTAATGTTCTTCAATTTCTTCTAGATGAAATGCAAGAAGTTAGTTTGAGGAAATGAGATTTTAATGAATCATGCGTGGCAAAAAAGACAAATGAACCTCAACCATAATAATATGGAATGATGGGAAAATGACACTTTGAGAGATTTGCAGACATGAAAGCTCCATTATAAGAGGAAAATGAGGAAGCTCAAGCAAAAAATATTCTGGAAGAAGAAAATAATGAAGCTGTAGAAGATGATGAACATGGATTATATGATATTGTTGATGACATTTAAGCTATGATTGCAAATCAAACTCAATTTTGAGAGGTTTTCATTAGTTTTACTTGTAATTTTTTGACTTTGAGATTTTATGAAAAGAATGTGCATTATTATTGTTGTTATATGTTCAATATTTGTATTCTCTGATTTTCACTTTAATTTTTATATGAATCATTTTTTGTTGTTGTAAAAAACCTGTGATTACTATTATTTTTAAACATAAAATTCATAAAAAATGTTATTTTTTAAAGTTTTTTTGCTAGGATTTTGCCATACAAATTATTTATTTGACAAGTCATTTTTAACAAAAAGTCTGAAAATGTGTATTTTTTTCGTTATATTTTTTTTCCCCTGGGAAAAAGTCGTAATTTTCATTAAGATAAGAAAATTACATTTTGCAGATGCTGAAGCATATTCATATGCAGGCTTTTGCCTGATCGAGTTCATTATAACTGCTATGAGTATAAACAAGATATCTCCACGCAGGGAGCATGACAAAAATAATTCAACTGTGTTCAAAATTATGACTGGCTCTTCGCAGAGAGCAATATATACTGCTGAGTATAAAAAAAAAGATGTACTGTTCTGCTGTATCTACATACTGTAATAAACATAACTGCAAGTGATATTGGCTTTATAGCCCATCATTCCAACTGTTCATCAAAAGGGCGATGATAATACTGATAAAAAGTGCCGTCAGCCTCCTCTTGGACCCACCAATCTTCACCTATTCTGTGCGCTGCCTCTTTGGAGAGCTGATCTGCAATGGTGTTTTGCTCCTTGTAGATGTGGTGACAGACAAAAGATTCAAATGAAGTGATCAATCTCTTTGCTTCGTCAAGAATATGTCTCAAAGAAAAAGCATGACAATGAGATGCATTATTGAGCCAATTGCAAACAATTTTTGAGTCACCAAAGATCTGTAAATGTCTGCAATGTTTATGGATAGCAAAATGAATTATGTGCTTGGCTGAGCTAAGTTCTGCAAAATTATTAGTGCCTCTGCCTAGGTTGATTTGGAGCTTGTAGCAATGTCTGTCATCGAGGTGTAGTATAGCTCCCCCCCCGCAACCATCATCTTGAGCTGAGCCATCGAAAAAAGCCCAAGGTTTTGATTTGTCAATGGGAACAGGTCTAAGAATTCTCGGTGGGGTGGAGTGGTCTTCATCAGGTAACATATTGTAATCAGCGACCGTGTGTAGAATGACCGAAGGCCAGTGAGGCACTTTAAGATTGAAGATAGATTGGTTACGGGCAATCCATATGGCCCAACATGCCAGCAGGGGCAGGTTTTTGGCCTTACCTGTATGCTCAAGGCACCAGTTAGACCATGCCTCCAGAAGGTTATTCCCATGCCAATCTTTTAGAAGCGGGATATGAGTAGATAGTGATCGCCAAAAGGATATGGATGAGCTACATGATAGAAACAAGTGCTCGGTGCTTTCATCAGCATTAAGACAGAGGTGACAGCGGAAGGGTCCATAGAAGGACCGCTTCATGAGATTGGAGCCTGTGGGTATTTTGTCAAAAATTATGTTCCACATCAGGAGTCTCGTCCTAGGTGCTGCCTTAAGCTTCCATATCGCCTTCCAGGTGGGTTGTATGTCTGGGGGTTTATAAGGTTCCATGAGCCTGAGGTATCCCAGCTTTGGAGAGTAAACACCATGTTTTGCATATGCCCAGATGATCTCATCGGGACCTTCAGTAAGTATGATTTGAGCTTGTGTGAGAGCAGCAGTGTATTCCTTCCATTCATTTATCCATTGGTTAGGCAGGTCTAGTGCTCTGGCGGATAACCAAGCCTGCTCGAGGAAAGAGGAGTTTTCACGATCACCAATATGTTTGATATGAGTGATGCCTTTATCATGGAGATGTCGGATGAGATCAGCTGGTAATCTGTGGGTGTTCCCACAACCGACCCATGGGTCGACCCCAACACGTACTGCATTCCCTTCCTTAATACGCCATGTGATTCCATCTCGTAACAGAGGTATGGTGTCAATGACGGCTTTCCAGATGTTGGAAATATGATGAGTGTTTCCATGTCGGGTACAGATCCAATCTAAAACAGTTTGAGGCTTGATGTATTTTGAATATGCCACCCGTGACCAAAGACTGTCTGTAGTGAGCAAGCTCCATCCGAGTTTGGCCGCCAGTGCCTTTGAGAATATAGCCAGTCTCTTTAAGCCCCATCCACCCCATCTTTTAGGCTTGGTAATGGTTTCCCATTTTACCCATGCAAATAATCGCCCCGGCTGGTGTCCTTTCCATAGGAATCTGCAGCATATGCTCTGGAGCCTGTTCAGGGTGCCCCTTGGAATCCAAGCAAGGGCCATCCAGTAGACAGGTGTGGCTTCAATTACAGCTTTGATGAGCACTAGTCTGCCCGCCCGCGAGAGGTATCTATGGTACCAGACCTGAAGCCTCTTCTCCACTTTTGATATAAGCCATAACCAGTCTACGATTCTATAGCCAGATGGTTTCAGTCGAAAACCAAGATACTTAATCCCATCAGTTAGGTTCAAAGTGACAAATGGGAAGCGTTGAGAGGCATAGGTGATTTCATGTACCGAGCATCCAACTGGTGTTATTGTGGATTTGTTATTGTTGATCTGCATCCTAGTGGCCTGCTGGAAAAGAAGGAAGGAGTTATGTAAGGAAGAGGAGTCGCCGATACTTCCATTCAAGAAGATGAGAATGTCATCGACGAATAATAGGTGATTGAGGAAGAAATTATCCACTATTTTGATGCCTGTTAGTTGGTGCCGATCTCTGGTGGATATGATAATCCTACTCAGTCCTTCCATAATCAAGAGAAAAAGCAGCGGTGAGAGAGGACACCCCTGCCTGAGTCCTCTCTCAGCAGTAAAAAAGGGGGTTGCTTCTCCATTGAGTAAGACACTGTAAGTTACATCAGTGATGCAGCTCATCGTCCATTTGATGAATTCATATGGGAAACCAAGATGTGTAAGCAGCAACCTAAGGTACAACCAGTTTGTTCTGTCAAAAGCCTTGGAGAGGTCTACTTTAAGTATCATTCCCTTCTGCTTTTTGATCTGAAGAGTGTGCATGAGCTCTTGAGCTGTAGCAATGGCCTCATGGATCTGTCTATGATGCAAGAAAGCAAATTGCTCAGATGATATGTGCTGTGAGAGGATGGGCTTGAGACGGTTGGCTATAATCTTAGCAATGATCTTATAGAGGCAGTTGAAGAGTGATATGGGCCGGAAGTCATCGAATGAGATCGGGGCATCGGTCTTAGGTATGAGGGCGATGAAGGTGGATTTGATAGCAGATGATATCCTGCCCCTTCTCCTGCTGTCCTCCACAATGTTCAATAAGTCATGGCCCAGGATGCCAAAGAAAGTGATGTAGAATTCAATGGTCCATCCATTTGGGCCAGGGCTCTTATCCTTTTTAAACCATTTCAGTGTAGCTTCCAGTTCTTCCATGGACACCTCCTTCTGTATTTCTTCCGACATTTCCTGATCCACATATCTTGGGAAAAGTTCAGCCACTCTCATGATTTCCAGAATGTTTATACTCCCAGGTGCCCTGTAAATACCCCTAAAATGCTCAGTGGCAAGCCTGGCCAAGTTCTGCTGGGTTGATATGGTGAGTCCACGATCATCCTTTAATTCCCAAATAGTATTGATGGCTTTACGACCATTGGCGAACTTATGATAAAATTTTGTGTTGTTGTCTCCCTCAGTGAGCCAAATAGCCCTGCTTCTCAGTCTCCAGCTTTCTTCCCTTTCCTTCAATATCTGACAGCGTTTGGCGAGAAGTCGGTCATATTGTTCCTTACTCTCCTGAGTATTGAAAGTCCCTGATGTTGAATTTTCATACTCAGCGATGACCCTTTCAGCCTCATTGAGAGTGTTGTTATCCTGGATCCGCTTCTGGTGTGCCCAATTTTTTGTAATCTGCTTGAGTTCTGTTAAATTCCTTATAAAACCAGCAGAGAGTTCCTCTTCTTCCCGGATGGGGCTGTTCTGCCAGTATTCATGGACTAGCTGAATGTATGAAGGATCTTGAATGTATGTATGGGGCTGTTCACTAGTGTGTTATTCCATACCACATATCTACTTGAAATCTTCACAATTTGTAGCTCAACCGACTCCTTCGTCTTTTTGTTTAGTTCACTAGTGTTGTATTCCATACCACATAGCTATTTGAACTCTTCACAGTTTGTAGCTCAACCAAATCCTTCATCTTTTTGTTTTGATACGAAGCTACAATATTTTTTGTTCCGTTCATTCGACTCTGCTAAAACTCCTTCCAATGGTTGCACTCTTAGTTTATTTATATGTTTGCAATGGGAGGAAAGGGGGTGAACTCCCGTGTCAGTTCACCTCCATGCTCGTTTTCTTACCTTTGCCTTATTCTACAAGTTGGCTCACCCTTTATTTGTTCCACCTTCTCCTGTCAATGAATTTCTCCATCGCATATAGTGTTGCTCATTTTAATACTCTACTCCATTTCATGGTTATTTCACTCGTTCTAGGTTGAGGTGCTATCCCATTGAACAATTATGTCACCATTCTTGGGTGACTCTCTTCCACCATCTCATGATGTGTTTCCTATTTGGGTCAACACCATCATGTTTCTTGTCTTCCATTCCACCAAGTACATATACTTAAATCATGAACTCCTCGCATCATGTAATCTCCTCCAATCACACTTTAGTTTCACCCAATCAAAACCTCACATTCAACTACTTATGCCCAAAGTTGACCTAACCTCCACTTGTGCGTGTCATCATCTTGTTGTGCTAACTAGTTTCATCACTTGCTACAAGTGACTTTCCTTTGTTTTTTTTCCAACTCACTTAACCGAGCCCACCTTACCATGTGCTTTCTCATGAACAAGTCATCAACCAAAATCCCCAAAAAGTTGCAAATCTTGTGATGGGGATGTCGCACGATGCACACAATGTTTGTTTGGTTGAATGTAAAACGAAATCCAGGGCTTGAAATTGTCCTCCACTCAAAATTATTGCCATATTAGAAATACTCCAGCCACAATCTATGAGCCATATCTCTTTGGAATCAGCATAATGAAATGTCACTTCTCTGGATGATGTATCAAACTACATCTATGGAAATCACACCTGCATATATGCCATGTATTGGATCCCTTCATGTCTACTGGCTAATTAGGCAGAAAATATTAGCATCATGTCAAGTTCCACAATACATCATGTCTCACACGGTGCAATGCCCTCAATCTCAGACCATCCAAACTCTCACATCAATATACCACTACTACAAAGGTATTGTTGAAAAATGTGTAACTAGGTTTGGTCTTCATAAGTATGAAATGTATCTTTTGTAAATTATAAAATGGAAATAAATTATTATTTTTTGAGCTTGGGTTTCATGATCAAGATCTTTTATTTTTTATAGGTCAAGCCCCCATTGAGTGCTTATAGGGTTTGTTCTAGTTCTATAAGTCAAAATAGTCATTGTCATATATTGAAGACTCCAGTGGGCACATTGTAACTTGTAAAGAAAAATTATTTGTCTTTAAAGTGTCAGAATACCCTCAAAGGTCAGTTCAGCCTAGAAGCTGTCAAGTCGGCCTAACTGAAGAGCCATGTCTACCCCTTGAAGAGGCCTATATAAGGAAAGGAACTCGTCCTCCAAAGGTACACTCACTCATCTCTCATTCTATGCGAAGAAGAGGATGAAAAGAAGGACGAAGAAGAAGTCAAACAACGATGAAGTGTTTTGGGCTAATTCTCTCTCTCTCACGTGCTAGAGAAAACTAGGGTTTCTGTGCAAGGGTCTCATCTAGTTCGATCTTGGAAGAAAGGAAGGAAATAAGGCAAGCAAAGGCTACTAAGGGTATCTATCAAGCCCTAAGTCATAAGGAAAGACAGACGAAGGATAGAAGAAGGCTCTAGGAAGAAGGTCGAAGTTCCCACGTGTGAAAAAAACAAGTGCAATAGCTGCAAGGAAGTCAAAATTTCATATCTTGAATAGGAGGTCGAAGTTCTTGCAGCAGGAGGCCGAGTTGGTGCAATTGGAAGAGATTTCCCTGGGTTTGTAAAGTACAAGGTTTGCACATTATCTCAAGAGGGTGATATTGATATTGGAGGGTATTGGTCTGAGTCATAAGTTCGTGGCATTCAAAAATTGAAATATTTATAAGAAGATAAGAGATTTAAGGGTTTTCCCCTCAAGAGGAGGGGTTTTGGCCCTGGGTTGTAGCCTATACACTCTATCATTGTTCTTATTGTTTTGGTAGATGTTTGATGTTTCTCACATTATAATAATAAGGATCAAAGATAATAAGTAAAAATATAACACAAACAATTATCAAGTTGAAGAGAATTAATAGAGCTAAGGTTAGCTAAGGGCATCATGAAGATCTCCTCTAGAGTGAGGAAGTTCATCAAGAAGTGTTCCAAGATATAAAGCCATCTCAAGAAAGGTATCGAGAAAGCATGGAGTCTCTCATTTTCTTCAAATAAGGTATCAACCAAGGTAAAGGATGAAGGTCTCTTCTCGGCTCTCTCTAGCACATTCCAAGATGAAAACATTTGGGTAATTGATAACAGTGCATCAAGACACATGACTAGCCATCCCAATAAAATGAACACCTTATCAAAAGGTAAATCCACTTATTCAGTGGAATTTGGAGATAACAAGAGCTATCCCATAAGAGGTATTGGATCAACCTCTATAAAGCTAGAGAATGGAAGAAACATCCACCTCAACAACATTTTATTTTTTCCAAGTTTTCATAAGAAATTACTTTCCATTTCAATCTTAGAAGATAAGGGTGATAGAGTAGCTTTCATTGATGAAAAGCTTTTTTATGGAGTAAAGACTCAATTATAGAAAAAGATAAAGTCATTGGAATTCGAGAAGGAAGAATTTATAGACTGATATCTCCTTTATCCCAAGCCCTAGTTCACATTGAAATTAGCCCATGTGAACTCTAGCATAGAATATTTGGTCATATACATTTCAAAATCCTTCCAACTCTAAGTTCCATAATAGATGGAATACATGAATTGAAAGAAGATCATGAAGGAGTATGTAAGGGATGTGCATTGGGTAAGAATACCAAGAGACCATTTGGAAGCAGTCCTTCACAGTCAAAATAAATATTGGTTATGATTCACTCCGATGTATGTGGCCATATGACTCCTAAATCACTTGGAGGTTATCTATATTGTGTCACATTTATAGATGATCATTAAAGAATTTAAGAAAGACCTAGGTTTACTTAATGAAAACCAAGGACAAAGTATTTATAAAATTTCAAGAATTCAAAGCTGAAGTGGAGAACCTTACAGAAAGAAGAATCAATATACTAAGATCTAATAATGGAGGAGAATATACATTGAAGGATATTATAGAATTGTGTAAGGAGTTTGGGATTAAGAGGGATCTGATAGTCCCATATAATATTGAACAAAATGGAGTTTCAGAATGAAAGAATAGAGCCATTGAAGAAGTGTAAAAGAATTGTTACACGATCAGGATCTACCAATTTTTTTGTGGGGAGAAGCCACGAAGACAACTATTTACATTCAAAATCGATGGCCCCACAGGTCCCCAGACAAAAAAACTCCGGAGGAAGTGTTCACTAGAAATAAGCCATCTATAGATCATCTCCAAATCTTTGGGTGTCTTGTATATATCCATATACCAAAGGACAAAACAAAGAAGTTGGGTCCATCAAGCATGAAGGGAAGTTTGTTAGGTACATCAACTCATCAGAGGCATATATAATCTACATAAAAGAAGGACATCACATAGAAATAAGTCAATATGTCATATTTGATGAAAGTATAACATTCAAGAAATCAAAAGAACTTCCCGTAGACTATGATGATGAATAACTTTTGGTATTTGAGGAAGAATTTGATAAGGAAGAAGAAGTATCTCACCAAGAAGAAGAAGGTCCTATTGAACCTATTCAACCTGTGGTCATTCTAGAAATAGGGAAAAGACCTAATTGGTTGAAATCTACACTACTTGATGCAGAAGGTCATGGGGTAGCAAAAGGATCATTTAGAGAAAGCAAGAAACCCAAGAAATATTCTGGGTATGTTGCATACATGAAAAATTTAATAGAATCATAACCATCCACTTATTAAGAGGTTGCCAATCATCCAGAGTGTAAAAATGCTATGAATGAATAATATCAAATTATAATGAAGATTGTACCAAGGCTTGAAGATGAATCTGTGGTAACTTCCAAGTGGCTCTATAAGATCAAACTTGGGGCAGATGGAAGTATAGAAAAGTATAATGAAATATTTGTGGCTAGGGGATTCTCTCAACAAGAAGGAATCGACTATGAAGAGACATTTTCTCCAACAACAAGATATATGATGATTCATTCATTAGTCTCTCTAGCAACACCGATGGGATGGAACATCCATCAAATGGATGTCAAGACTGCATTTATGAATGCAACAATAGATGAAGAAGTCTATATAGAACAACCCTTTGTATTTGAAGTTAAAGTTAGGAAGGAATATGTTTTCATATTCAAGAAAGCATTATATGGCCTCAAACAAGCACCAAGGGCATGGCATGCTAGAATGGATGCATACCTACAAAGAATAAGATTCACAAAAAGTTCCGCTGATACAAAATTTTATATCAAGGTTGTAGATGGAGAACCTGTAATCATTATTATATATGTGGATGATATTCTCTTGACAGGTGTAGAAGTTTGAATTGAAGAACGTAAGAAGAAACTAGCATTAGAATTTGACATGAAGGAGCTAGGGTTGATGCATTACTATTTGGGACTAGAAGTCTAGCAAGGAATTGATGAAGTTCATTTGGCTCAAGGAAAGTACGTGATCAAGATGTTGAAGAGGTTTGACATGATGGATTGCAAACCTATTACCACTCTGATGATCACAAACCTGAAGAGACTAAGGAGTTCTTAATCAAGACTTGTGGATCCTTCCAAGCATAGACAACTAATTGGCTCACTGATGTACTTCGTGAATACTCAACCAGACATATGTTTTGCAGTAAATATTCTTAATAAATTCCAAGTGGAGCCAAGGCATGATCATTGGATAGTAGTAAAGCATATTTTAAGATATCTATGAGGAACCATTCATTACTGCATGAAGTACGACATAAGAAAAATTGTTCACTTAATAGGATATATAGATTCTGACTGGGGAGGCAATGAAAAAGATGAAAGAAGCACTAGTGGAGGATGTTTAAGTTTAGGATTCTCCATGATCTCATGAATGAGTTGGAAACAAGACATAGTTTCATTAAGTAGAGCCGAGGTTGAATACATTACAACCTATGAAGTAAGCAAAGAAGCGATTTGGTTGAGGAAGATGCTATCCGACCTGTTTGAAGGATCGATGAACCCTATAGTGATACTTTATGATAACACCAGGTTTATACATTTATCTGAAGACCAAGTATTTCATGGAAAGACAAAGAATATAAACAACAAGTATCACTATATTCAAGAGCTATTACAAAATTGTGTGTTGCAACTACAATATATATCCACTGATGAGCAGGTTGTTGACATATTGACAAAATATATTTCGAACAAGAAGCTTGTATACTTGAGAGACAAGCTTGGCTTGGTTGATGTATCCTCCCTAATTGAGAGGGAGAGATAGACACTACATTCTTGTCTTCACTTGGGAATAAACAATGGAGGATTGGATAACGATCTGGCATTTGATACTCATTGAGGATGTGGTAGGGAATAGAAGACAATATTAGTCGTGAATCAATATTGTTTGAGGACTAGATATCAAAGAAAATAATAGTCCAAAGAAGGTCATACTCAATGAACACCTGAGTGGAGTATGTACCTTGAGTGACAATGATGATGGTGTTTATAAATCATTTGTCTCACCAGCATTGTGCTTTGATCTTATGGAGAGACAAAGTTGTTATTCAAGGCCTTACTATGTGACAATGTTGGTTAACATGATGTTAGATAGATGGGTTACCAATCCGACTCTTTTTATGAGATCTCTTCAAATTGAGAATGACCATGTACCTGTTACGAATACCTCCTTATTTAAGAGGAAGTGTTGAAAAATGTGTAACTAGGTTCGGTCTTCATAAGTATGAAATGTATCTTTTGTAAATTATAAAATGAAAAGAAATTATTATTTTTGGAGCATGGGTTTCATGTTCAAGTTCTTTTATTTTTTATAGGTCAAGAACCCATTGAGTGCTTCTAGGGTTTTTCCTAGGTCTACAAGTCAAAAGAGTCATTGTCATAAATTGAAGAACCCAATGGCCACATTGTAAATTGTAAAGGTTTTTTTTTTTGGTATTTAAAGTGTTAGAGTACCCTCCAAGATCAAGTCGGCCTAGAAGTTGTCAAGTCGGCCTAACTAAGGAGCCACATCTACCCCTTGAAGAATACTACATAAGGAGAGGAACTCATCCTCCAAAGGGACACTCACTCATCTCTCATTATATGTGAAGAAGAGGATGAAGAAGAGGTAAAATAAGGAATAAGTGTTTTGGCCTAATTCTCTATCTCTCATGTGCTAAAGAAAGCTAGTGTTTTTGTGCAAGGGTATCATCTAGTTCAATCTTGGAAGGAAGGAAGGAAAGAAGGCAAGCGAAGGATACTAAGGGTATCTCTCAAGCCCTAAGTCACAAGTAAAGGCACCAGAGGATAGAAGATGGATCTAGGAAGAAGGTTGAAGTTCCTACATGTGGTAGAAACAGTTGCAGCAGCTGTAGGGAAGTTGAAATTTCATATCTGCGGTAGGAGGTTGAAGTTCTTGCAGTAGGAGGCCGATTTGGTGCAATTGGAATAGATTTACCTAAGTTCAATGTTTTCACATTATCTCAAGAGGTTGATCTTGATCTTGGAGGGTATTGGTCTGAGTCATAAGGTTTTGGTATTCGTCAATTTAAATATCTATAAAAAGAGAAGATATTTAAGGGTCTTCCCCTCAAGAGGAGGGGTTTTGGCCTTGGCTTGTAGCCTATACATTGTACCATTGTTCTTGTTTTTTTAGTAGCTGTTTGATGTTTCTCACATTAAAATAATAAGGATCAAAGATAATAAGTAAAAATATAACACAAATAGTTATCAAGTTGAAGATAATTAACATATTCATTGCCCTACTGAATTCTCAATAGTTATCACCTTAGGCACCCCATAGACTTGGCTTTCCATCTAACCACATGTTGGAATGTAGAGGGAAGGCCTAGGTTTGGAATTGTTTTTCCAACAAAGCCCCTTAGACATTGGCCCTTTGGACAACACCTGTGAACAAGTGAAGTATCACCTGAGGCATCTATGGGGGACTGCAAGAACCAGGACAATTCTATAGTGATGAAGGAGATGGGGATTTTAGCCTATCATTATCATATTCATTATGTAATTAATTACTATAGGTCAGAATTTTTTTTAAGTATACCCTTCTTTTGTGCAATAAAACCATTATTCATGGCCACCTAATATAATTATGATATGAAAATAGAAAAAACAACACATATTGTGCAAAATGGCATAATATAAGCCAAACATATCATTTTATTAGAACTATGAAGTATTCATTACAAACATGTTTTTCACATCTCACTAGCCTATTTTAATCCTCATTGCAGTGAAAGGCTTAAAACATATCTCTAATCTTAATAACATCATTCCCCTTTACTTTATAACATTGATCTATTTATAGTTTTACATTTGGGTGCAATCCAGCCAAAAATCCCCTTTTTACCATGGGCAGTAACTATTACCACGGGAAAAAACATACAACATAAGCTTAACAAATTTCCTTATTCTTCGTATTTCCATGCCATGACCCTTAGCTAACCTTATTATGTGGTCCTCTTCTGCATAGTGCTCCTCTACGTGATTCCAAAAATTTGTATCCAAAACATTTCTCCAAAAGGCCCCCAATACTCAGTTCTGGCTTGTCCTCGAGCGACTTAGTGTCATTTTTTTATACTAAGGGCATTGTTCCTTTCGTAATTGAAAAAAATATTTGGAAGGTTTGTCTTGTGATCTCGACCTTTGCCTTCACTTCCTCTACTCATGCGATAATTTGAAGATATTTTTATGGTGCAAGCTCTAGAAATTTCTTAGTGTCTATGATATTGTGGTCTATGTACGTCAAGTTTTCCACTACGCCGATAATACTTCCCTCCATGTTGAATATTGGTGGAATGAATGGTGTCACCATCTGCTATTTTGAATCCTTCTTGAGGTGGATTTATGACACATTGGGTTTTCTCGGCGGCACAAAGGCTCTCAAAAATTGTCATATTGTCGACCCAACTAATCTTGTTGTTGGTGCTTGTTCTATTGCTTCTATCTACGTAGGGGGTGGAGGCACCCCTGGTGTCTTAGTCCCAAGGAAAATTTTAAGGATGGAAAATTATCTTGAAGTTTAAAAACAATGGTGAATCTCACTAGTCCCTAATATGAAAACTATAAAATATTTATAGATGTATTTATAAAATTATTCAAATTAATAATGATTTAAAATATACTCTCTATATAATGTTGGAAATTTTTAACGTATAATAATTTTATATTGCAAAATTTAGGCAAATCATTTAAAAAAAATGTCAATTGGTGATTATTTTTTTTGGAAAAATCATGGAAAATTAGCCCAACTACGAATATTAACCCCTAAAATTTTCCAAGATTAGTCCTGTCCTTTCTTCTCAGTGAAAATGCTTATCCTCTTGTAGATATCATCTTGGTTGCTCTCTGGTTTGTAGCTCTACAACTTCTGTTTGTATCATGACTTTGTCTCTCTCACAACTCTCCAAATGCCTTGAACAAAATAAGTTCATCTGACTAAGTATGAAGAATTTATACCTCTCTTGCATAGTACGCGATTTTCTAATTATCATAACTCCAAATCTATCATACGTGATCCGATATCCCATTGAATTTACTTATGCAAGTGGATCTTTCATTGGTTTGTAGACTCAGAAAGGTGGGTGTCCTGTTAGTAGTTGTTGTTATCAGATCCACCAATTCACAAGGATTTTGTCATTAAAGTGCATATGATCTGTCAATAATGTAGTTGTTTTTCAACATTTCCATTGTTATGAAATCTATCCTACACGATTGATACTTGTATTTTATGGTGATTCTTTCCTTTTTTCTTTCCTATTTTTTCCATAGTGTAAATGGTTACAGATCCCTACCACTCTGGTGGATCTACACATCTCCACAATTTTCTCCCTTCCTCATTCTCCATGCAATCTATTTTTTGAAAAAAGAAAAAAATACTCAGATGTATTTTATTTATTTCAAAAATTTGTGCGAATATCCTTATTGTGTGGAAGGTCGACTTCTCCTATAGAGTTTCAATCGACTGCCATTGACAAAGCCTTCTTTAGGTTCTCCATTGAGATTTTATAACTAGACAATTTTGATCTTTGTCACATACCTGATTGTATATTTTCCTTCCAACGTATTTGAAACTTGCTCATATGCTTCAAAAACTTACTATCATACAACACAACCAAATCTCTTGGCTAAAACTTTTCCTGTTTGATGAACCTATCATGCTAGGATTTCCCACACACTTTTTGCACATTTTAATGAAATCCTACCATTACATGTTCTTCCTCTGGTTGCAACATCTCTTACATTATTTCTCTGTTGTGCCTAAATTGGTCAAGTTTGTTAAGACATCAATGCACAAACTCCGGACTAGGAATTGCATAGGAATCACTTCTTCTTGTCCATATACTAATCTAAATCTACCTTGTCAATTTATTACATGTGGTTCTATATGTCAATAAAACTGTTGGTATCCTTAAGTTCCAATCATATATGTTGATGTTGCATAGTTTTTCCAAAGTATTCTCCAAAATTTTGTTGAATCCTTCAATAGTTCCATTTGCTTGCGTATCATAAGGTGTACTCTTTTGATGGTAAATTTTAAACTCTTCTATCAGGAAACAATTGTCTTATTTAAAAAGTGAGTCCCCTAATCACTTATTAGTATTTTACGACATCCATACGTTGTAACTTTGTTCTCAAATAAAAACCATGCGACTATCTCTGCACTATAATCTCTAACAAGTTCTACCTTAGCCCATCTCGTAAGGTAATATGTGGCAATTATTATATATCTAGTTCATGATCTCCTTGTTGGTAGTTTAATAGGTCTAATGAATTCTACTTCCCACTTGTCAAATGATTTTAATGTTATTTATGGAAATAATGGCCTCTCATCCCTCCTAGGTGGTTTCCCAACTCTTTGGCATACATCACATCTCTAAATAAATTATTTGGCATCATTATGGAGAGTAGGACAATAGAGTCCTACGTGAAAAATATTTTGTGCGATAACCTTCCTTGCATAGTGGCCTCTTGCAACTCCTTCATGTGATTCTAACAATGTCAAGGGCCTTTCATGTTCTAATATGCAACAATTAAGGATGCCATCTATGCTTAACTTGTATAGGCACCCTATTACAAGTTGATAATCTATTGCCTTTAGAACTAGTTGTTTCTTTTGTGTGATGGTATAGTCTACTAGGACTACACTTGTGCTAAGGAACTAGGCTACGTATACAAAGTAATCATCATCCATATCTACTGCAAACAAGTGTTAATTGAGTAGATTGTCATCAATGTTTTCTGCATTTTCTCCTATTAATATGCACGACAAGTGGTCTAGTCCTATGTTAATCCTTTATGGTTTCAAAACAACCTCAAAATCATATTCTTGAAAAAACAACAACAATCTACAAGTCCGGCCCCCCTACCCTCCCCCAACATTGGCTTATTGACTAGGTATCTCAGTGGAGAATGGTCAGTGTACATTTTGAAGTGTGACCCAAGCAAGTAGTTTTTGAACTTATGTAATGCATATACCATCGCCAAGCCTTCTCATTGTATAGTGATGTAATTTTGTTCAACAATTGATAAATTTCTGCTAGCGAATGCAATGGGGTGGTCTATATCCCCTTCTACCAATTGAACTAAAATTGCACTCAAGGCTATGGATGATTCATCTACATGGAAGTGAAACTCCTTCCCCCAATCTAAAAAAACCAGAATTGACAGAGGTACCAACTTTTCCTTCAAAATGTCCAAGGTCTACTAACATTTTGCATTCCACTGAAACTTAGTCTCCTTCCTCAACAATATTTCTAAGGGGTTGTGATATGTGCATATCCCCTTACGAACTTTCTATAGTACCTTGTATGGCCTAGAGTTGTGCGTAATTGTCACACTGAGGTAGGAAAAGGTTAGTTTTCTATGAAATCAATTTTTGTAGGATTGACCAATAGACCTTGGTTGCACACTACATGGCCCAACAAAATACCAAATGATAAGCAGAAAATACACTTTTTCAAGTTCAATGAAATTTGTAACTATCTACATTTTTTAAGCATCAAACACAAAACTTCAATATGCTTATTTAAAATACTAAATATTATATAATCATACAGATATACCTTTAGAAAATTATGAATAAAAATCTTTGAAAAATGCGAACACAACTCTAGAAAATATTTCAGGTGCATTTTTAAGACCAAAAGGCATGACAATATATTGGAAGCATCCCCTTTTCATCGCAAAATCGGTCTTATGTCTGAATTCTGATGAAATCTTGATCTGATGATACCTTGAGAATCCATTTGTAACTGGGTAGGCCTTTTATCCTCCTACATTTTCTAGTAATTCATCATTCAAATTCCTTAGGCCCACACAAATCATGATCTCCTCTATCTTCTTGTCTTGTACTACCATAGGGCTCATCCATTCTAATTCTTCTAGTGGTTCAATGACCCTAGCTTCCAACATTATGTCCAACTCTTTCTTCATCTTCTTCTTATATATTGGATTCAACCTATATGGTCTTTGCTTGACTGGATTTGCACCTAGTTTTAGAAGGATTTTCATTTCTCCTAGTAGTTCCCCAACTATCCCTTTCATTTATGAAAAAGTAATTGGATATAGGTCCTGGTATTTTTTCAATAAATTAGAAATACCGTTTACCATTTCCTCACCCCAATAGTCCTCAATGATTGCAAGTTTAGGATTTTCTTCAGTTCCAATGTTCACTTTGCATGTTTCGATAGGTTTTTCATAGTTTGTAAATTATAGTTCTGGACTTTCTACTGTGTGCTCTAATTTTGATTTTAGGTACTTGTAAATTCCTTGGGTGATCCTTCTCTTGAAGGTATTTTGTGGTATTGTAGCATCCCATTAACTGTTTAATAGTCTGGGAATCTCTTTGCGTGAAGCATAAGGGTATTAACTTCTGCATAGTCTTGCTTTCTTTTGCATAGATTTTCTCTTTAACAACCTGCAAAGCTATATCCACTAAAGGATCATATGATTCAAAACTGAAGGTTACCTAGAAATTTTGAGTCATATCTCCCCAATCTTCCCTCCCTCAATGCATTTCTAGTTCTATATACTAGTTCCTATAAATGGCATCTAAGGTGTGGATAAACAAATGCACCAATTCTTCGTTTGGTATCTTTTTCTTAGTCCATTCTGCGATGCAACCATTGAGATGAGTGGTAAGACACCTTAGTCTAGTTTAATTTCATTCGATATTTCCAATATTCAGTCTGAACTTGATCTACAACAAATGTTTGCATTTCTTCCAATTCTCCATCTTGTCTTTGTGAACAAGCCACCATCTAAATTTGAGGCATAGGAATTAATGCTTCACTAAGTTAATACACCATCAACAAATAGATTGACATAGACATCCTACGCGTAGTCACATTATATATGTTGTTAAGGTCTTTTGCGTCGGATGCTTCCCTTACAGGTTCCACATATCAGTTTCCTTCTGTTGGATGTAATGGCATAGCAACCTTTGAGTCTCCCAACTCAAAGATCTTTTGTCTCTTCTTCAGGTTGATAATGACTTGATTATCAAAATCAAAGATAATTCCTAGAAATGCAGTGTATGGGTTGGTATCATCCAAAATCTATATGACTTTAAAATCAACACTACTTCTAACTCCATGAATTTTAACCTCTACTCCTATGAACCTTCCAATAGGGAAAATATTGCATTGATTTCTCACCTCAGCTAGATGGACGACCAAGCCAAATTTGGCCTCCCCATCATTTCCCAGGTCTTCTTAGGAAGAATATTTACATCTAAACCTAGGCCCAAAATAATATTGTGCATATTATAATCTCCTATATGTGCACTAAATATGAATTCCCTATTGGTCCTTTTCTTGCACATAACCTATTTAACTGTGCACCAAGGGGTGTACATGTTAGGAAATCCCCACTCTTTCATGCACTGATCAATCATTCTACACAAATTGTCTAGGGCCAATTCATCCTTTATTAGTTCTAAAAATATCTTTAAGAAATTTTAAATGGAAATTACCTTTTCAGTAGTTTCTCCAAGTGCATAATTTTCATATACCAATGGCATGTCATAAACATGCAATCCATGTTGGGTGGTTAAGCTTGATGGACCCCATTTTGTTGCAACCAATTCCTTTCAAGCTTCCTTATACATGTATTTTTTTTCATTGGATCAAATCATGGAGTTGGTCCTATGATTTCTCTTACCCATTGGTGTGGTTGGTTCCCTTGTCCAGCTACATCTACTCCCATCCTCGTTCCTCTGTGTGTAACTACTCTAACCTCTAGAAGGTCTCTGTGTGCTTCAATGGCTATCATCTATACATTCTAAAATCTCTTTTCCTACCACTTTATAATGAGTTGAGGACAATATTCCATAGCATGATCCAATCTTATGCAATATATACATGTTGTGAAATGGTTGGAGAAATATTGCGCAATGTGTGCCCTATCTTCCCATAGTTGTAGTAGATTATTAGATCCCTACCTTTTCCAAATTCTCGTCTACCTCTACCTTGGAATTGTTTTCCTCTTCCATACATTCCATAACATCTACCTACCTGATTATAGGTTATGGGTTGTTTATAAGCTTGCACTCCTGCTTCAAATCCATTTGCCTCCTGTACCTTTGAAGCAGTAGTGTGCTCCCTCATAAAATATAGTGCATGACATGTATGGATATCATGTCCTACTAACTTGAAAAGGTCACAAAACAAAGTTATGATTGATCTTTGTTACTTTGGCATCATAGGGAAGGAATTTGTATATGCCCCCATACTCTACAAACATCACACCATAGTCCCCTGCCTTGCACCAAGGGGTTTGCTACTCCTACAACCATGTACTCTGTCATAGTTGGGCACTCATTCCTATGATGATATTCTTTCTTGCATATAGTACACCATAATTCCTCATAATTTTCCTTACCTTTGGCTAGATCTTGTAACTGAAGTGTTAAAGTTGCTAGATGTGATTGAACCTATGCCATTCCTATGTTGTTTTCACTTCTTGTATGGGATGCTTCCAACTTCATGGCAATTTCTAGAGCCTCAGATTGTGATTCAATCTTCTGCTAAGTTAGTGGGAAGCATATACGAAGGAGTAATCCTACAATAAAGGATTCCTTATGCTACACATATGGAAGTTGAAATGTTACTCGATCTAGCAAGAATTTAAACTTTGAATCAAAGTTCCATACTAATTCACTAACATTCTACTTGATCTCTTTAATCTTTATGATACATTGGGATTCTAATTTTCATTTATGAAATTATTTCAATAATGCTTTCCTGATGTCTCGTAATGATTGAACTTGTCCTACTAGCAAGGTAGCTTTATATTTCATGTACTAAGTAAGCACACAGTCTTTGAAGGTGGTCTCCAACTATTCAACCATTATTCGTTTGACCTAGACCTGCTTAACAATCCATACTTCTTCACAACCAATGAGATGTTGTTCAGGATCCTTTGTCCTAGTGCCATGAAATATAAGCATTCATAAAGTGGGACCAACACTCGCCATTGTGTTATGCAGGGTATTACTAACTAACGTTTTTGTATGTTGGTTCTCACCCCTTTTTTTTACTACTTCCACTACCTTGATTATATTTACTATTGTCCCTACTCCCTTCACTCACTGAAATTATTTGAAACACATTTTAAGGTGATCTTACTTCTTGGCTTGGAGACACACATAGGGTCATGGGTTTTCCATAGGGTGTGTCCCAATCAGGGTCACTAGGATAAACTAGATGTTCTTGTCTTGGACTGAGTTGATGATTACCTTCCTTGTTCTTTTTGTTACCTTCTATGCATAATAGTCCATCATGGAGGTGATTTTCATTAATACCTTATGCTTGGCCACTAAAGTCCCAATGCTCACTATTGTGTTGCTTTCTCCATCCTTCTATACTCCTCCTTACTATATTTCTATCACCCGAAGAATCCAACACATATAATCTTCTTATCCAAGGACTGCAATGAAATCTTGTTCCACTTCGCAACACTCTGTTGACTTCTTTTGTCATGCTTTCCTCCTGTGCTGATGTGAACACTCTTACTCTCCTAAAATTTTCTTCATTTTTGACTCTACGATGTCTCAACATCCTCATCTCATCCAATCTTTCCTCATTCGTTACTATATCCCACATCTGTGTTCCCTTAGGCCACCATTTGGTCATCCCCCACTCTCCCCATCGTGCACAAAATGATTTCATCACTCATGGTACCAAATTCCAATGAGATAACTCTCTTATCACACAATAGCATTTTTATCCAAGTGAACACCGATCTCATGTATCTTCCTCATGGACCCTTGAATAATTATCCCTTGGTTGCACTATATGACCAAGTGTCATCTATAGCAAAGTCCACCACATAACCTTCTAGTATGTTGTTCAACCAAAAGTTGATTGCATGAGAAATCGTGTTACTTATAGTGTTTACTCTTTGGATTAACTTTGGATTCCAACTAGCTAGTACAACAAGGAACTAAGTTTCATTTTCTTTGGCCAATATTTGGAACCACTTGGCTAGAACATTAAAAAATTTAGTGAAAAAATTTCATGAAAATATGTGAAGACATACCTTTACATGCATTTCTCAAGGATGATTCATTTTCATATTTTATCGTGAACTCATGTTCCTTTGTTTCTACCCTCTATTGAAATTCTTCCTAAGTAGGTCTCCACATCCCCTTCAATCACAGATCGTGATCTTAACAATGGAACCATTTTTTGGTGTGCAGAGGGAAGATTCAAGTTTAGAATGATTTAAAAAAAAAATCCCCTCAAACACCAACCATTTCGGAAACACCTTCAAGCAAGTGAAGTCTCACCTGACACATCTATGGGGGATTGCAGAAACTAGGATAGTTCTATAGTGATGAAGGTCATGGGAATTTTCCATTAACATTACCATATTCATTATGTAATTACTTGTTAATGCTAAAAAAAAATTTAAGGTATGCCCCTATTATGTGCAATAAACCCATTATTCATGGCCACTTAACATAATTAAAATATGAAAATAGACAAAACAACACATAACGCACGAAAAGGCATAGTATAAGTGAAACAAATCATTTTATTATAACTACAAAGTCTTCATCATAAACATGTATGTCATAGCTCACAGGCCTATTTTAATCCTCATTATAATGCAAGGCTCAAAAGACACCTCTAAGCTTAATAACATAATTCCCTTTTAGTTTGTGACATCGATCTATTTTTAGTTTTACATATGGGTGCAAACCAACCAAAAATCCCTTTTTTAATATGGGCGGTAACTATTACAATGGGAAAAAACATACAACATAAGCCTAATGGATTTCCTTATTCTCCATATTTACGTGGTGACCCTTAGCTAACCTTATTTCATGGTCACTCTTCTACGTTATTTCAAAATCGTTACCCAAAACATTAATCCAACATTACAATAATGCGCCACTAGTTAATGGCTCAGTGTGACTATAGGGTGTGGTAGTTATGACGACCATAACTTCCATCTCTCACATCCAACTACTCACTAGGAACAATTCCCCCATACTTCTCTGTCACATACCTCAACAATAGTGGATATGAATAAATTTTATCCTCAACTTCCTCAACAAGCTTCTCTAACTTGAGATCACATGGCCATCCTCCGAGAATCCCTGTAGATGCATCAACCTCCTCCTTGGACTTATAATACCAATGATCACTCAATTGGTCACATTTCTAAACCACTAACTCTACAACTATGCCATCATCCCTTGGTCCATGCTCCAACCTACTCATCCTCTTTTCCGATTCTTCAATCCTATCAGTTAATGTTGTCATGATGTTCACATGTTGAGACATAACAAAATCAATATCTTTGTTTCTTGTACTCCCATATTCAACACCACAATATTGCTTCTCATCCTGGAATATTGTAGCCATCTTGAATTTCATACTCAGATATTATCTTTGAGCCTTCATAAAAATAAGTTTAGGTCTTGATAGGATGAACATATGCCCCATATGAGGCATACGAACAAATCTCTAATCAATTAAGAATTCTTGTACTAACATCAAGTTGAAATCATCTAACTGCCCCATTGTAAGGTCCACCTTCCCTTTCCATCCTCCTATACATATGAGCACATCCTCAACTATCTTGATCACACACATATCTTTGGAATTGATAGCTTTGAAGGGTGCCTTTCTTTGGCTTAACTCTAAGTCCAAGATTCTTCACTGCATCTTCTCTCACAACGTTTTGGGTAGCCCCACTCCTAACCATGATTGTCACATGATGCCACACAAGTCTACCCCAATGAACTCAAATAAGGTACTCTCTTTACCCTCCACTTCTTCCTTATTCCACAAAACTACTACTCCTAGTGCTTGTAACATTCATATCATTGCAACCTTTTTTTGTTCCCTGGAAACTACTTTCTGCTTTATTAGGAAATTTCTTTCCAAATGGTTCTCTCCACATATCCAACATGTGATGGGTCTCTTCTCCTTTGCAATACCTACTTGTGATTCTTGGCCTTCCTTGGAGGAATTTCGCTTCTCTTGGTCCTACTTCTTTTTGTTATCACCTCAACCTTCCTCTTTGTCCTTCCCATTAGTCTATTAATAAAGTATACAAGTGTTTGGACTTCATTCCTATTGACTTCTCTATTTTCTATGACTGCAAGCCATTGATGAAGTTGTACATATGATCCTCATAAGACATTCCCATGATCTCTAGAATAAGCCCATTTTTTATTATTATGTAAGTTTGGATCCTTCCTATATGCTTCAAAACCATAAGGTGATCCATCACTACCCATGCTTGATTTTCTGGTCCAAACTGTGCATGCACAACTGCCTTTGGCTCTGCCCAATTTGATATATTCCTTGTGATACAACTAGCTACCAAATCATGTACTCATGTTCTCCACCACAACTTTGTAGTACCAGTGAGACACATTGTATTAAAATTAACCTTCAATTCATCCATAACATCATCCCATATGTTCCAACATTTTCTCTACATCCCAACAAAAGTTCCCAAGTATTTTGGCACTCCTAGTCCCATCATACAACTTTGGTTCTTTCAACTTTACCTTCACCGATGAACTTGTTGAACCTTGTCCAATGGTCTTGTTCAATACTACTAACATGTTGGCCTGATCATGTGTCAAAGTCACAAGCAATGACACTTTCTCTTCCAAGCACCTCATCTGAGAGTCTTGACCTTAAAAATGTTTCACATCTCCGGTAGCTTCCTCAAGTGCAAATGAACTTGTATGAATATCTTCCTTTATCTCTACAATATATTTCCTTATTTCATCAAACTAGTTGTTGTGACCTTCCATGGAATCCATCATTAAAACCAAGCTTCCTTAGACAAATTGGTCCTTATTTACCAATGTAACCTCCTCTTGGTTCCTCGAGCTACCTATTGTGTTCACCATTCTGACCTGCTACTAATATACCTTAGATATGGCCTTACCAAGGCTCACACAAGTTATCTGCCTAAATGTATCCTAGACAAGAAACTAATATCCAACCCTACTTTCCCTTTTGGAAATCGATTACAGATAGTTCCTTTCCCACTTGTAATAGTGGAAGAGAAACCTTACTTGCAATCACTACCACTGAGTTCAACTCTAGATCTCGCTATTTCTACTTCAATATAATTATAATTCACTATATGCTCTGATACCACCTGTCACAACCCCATATGCTACACATGGTTACAAAGAACGTTTGGCACATTGTGACCCCTCGAGTGTGTAGTACTAGCATGTTTCACCACTGACTAGAGTAGCATAGTGTTAATCTACTCAGACTACACTTCACAATATGTTGCTTGTTATTAGGTTCTATATAGTTATTCAATGGAATATCAAAATTCATCCACATAGAACTTTAAGCATTCATATTTTCACTATCATACACAACTTTAAAAAATAAAAAAAGAAGTATAAACAAAAATCCACCTTCACCCACAAAATACACAACTTGTACCCAACTTGCAAATTTTATATAGAATGACTCTCCAACCTTAATCTCTTTATATTAATGAAGTTTACATCAAAAAGTGGCCTTACCCCACCATAATGACTCCTTTCTTCAAGCATGAAAAAATCACCAAAATACAATACCACAAACTTGTCACCAAAATTTAGCTCACTTGGACCTGTCACTAGATTACCCACGTCCCTATTTCACCAAATTTTGTGAAAAATTGTCTTCAGTTCGTTCATGTGGTATGCCTAATTGCAGACTCGCCTAAACTCTTTGCAACTCACCAATCGAATGACTCCTTTGTCTCGTTGTTTTACTATGTGACTAGATTCTTTTTTGTTCTATCCGTTTTTCTCTCACCGAACTCCTTCCAGTGGTCACACTCTCGATTTATTTATATGTTTGCAATGGGGCCCGGTGAATAATCAGGTTAATTTCACCTCCACACCCTTTTGCTCCCCTTTGCCTCATTCCACATGTCAGCTTGCCATCTACTTGTAATTTTGTGTCATTTTTGTTTTGATAATGTATTTCTCCATTGTACCTGGTATCGTTCATTTTGGAAAAGGTTTAAAGAAGATTGGGAAGAACGGGTGTGTACATTTTACACATATGGGGCATTGGAATAAAAAAAATTATTTTATTTTGGAATGTGATGCATTCAAAGACATCAGAGAAAGTTATGGGAATATGTTAGTATCAGTTTCTTAACACTGTCTTTTCAGCGATGGGATTGTTACAAGGTTGGACCAGCTCATCATCAATTCGAATAAAAAAATGATTGAATTGCAAAAGGCAAAAAAACAAGGCATTGATAGTCTCATAGAAGGTTGGGCCAACTCATCATCAATTCGAATAAAAAAATGATTTAATTACAAAAAGCAAAAAAACAAGACATTGATAGTCCCATAGACTATTTTTATTTTTAATCTAGTGAACGTTAAAATATCATTTCATTTCTACGCTGACTCTCTACTCCATTCTGTAGTTGTTCCTTGCTACGGGCGAGTGCTCTATCCCATCACACACTTATGTCACTTTTTCCTGGCCAATGTTTTTCCTCCATTGCATGGTGTGTCACCCATTTAGGTTGATGCCCTTGTGGCCCCTCACACCCATTCCACCAAGTCGTTATACTTAAAATCATGTTCTCCTCACATTGTGTGGCTTCCTCACAAGTGAATTACCTTTGTTCCACTACCCAACTTGCCTAGCCAAGCTCGCATTGGTGTGTTCTCACTCATGTGCAAGTCATTGACGAGAAGCGCCAAAATGTTGCAAATTGTGTGATATTAATGTTGCAAATATTGCGATGGGGATGTCTTACACATGGTGTGTTTGGTTAAATGCACGCCCAATTCCAGGTCCTGAAAATAGCCCTCACTCGTCTCATGGTTGTTTTAGCTGCTCACTCTCTAACTTGTGATGGGACGGAGAGTATTCTTACTTACATCATTAAATTTTCATGGAATATTGTGTTTACAGATTTTAACATATTAATGTCATGTTTCTTTCAATTAATATTATCATTTCCCTCATTCAAGTGTAAGCGACATTATTGTTAGGTTGATTAGCATGTATATTTTTGTTGGCCAATAGTTTGTGTTAAAGTTGGTCTTGGCCTTAGCCAATAAGGAAGGCAATAAGATCGACTTGTAGGGTTTCTTAAATTGTGAAGTATTCATTTTTTGCGTGTAAGTTTCTATTCAATGATACACACACACACACACACACACACATATATATATATACCCATTATTAGATGTTATGTTAATAGATTTAAGAGTCCTCTCACATGTAATATTTGAATTTTATTTTTTTAAAGAAAATAGTCTATAATAAACATCTTCCTTGTGTGAGGTTTCAAATGATAATTGATTTTAAATTAAAAATAAAAAAATCATTTTTAAAATAACAAATGTTGTTTTTTTAATTATAAATATTAATTAATTAATATTATTTTCAAATCAATTTTCTTTTATTTCAAAAAATTATCGTTTACACTTTCAATATATACAATTAAATTATCAAGATGAAATTTCATTAGGAAGGAGAAGCCAAAATAAGTTAGATTTATGGCTTGTGTATTCTATTTCAAAACAAAATCAACTAAAAAAATTAATACACTGACAAACTTAGATATAAGCATATTGTAAAACTAAGAAAACAATATAAGATAAAATAACCCATTCTTATAGTGATGATATTAAAAATCTAGGTTGTCATTTTCCTATTCTCACATCTTGCATCACAAGCAGAACTAAAATTATGTGTTGGCATCATCATACAATTAATAACATCTTACATTGTAGTCAAACTATGACTAAAATCTCTGAATCATTGACATAACTAATTCATCTGGTGAAACTTCCAGATAATCATATCCTCGTAGTCGACCAATAACAAGTTTGCAATCATTCCTTTCAAACAACAAACATCTTTGTGTCATTACATAGCTCTCTACCATGCTCATATGCATTGGGTTTTATTTTTATGCTTCTCACATTGAGGTTTCAAATGATAACCAATTTTAAATTCAAAAGAATTCACTTTTAAAACAACAAATATTAATTTTTAATTATATTAATTAATTAATATCTTCTAAGATCAATTTTATTATATTCAAATATTATCGTTTACACTTTCGATATACAAAATTAAACTATCAAGATGAGATTTCATTATGAAGGAGAAGACAAAAACAAGTCAAATTCATGGCTTGCACATTCCATTTCAAAACAAAACCAACTCAAAAACAATTAATACATTGATAGAATTAGATATAAGTGTATTACAAAACTAAGAAAGCTATATAAGATAAATAACCCACTCCTATAATTGATGATATTAAAAATCTAGGTTGTCATTTTCCTATTCTTACAACTTGCAAATCACAAGTAGAACTAAAAGTACTTATTGGCACCATAATACAACTAATGCATCTTACATTATAGTGAAACTATGAGTAAAATATCTGAATCATTGACATAACTGATCCATCTCGTGAAACTTCCACATAATCATATCCTTGTAGTCGACCAATAACAAGTTTCACCAGATGGATCCACATAATCATATCCTCAAAGTGGACCAATAAGAATTTTGCAACCATTCATTTCAAACAACAAACACCTGTGTCATTACACAACTCTCTACCATGCTCAGATGGATTGGGATTTATGTTTATGCTTCTAGAAACTAGGTAGGGACTAGCTACTCAACCTAGATTTATGCCTAGCTTTATCCCTTGTGAAAAAATTAAATTCCTCCCTTTGCATTTTTTAAATTCTAGTGTAGTTAGTTATATAGTTTTGATTTATATATTTATTATTGATTATATATTAAAAATTAATGGGAGTAATTATAAGGGAGTGGTGTTTCTTATTAGTATAATGGTTTATTTATTATATTGTGAATAACTTTGTTGGTTGGATTTCTCCCTTCCTCCATGCAAAAGAAAAGAAAATGAGAGAATCTCAATGGTGTTAATACATAATACCCCCTTGGCATGCCTTACTAAGCTAGATATGCTCATTGTTAAGTTAGATATGCTTAAAATTTAGGCTATTATTGTCTAAGAATATTGGAATTTCTTTTGCAACATAAATTCTTCTTGTTACAAAAAATAATTTCACTTTAATTGAAATATGTGACCCATAAAAACATATAAGATCTAATATACGATGATTCTTAGGTGAATATGAGCTCCCACAAGGAAGTAGTGCCTCCTACTATCATATTAGTTGATTGGTTCATTGCCATATAATCTAATAAAATATTTAGTCAAATATGTATCATCTATCCATCTAGCCTCCACTAAAAAATGTCAAATGATGATTCCAACCTTTCATGACTCATATTCCCTTAAAATGACAACAAGGAACTTGAAAACATGTTCTCATAACAAGATGCACACATTCATAGTAAAGCATAACAATTGTTGTGATAAGGACTTTGTTTTAACATCGGCGAGGTATGTTTCTTTGCTTAAGAAAGTGATATTGTGTGTATATTTGATTGAACATTTACATGGAAAAAGTGATATGTGGGCCCTTACACAAAGTTGATGGGTGATAAAGTGAAAATGGGGAATTTGAGAATGTTTTTTCATAACAATGTTCACACATTCCTTTTAAAACAACTTTGAATCCTTTCAAACCACCACACATGTTGCCATGAACTAACACCTATTTTGTCACTCTTTAGCTTATTTGTCACTCTTTAGCTTATTGGAATGATCTTAAAAATATATAATGTTTATGTTACTTTTTTTTTCATATGTATACATTGATTTTGTTTTTCAAATAAATATAATATGAATCTCTTGGACATTATTAATATCTTAAACCACCATGTAAGCCATCTAGAGGTGATATTTGGACCCTAATGGTAAAATACTTTCTCTACAAAGCTTTTTTGCATGAGGGGTAGGTCATTGGATCACTACATAGGCCCTTTAGAGGGCATATTTTTCCTTTTGATTAGGATGTGGGTGCTATCAAGGGGTTCCATGCACCAAGGATGGGTTTTGGGGTTTTGATCGTGTATTGAGACCTAGTTTGGATACTACTTTCCTTTCATTCTTTTGATTTTCAAGTTTTATTTTGAAAAAAATCCCCTTTCTAGCTCTAACGAAATTTTTACCCTATATAAATTATTTTCTTTTTGGGTCTCGATTCTCTAAAAACTAAAAAAATTCTAAGTCAAAACCTCTAAAAATAACCTTTAAATCATGCATCAGAGTAGTCTTTTCACTTTAAGTTAAAACTCCACTTTCATATCACCAAAATTTATAAGTCCCCCCCAATGGATTGTAGACATTAGACGAGTGTGTGCACTGTATTAACTAAAAAAGGTCTAAGTCAAAAATGCATCAGAGTAGTCTTTTCACTTTAAGTTAAAACTCCACTTTCATATCACCAAAATCCACAAGTCTAAGTCCCCCCAATGGATTGTAGACATTAGACGAGTGTGTGCACTCTATTAACTAAAAAAGGTCTAAGTCAAAAATGCATCAGAGTAGTCTCTTCACTTTAAGTTAAAACTCCACTTTCATATCACCAAAATTCACAAGTCTCCCCCAATGGATTTTAGACATTAGACGAGTGTGTGCACTTCATTTTTTTTTTAATGGAAATTGTTCTCCAACAATGTTCTTGGAGTTAAACTTTAGGTTTTTATCGAAATCATAATTCTAACTTGGTTGAAAGTTTATTTGAAAGTAAAAATTTCCCTTTTAAAATTCTCATGTAGTTAAGCTTTGGATTTTATCATAGTGGAAAGTGAAATTCTAATTTTCACTAAAAGTGAAATTTCAACTTCATTTAAAAATAAATTTTGAACTTCGATCAAAAGAAAAAAATTAACTCCAATCAAAAATAAAATTTGAATTTTGTGGAATGTCAAATTATACTACCAAATGTTAGGAATGGGATTCACTAAAAATAATACAGGAACACATGCTATGATAATTGGACAAGAAAATTACCTTGATCAAAATCAAAAGTTGAACATTCACTTTAAAAAAGTGTCTAAGTCTAACTAATGAAAAACTAATTTGTTTCGCTCACGTAGCATAAAGCAATTAAATGTACTATTAAGACACTCCTTGATTAATAGTAACCGATTCAAAACTTCTAAATATATCAACTACCTAACCCTTAATGACAATTTATAATGGTAGTGATCAAGATTTACCCCTTCAACAATATTATATAACTCATCTAGTTGTTGATTCTTCTTATGAAGAGATTTACCCCTTCAACAATATTATATAACTCATCTAGTTGTTGATTCTTCTTATGAAGTTAATTTGTTTCCTGTGATTGTTAAATTGCAAAATTACAATAAGGTTATTCATATACTTTGCTTTGATTTTGTATTTCTCTTTTCTTTCCACTTAAATTATTTTTTTGTTGTTGATACGCTTAGCTTTCACTCGACCTTTGGAAATTTCATAGAGTTAAAAGTTTAATTTAGAGGTCACTCCAAGTGAAATTTCCACCCGATAACTACTGAATGGCATCATTGCAATTGTTGTTTCGCTTAACATGAATTAGTTTTTATTTATCTAAATTATACTAAAATCTTTTGGCTAGGAAACTTGTCATCGTCACATCTTTAATTTAACTCTGTTTAAACAACCTAATATGCAGTGTCAATCTTCTTAGGTGATATTATTTGGAAAATGATCTAATATTGGAGCGAACAACAATGTTTTACATTCTTTGAGTGGATTAAATTATAGAGTTTAGAGAATGCAATGCTTTCATTGCTATGCAAGCTCAAGAGTTTAAGTAATCCTTTAAAATTTGTTAAACAATATAGGTAAGTACCTTGAAACTTAATTTTATTATTTTTCATTTAGAATTATTATTTAAAAAAAACGTATTAAAGCATGATAATTTCAAAGTTAAATTTATTTAGTGTTTAATAAAAATATGAAAGATATCTATATAAACACAATTTATTATTATTAAAATAAAATGATGGTAAAATTAATTAATTTCTTAGAGATAGGTAATTATGAGAACTAAGAAAGGTCGTGGAGGCGGCGTAGTGGTAAAGTCGGCTTCGTCATGACGGACCAGTCTTGTGTTCAATCCCGAGCAAGGTCGTAGCTCGTCATGCGAGTAGTTAGTCTAAACCGGGCCAAGCCCACTACCTTTTGCCCACGGGGTTTTGGATTGACAGTGAATGGGTGCGCTATTAAGGCACTCCTTGCGATAGGTCACCGGTTCAAATCCCCGTGGGTGCGTAGGTTAGTCTTAACAAGCAAAAAAAATAAAATTATGAGAACTAAGAATATCACACTTAAGGAAATAAGGAAATTCACCATAGCAAAGACAAGATGTGAAATTTATGACAACATCAAACCTAAAATGGATGTACATATAAAATAACCATTATTGAAATATCTATACATAAAAAACAATCATATGTGGAGCCAAAGTGTTGAGTGATAACTTGTAGTGCAAAGATTAAGCATGGAGAATAAATAAGCTATACATGTCTATCAACAAGCCTAAGGTGAAGGGAGTTGTATTAATCATTAATTCAAAAGGAAAACAAATGGTCTTCTTATTCATTTGGACATTCTCCTCTAACATGTAACTATGATGGTTAAATGGGAAAAGGGTGGTAAACAAAATTAATGTAAGTTAAATATAATGAGTATTCTTGGGAAAATGAATGAATATGTGAAAGGAACTAAGTATATAATTTGGAATGTCAAGAAAATGAAAGGAAATGCTTTTTAATAAAATTGAATGTTCCACTTGGATAGTAGGTTAAGAGAGCGGAATTATTTTATAAAGAAATATAAATGCTAGAAATTAAAAGTACAGAAGTACTTTTAGCTTTGGGAGATTTCATGTATTTATGTTAAATTTTTAATAAGGACAAGTCATTGTTTGAAAAGGATTTTCTAAAGATCTTTGATCTCTTTGTTGCATATGCCATGGATTATTCATGTGAATTTGCTAAGTATTAGTGTTGTAAAATTTTCTTTTATATTGTAGATGTTTATTGATGCAAGAGCATTTGGCCACCCTTAATCAAATGTCAAAGTCAAAGCTGAGAACGGGGAGAACGTGGACAACCATTGCAAACGGGGCAAATTCTATTACAACAAAGCTGATTTAATGGAATTGATAAGTCTCTAGAAGACTTAATTTAATGTAATTATCTGCCATGTATGTGTGTAGAGAGATTTAGGGGATTTGATTGAGCAATTGTGGGAGGAGATCATGGATCTTAAATGATCCACGACTTTGTAATTTTCTCTATAAAGAGTCTGTGTTGTGTGACAGAGAAACAAAGAGTGATATAGAGAGAGAGATTAAAAAAAAGGTAGATAGTGATTGGGTACAATGTAGTCGGGGAAGAAATTGTGACTAAGGCTGAAATGCCTTAGATTGTAACTTAATTCTGTATAATAAAAATGTGTGTGTTATGTGAATTTCTGGGTATCTGTGTATTGTTTTATCTACAGTTAGATGTATGTGATGGAAGAGTTAAAACCTCGCGTTATAGGTTTGTTGATCGACCGTCGATCACTATAAAGATCGATGGCAATCCAGAGATAATTCGATATCATAGAGTGATCTGTGTATGGAGTGATGCGAGTGTAAGATGAAGTTCCTATGAACTTCGCCTTAAACAGAGCATGGCAAAGATAAATGTGTGTTGTAATGAGAATTCCACCGATAAGCGAAGAGAGATTTGTTGGATTGAAACAGATCAATGGAGGATAGGCGTTCAATCAAAATTGGAGTCGATTGAATGGCACAGTGGAAACCATCGGATCGACTAGATCGACGGATAATGGCGGAGATTAAGAACTAACCCTTTATTAAGAAAAGTTTCTTAAAGGGATTGATTTGAACACGTGGTCAGTTTTCAAAAGCTGTAAGCAATTTCTCGCGTAGCCTAAAGGTGTGAAGCTGTATTTCTGAAATTTATGCGATTAACCTTAGCGGTTGACACGTAGCATGGGAAAACAACTTTTCTCGCGTGCTTTCGAAATATTAATCGTCATGCTATTTGGAGCGTGAGATTGCGTGATACCTGTTAGATCAAGTAGGAGTAGATCGACGATGGAGATTATTCCAGCAAGTTGGTGAGTGGACGATGCAAGAACCATTTGATGGAAGGATATCCACGGTGATCGCGTGGAAACTTACGAACAAGTTATCTCAGCTAGCGGACCCGATGAACTCATTAAAAATAGTTTACAGTTCCGAATGATCAAACCGTCCATTGAATGGATGATCGGACGTATATCGCGTGCTAATAAGCATGGACGTTAATTCTGAAAATAGACGCGACAAGGTTTTGTACAACGGGGTTAAAAACTCATTGAGTTCCGGCCATCAAGACCGTTCGTGGTTTAAGAGATCGGATGGTAATCGCACTCGAATGTGCGCGTGGGTTAACATTTTTGGCAGACCCGATATGTTATCAATGCGGGTTAAGATTTATTTGCTTTCGATCATAAACATTCAATGAAGGATCGACGGTGATGGATCAGGTTTTGTGTGAAGTCCGTAGATTGTAACTCTTTCAATGTAAACGTGGGCCCATAATCCACAGGTCCTTGAATAATTTTTTAAAGATGCAGCTTTCCTGTGTAACTGCAGCTTTGCTATCATCATTTATCATGTTGTGTTTACATTTTTTTTCTAGTATTGTTTGTGTAAATAAATAGGTAGAAAGTTGTAATTGGTTGTTTAATATAACATTATTCTTAGATTTGCAACTTTTTACTCATATTCCTATTGTTGTTATAATAATGGAAATATGTTTGATTTTTTGTTCCTTCATCAGTTCTATTAGTATGTCCATATGCGTATATTTGCATTCATGCATCTTAGATTAGCTTCTTTTGATTTATTAAATTAGAAAAACGCCAAATGGCGGATGATTCTATAACCAATAAACCTTAAATTAGAAATCTCTATTAAGTTACAATTTATACGGGTTTTCTACTCTATACATGGTGCGGTCAAATTGGGACTTCTCGTTTGGGTGAACCTTTGTTGTTAAGCAATACATTTTTACTTGTCAATATAATTGACGGTGGAAGGAAATTGGACAACAAGGTGACTTGTGTGTGACCTTTTTTTTTTTTCTTCTGAAATGTAGTAATATCCCATGACTTCTTTCCATATCCCTTTATGGGATTATGCTTTTAGTCTTCAAAGACCATTTTATGCTATCTTATAAATTATAGTTGATCTCATCTAAATTTAAATTTGACGATGAAATGAAAACTGTTACATTTAGGTTTCATAGAAAATTTAACCTTTCATCTCAATATCTCTTTTTTTTTTCAAGAAAAATAAATTTGTAAGTTGTTTACCCTCATGTATGAAGGTTTTATTAGAGATTGTTATAAGCCATTACTATTCAAATTTATCCATAGCTAGAAGCCGTTTATTGAAGTTTTTCTAGTTGCTCATGAAAATTATAACTATGAAGAACATTTTTGTGGAGTTGAGGAAACACGAAAAAAGGAAATATTGAATTTCTTGATGATTTCATAATGAGAACTATGCATATTTATTATAGATTTAATGAGAGTGACAAACCATCCAAACAATCATTCTTTAAGTAATGTTCTAATCTTATTTCTTTTCTAGAAAAGGAATCAGTATACGATGAAAAAGATTCACATAATCATGGATATTCCCCACCAGGATCTCATGAAGGAGAAAATGTGTCATTATTTAATGAACAAGATAATTTAGATGGCACTAGTCTTTAAAATGTTCCTATAGAATAATTTAGTGTAAAGAATGGTAAAACTTATGATTTACAAGAAGATATTTCATGGTAGCTTAATCTAGATTACATCGTACAATAGTCAACTATAGATTATAAAAGGAAACTATTCTCCAAACATAGAACAAGAAAGATGGAATGACCTCTAATCAATTCTCTTATAAAGAAATATTAGAGCATATAGATTCCATAACCTCTAAAGATTGTCAAGATTATGATTGTGAGTTAAAGGATCTTGAAAGGCTCTTTGGAAAATTAGTGAAGGTGCACCAAACTAAGTTTACAACTAATTTGGTCAAGGGTGCTACCAAGATATTGGAATTTAAATATTGTCAGGTAAAGTTATTTAGACTTATTGAGGGGGATTTCTTAATAAATAATTTATAAATGTCTCATTTTCCTTCTTCCCTTTACCTTGATTTTTTTTTAAAAGTACGTGTTCAAAGCAAGTTATCAAAACTTAACCAAATTTATGATCAAATTATATGTTTTGGTTATGGAAATTTATTTGACATAAATGAGCTTAATGAGACAAGATTTGTATAGAATAAAACTATAAATGAATACATATCAATCATCTCTAAACATAAAAAATTTGACTAATATAAACTTAGCCATGCAAAATCACAACAAAATTAGTTCAAATGTAGAGACCACGTCTGTTAATTTTCCAATCTCATGTGATATATAATTTGATTTCAGAGGACTTCAAGAGGGAAATATTCTAAAGAATGAGTTATTTCCTATATTCAATGGAGAAGTAATTCCAAAAACTACTGAAAATCTATTTCAGATGTTAATTCCAAAACATACAAATTTTGCACATTTTATTGGGTAAAACGGGTATATTATAGGAAAAATAGAGGGAATTGTTTTCAATCAATTCTATACTATATAAGTATGGGAATATTAAGCATGCTTAAAAAAATTCTTAAGCTCAAATTTTAGCAAGCTTAAGGGTGATTCTTTTGAAAATCTATTAGGTGTCAACCTTCAAGGTCAAGGAAAAGTGAATCTACTACAAGTTTCATAGATACTCTTGTTGAATAAATTGATATATTCTCCCTTAAAAAATTCTATGTTATTTACATGGATATTTTTCATAACATTGATGTCATAGGAATACCTACAAGATTAATCTTCAACTATTTATTTATGTTGTAATTTAGGGATTGAGTTACAAAATGAATATATGTTTTTACAAAAAATATCAATTTCTAGGCTTATTGATTAGAAATCTACTTGGAAGGAGAGATAAAATGTTCAATCTTTAATGAGTAGAAGATTCACTCATGGAGTTAATTAGTCTAGAATGTAGAAATTTAGAAATTATTAGTTCAACTACAATGTGCAATCTAAAGTTCACAAACCAAATGAAGAGAAGGTTGCTTGTGATGACCCTATATTTGATGACAACATTTATTTTCCTTAAATGGATTTGGACAATACTAGATCATTCAACAACCTTATGCAACTAGGAATTATCGATAAACTATAATAGGAACCAATTATAAGGCAGGTAGATTATGAAACACGCAGTGAATGTTCTTATCATTAAGAATA
Source organism: Pinus tabuliformis (assembly GCA_031772625.1). Lineage (NCBI taxonomy): Eukaryota > Viridiplantae > Streptophyta > Pinopsida > Pinales > Pinaceae > Pinus > Pinus tabuliformis. Next base: position 855,540,186 of record CM062816.1, read on the forward strand.
TGAAACCAAATATATGCAGCCCATCATATGTATTACAAATGGAATAATAATTTGAATAAAGAACCATCTTTAACAAACATTATTTCATAATCTCCCACTAATCACCATGAGAAGTAATGAAAGTTACCTTTATATTTCTCCACATCACTCCATTGTTCTAAAAATCATTTTCATGATATAATTGGGACTTGGTGATCTGATTTAGAATATTAGTTTGCAGTGCTAGGATCTTCCTCCGATTATAAACAAATTTTTTTTATTGTGCTTAAGGATTCATGAATTTTTGCAAGTGAAATGAAGAATGAGAAATTTAACATAAACTAGAAATTGAACAACATCATAAACATGTATAAAACATCATAAAAAGAAAATTACAACAAGCACATGATAAAGGAGTTCACCCCTCCTAGGCTACATCTCCTTGGTCTAGCTTCCAATGGCTTGGGCCTCTCTATTATGCTCAAAAGTGTAAAAATATGTGTTTAAAATTCTCAAATGCTTCTGAAACTTGCTCCAATCAGTTCAGAATACTAAAAAATGGTTATCTATCCTCTTTCTGCATCCAATTCGGTGAAAAACTGAAGAAGTTATCGCTTCTCTCAGTTTTCCCATTTGCTCCATAAATTGCCCCATTTTTGGCATGAACCTAAAAATTAGCCCCAAAATCTGTTAACTGGGTGAAAATTTCACCATGCAGTGGGCCATATTTTGTCGACCGAGCCTTATCGTAAATCGCAATCGGCGAGGACCACCGGGCTTATGTTTTGTGTACGTAGTGGGCGATATTGTGAAAGCAATGTTACAGACTCGACAAAATTATAAACCAAAACCTATATTGGAAATGCATCCGGGAACCTATCACGTTTCGCAATCGATGGAGTACCAGCGAGTAACAATATGCAGGTCTCTGTGTGCGATCTGCAATCCAACACATCGCAACTCAGGTATGCTGGGGGATGATTACTATAACTGTCCTCCCTTCGTCAATCTGCGATTGTGATTTATCACATCGAACCCTTCCCTGCTCGGGGGGCGATTCTTTAACACCTTTCACCTATCTTTTGTGAAGTGCAATTGCAATTTATCGCATCGCAACCCTTCTTTGCTCAAGGGCCGATTCTTTAACAAGATCCACCTGCGACTTGTGATTTGCAATATGCGGGGCCAATGGTAGCCTACCACTTGGCACCTCCCCATTCGCTAAAATGCCTTGCCACATCATCCAATCCTTCAATGTGAGTAAGTCAAACCTGAACTTTGACTTTCTCTAACTCCTGCATACGAGCTCGGATTTGAGTGTCATTCACATTGTTGGAATCAGAATGATGATCTCTTCAATTTGAAGCTAAGTTTAACAAAATTATGACACTTTATTTTTTTATCCTAATTTTGAGCACCTGATCACTCCTCCCCACTGGAAGTATTTTGGACCCCAAAAGATCACTTTCAATTGATCACTTTCGATTCATTGATCACTGAATTGGAACTTGTGATCTCCACGTTTCTTGTCGTGCCTTGCTGTGTACTTTCCTTCGTCCTTTTCAAGCTATTCTTGCACTGTTTGATGTACCATTTGGAGTCGTTCACTGAACTCTTTGGCCTTGTCAATGTTACTATCATAGCAACATCCTTCTTACCAAGATGATATAATACTTTATGATGAAAATGGCAAACAATTTCCTCCACTTGATTCCTTTAACTCAAGCTTGAATATACATCTTGAAAGTATGTATTTTTCTGAACATAACTTTCATGTAAAACAAATGATGCTTGAGGAAAGTAGTTATACAAACTATAGGCCTAGAAATTACATCAACAAACTTGTTTCTTATACCTTTCTTATACCTTTTGACTGAGTGGAATAGTAGAATAAAACCCATCCAATGGAAGTGCCTTTGTCATTACAACGTAAAAACTTTATCATCGAAAATTTCTGAATGAAAAGAAATGGGCTTACCACATTGCAAAAAGACTGCACCCATGGCATAGTCACATATAGCAACCTGAAACTTAAATGACTGTCTCAGGTCTGGAAAAGCAAGTACTGGAGCTGTACTGATCTTTTGTTTTAGAGCATCAAATTCCTCTCGTTGTTTGCCTCCCCACTAGAAGACCTTTCACACAACTGCCAACAAATGAAAATAAACTACAATAGAAGAAGAATTAACAAAATTTCTCCTCCAACACTCAGCTACTCCCAAAATACCTCTTATCCAAATGACTATATTAAGTCTGCCTACATAAATTACGAGCAGAGCAAAGGCATCTATGGCTTCAAGAGGATGTATGGTTCCTTCACCTTTGTTTGGATGAATGGAACCAATACCACCACAGATTGTTACGGATTCAATCTTGGAGAGGTCTAACTTCAGCTCACCTTCTCCACGTCCCATGAAGAATGCTAATAAGCCTTTGGGAACTTGAACACGCTTGGAAGAACCAATTTCATGGCTCAAGTACATCAAAGAAGTTTTATCCAACATATACTTTGACATCTTCAGAAACAAATGTTCTTGACATATGACATCAAGTATTTTTTTCTCACACATGACATGTTCATAATGAAATTTTCTGAAAATGAAAATGTCATCCAAATAGACTATTCTGTCTAGAAATGGATTCAACACATCTTTCTTCATATGCGTAAAAGTAGTAGGAGCATGGCAAGGAATGAAAATCATAAAAAGACATTCAAACAAACCTTGCCTAGTTTTGAATGTCCTCTTCCCTATATCTCCTCCAACAACTCTACTTTGATGAAAACTACTTCTTGAATCCCATTCATGGAAATGCTTACCATTCTTCTCGGGTGCCAAAACAAGAGGTGCACCAAATGGTAAAGGAGTAGGCCAAATGACCCTTTTATTCAACAATCCCTGGATTTGAGTCTTAATTTCTACACTTTCCATCACTAACATCCTGTACATGCCAATGTTAGGAAGAAGAAAATTTTGCTGCAACTGTAAATCAGGTTGGATTCGCCTCTTGGGAAGTAATCCCTTTGATTCTTGAAACATTTCATTGGATTGGTTAACAACGTCAACCAAATCAGTTTCCAGAATCGAATTACAACCATAAAACGCTTCATAATTAATATCATTCTTGGGTTTGATCATGAGAAGCATAAAGTTCTTGCTCAAATTCACCAGTCTTTTCATCTGCCTTGCATTAACAATCGAAATTTTTTTTCTCTTGTTGTGAGCCCTCACAATATATTCTACTCCATTTTTGAATATGTGATATTTTTTTTCATGTCGATGGAAAATAGCTTTTCTGTCATAAAGGTATGGGCTGCCCAAAATGATGCCACATATATCTAACAACACAACATCAAGCTCCACTTCATCTGTGAATTTTGCAGTGATTGCGAATTTTAGTTTACACTTTCTTGTAACCTAAAATTTCACATTGTCACATACCCATCCAAGTGGATATAGTTTATGATGTGGAATAGTTTCCAAATTTAAACTCTTGACAATGTTTTCAGAGATAAGATTGGCTTGAGAGCCGCTATCAAACAACATATCAATCTTGCTATGTTTCGATATCACCCTTATGTGAAACAATTCTATTCTCCTCTTTTCATTTGGAGTTTCATTATGGTAGTTTGAAGAACTAGTGTTGGCAATGGATTCCTTTCCTTGAGACCACATGGTTGTGATTTTTGTTTCATTGCCTGATTCATATCCCAAATCCTCTTCTTGAGTGATTGAAGTTGTCTTTTCTTTTCCTTTGTTGTTGAATTTCTTTGGTTTCATTTCGGGTTGAATCTTCCAATGGTGAGCTTCATCATGACCCTCTCTAGAACAATGTTTACAATTTTTTTTCTCTCCTTCCTTTTTAATGGATGCATTTTTCTTCCCCTTGAAACCCTTTTCTTTCTCTTTACCCTTAAATGGATTTTTACTACCTTCTTCTGGGGTGTTTTTCCCTCTTGCTTCAAGATGAGTTTCTTGCACACACACATCATCTAAACTACAAGGATTAAACATTTAGATAGTGTGCCTAAGGTAACTATGTAAAACCCCTATGTATTTCAGCAATGTGTCCTGTGATTGCAAATATACACCTAACATCGTAGACCCTTTTCTGAATTCTTGGGTGTAATCTTGCACATTTTGACCTTTAAGTTGTCTAAATTTCTACCAATTCGTGATGGCTTTATGCATATAAGCTAGAGGGTAGAATTGTATTTTTATTGCAACAATGAAATCATTCCAAGAAATAAATATCTTACCATGTTTTTTAATCTCCTCTTGGGTCTTTGATTCCACCATACAAGTGTTTCACTCTCCATTCTCAAGGAAGCTAATTGAATCTTTATGTCATCATCTTGAAGGTTTTGAATCCTGCAATAGACTTCCAACTGATGGGTCTAATTATCAAGCTTCTCTGCATTCACTTCACCATTATACATGGGAAACTTGAATTTAACATCAATTTTTAGAAAAAGGTGTTTTACCAGTTCCTTTTGAAGAATGATGATGAGTGTGAGTAAGGGTTGTATTAGTGGAAGAGTGTGAAGATGGTTGTGAAGAAGAATATGAAGCAGATGGTGGATAAGGTGTAGGTTTGTCTCCATTACCATTACCTCATTTTCCATTACCTCCTCTTGAAGAGTCTTCTCCTTTGGGAGGTTTGGAACTTTCTCCTTGCAATCTGCTATTCCTCTCTTCACAGAGGACCTTCACCATCTCTGACATATCAATGAAAGCCTTTCTGAAGGTCTTCCAATCTTCTGTCATGTTTGTAAGTTCTCCTTCATGAGACATGATCTCTGGAGTCTCAACTACAACTTGAGGCTGAACTGGTGTTGGATATTTTGGAAACCTTGCTCTTCTTCCCCTTGACCCAACTTCAGGGCTTCCAACCAGCTTTCCTTCACCTCCTTTGAGTTTTAACGTTGTAAGCATGACATAAAATTTCAAAGAATTAAATCCTTCTATCACAAAGAAAAACCTAATACTCTGATACCAAATTTGATCTGATTTAGAATATTAGTTTGTAGTGCTAACATCTTCCTCAGATTATAAACAAAATGATTTCATTGTGCTTAAGGATTCATGAATTTTTGTAAGTGAAATGAAGAGTTTTCATGTTAATTTTATGAGAAATTTAACATAAACCAGAAACTGAACAACAACATAAACATGTATAGAACATCATCAAAAACACATTACAACAAGCACATGATAAAGGAGTTCACCCCTCCTGGGCTATGTCTCCTTGGTCCAACTTCTAATGGCTTGGGCCTCTCTATTATGCTCAAAAGTGTAAAAATATGTGTTTATAATGCTCAAATGCTTTTGAAACCTACTCCAATCAGTCCAGAATACTAAAAAATGTCTTTCTAGCCTCTTTTTGCATCTAATTTGGTGAAAAAATGAAGAATTTATGACTTCTCCTAGTTTTCCCACTATTTGCTCCACAAATTGCCCCATTTATGGCATGATCCTACAAATTAGCCCCAAAATCCACTAATTGGGGGAAAATTATACCGCGCAGCGGGCCATATTATGTTGGTCGAGTCGTATTGCAAATCACAATTGGCAAGGACCGACAGACTTAAGTTTTGTGTATGCGGCAGGTGATATTGCGAGAGAAATGTTGCAAACCCGACAGAATTATAAACTAGAACCTATAGTGGCATCACATCTGGGAACCTATCACATTTTGCGATCAACGAGGTACCAATGAGTAACAATATGTGGGTCTTTGTCTCCGAATGCGATCTGAGATCCATCGCATTGCAACCCGAGTATGCTAGGGGTCGATTACTATAACTGTTCTCCCTTCGCCTATCTACGATTTCGATTTATCACATCGAAACCATTCCTTGCTGGGGTCTGATTCTTTAACACCTTTTCACTTGTCTTTTGCAAAGTGCGATTGTGATTTATTGCATTGTAACCCTTCTCTGTTTGGGGGCTAATTCTTTAACACTATTCACCTACGACCTGCGATTTGTGATATGCGGGGGCCAATGGCAACTTGCCACTTGGTGCCTCCCCATTCGCTAAAGGGCCTTGCCACATCATCCAATCCTGCCATGTGAGAAAGTCAAACCTGAACTTTGACTTGCTCTAACTTCTACATATGAGCTTGGATTTGTGTGTTGTTCACACAATTGGAATGAAAATGATGAGCTCTTCAATCTGAAGCTAAGATTAACAAAATTATGAAACTTTGATTTTTGAGCCTAATTTTGAACACCTGATCACTTGGTTAGAGTCATTATTTTCTCAATACTATCCACAAGATGGTAAGTGTGCACTACATCTCATTATAAAATATTTTTTAACACTTTAATACTTTTAGTTATACATTGCATGGCATACTAGTCACATGGGCTTGTGTGAAGTCCTAATTTTCTTATAGATCTTAAAATCCTTGGATGGATACATTGGAATTTTGAATTCACCTAATAGATGTTTTCTAGTGGTTAGCTGAGAGTGCATGGTAAGCATGAGTAGCTTAGTTATTTTATATTGTTCTCATGCTTTCTAGAATATATTTTTCTTGGTTTAAATCTATTTCAATGAGTTAACCTTCCTCACTAGGTTTTAACTTAGGTCTTTAGTATTTTTATCCTTTTCTTTTTAGGTAGTTCCCATTATTACATAATTGATTGTATAGATTTTCATTAACAAAATAATATGGCTCCATCATGTTTTTATCACTACTTTATTTTTCTCTCAAGAAGATATAGGCACTCTATGTAGTAGCTTCTCCATGATTATTGATGGTCATCTAGAAAATGCATAAGATTTATTATAGAAAAATTAGAAAAATAATAATAATATAATTCATCTCACTTCTTTAGGATCAAGATATTGAAAACATGACATTCAAAGTGGATTTTTTCAATTTTGGCTTTATGGATAATTTTATCAATTTTCCTTATGTCTCTTGTAATCTTCTTATTTGTGTTTTAATGATTAAAATTTGCCAAATAATTTGATATGCTCATGTATGTATAATGAATATAGGAGTAATGAGGCAAGATTCCTAATGAGGCAAGATGGATTCTGATGCTAGTTAGAAACAATTAGAAAATTGATAAGGTTAATTATGTCAGATGCATGTAAGCATGAGCATATTTTGTTAGAATTCTAGAATAGAGATAATATTACTTAGCTCATGACCTTGTTTTCACAAGCACAAGTTTAATAAACTATAGTTCAAAATAGGAAATGTTCAAACATGTATATACTGTCGTTTAGTAAACTCTTTGAATTTCGTGAGAAAATTTTCCTATTGGAAAGAATCATAGATTTGGTAGTAGATCTAAAATATTGGCCTTGTCATGCCTTTTATCATGTCAACTAGATAAAAGAAAAAATAGTAGAGTACCTTTTGGAACTATTCAAATATGATGTCAAAACATATTGTAAAAACATAATGGGTATCACAAACCTACACACATACCCACAAATCATATATTAAAGCTTTAGCTTAGAAATTCCAAATTAAAGATTATCAGCTCAAAATTGGCATCACACTTTTGAGGGTAGAACAATGATGACCTTAAACTTTAGAGAAGTTGAGTAAGGTATGGTTGAGGTTATATTTTAAACGTAGAGTATGGCTAAGGTTATATTTTAAAGACAAGAATGAGAATATGTATTTAGTCATGATTCGTAGTTCAGACTCGCTTTTCCCTCAAAATCCATTTTATTAAGACTAAAGACATCAAAAGTTTGAGATTGGATTTCAATTTGGAGGTAAATAAGATGAACATGAAATAGAGAAGTGTGATGTCAGAGGATATTTGACTTCAACAATGATTTTTCAAATTTGTCATGTTTTATCCAACTACTGAAACTTCGTTAAAAAACATATTTCCAAAATTTTGCACAAAGATGAAAAATTTACTTAAAGTTTTGCATTGACAATTGATTTCATTTTGGCGCATTTTTTCTAGAAAATGGTTATCATGACTTGATTTTATTTTGCAATACTGATTTTTCCAACAAAATGCATGAATGGTTTTCATTTCAAAATTATTCTCTTTATTGAAATCATTTATGGCTTTCAAAGATATTCTGAATTGTAATATGATTTGTTCATCTAGTTTAACCTTGACTTTTTGAGTTATTTTGAATTTTAAGAGAGTTCCTTCATGTTCTTTGATCATGTTACATACGATAAATCTATTTTTTGTTGGAGTGCCTTAACTTACGGTGCACTCATCAAGTCAAGAAATATCACAATGCATTCCTTATTTTTAGCTAGTCAGGGATAGAATATGAACACAAATTGAAAATATAATTTGAAAATGATCATATTAAGGGTGGAATTTAGAACTATCTAAGTGATGGAGTTCCTTTATGACTCTAAGACTCAATATGTTAGTCATTGAAATAGTTGGCTAAAATGGTTCCTTTCACCCATATGACATCAATTGATCTTCTGTAAGGGGACAAGGCATTCATCCAGAGTTGAATAACATTAAATTATGTTTTATAACCCATGGATGCATAATAAATTCTTAAAAATAGGTACCATCCCTATAAGATTTAAAGAATTGCCACTCCCCTCATCCTCTGATTGCTAAATAATATTTTTAAGAAAAGGATGGGAAAATAAGTTTATATTTTTAGAGGAAATGTCAAGTCTATGGAATCTTACTTGTAGTGGAACAATGCCTATGATTTTGGGGTGACTCCACCAAAGCCATGCACACTTGTTCTTAGTTGATAAATATTGTGATAATTTGGTAAGATTACTTGAAAAAAATATTAAAATCCCTAATCAAAATTATGTTTGTGCATGTTCTTTGCTAAAATTTTGATAATGTTTTAAAGTATTATATCCATCAATTTTTACCTTTGGTTGAACTAGTGAGTTTTTGTAGTTTAGTAATATTGGAAATCTTGGTTTTCATTAATGATCAAAGTATATATGGGACTCTCTATGGGAATTAAGGTGCCTATCATAATATGGCTAAATATCCTTTATGTTTACTTCACATATTTAACATTTATTTCTAGATATTCATGGCTTTTCCCATTGTGTCACCACTTGAGATATTAACACACCCTCAAAGTTTTCTAAATTTTTTGGGTACCACTTTCCTTTTATTATTTTGATTTTCAACCTTTCTTTAAGAATTTTTCCTTTTCAACTCTGATAAAAACTTCAGTCTAAATAAGTTTGATTTTTGGGTTTTTATTCTCTGAGAACTTAGAAATAACTTCAAAATCATGAATTAATATAAGGTTTTCACTTTTATTAGAGTTAAAACTCCACTTTCCTTATTGTCAAAAGTTGGAGGTCTTACTTGATGGTTTTTAGCCATCGAAGGAGTGCACCCACCTTGACATATGTGAAAGTGGAATTCATCCTTCAAAAATGTTTGTGTAGTTGAACTTTCGTTTCTTAGAGTAAAAATTAGAATTCCCACTTTGCCAAAAGTGAAATTTGAACTCCACCAAAAGCTTATTTGAAAGTTGAAATCATTCTCTAAAAATCCCCACAATGTTAAATTTTGGCTTTGACCCTAATGGAAAGTGAAATTCTAATTCTAATCATAATTGAATTTACAACTCTAATCATAAGTAATATTACTCTAGTCATAAGTAAAGTTACTCTATTCACAAGTAAATTTCAAACTCCATCAAAAATCAATTTCTACAACCAAAAGTCATGATTAAATTCCACTAAGAGTTAAAAGTGGAAATGGTTCCTTAATGATTAGAGAAGAAAATTACTTTGAATAAATAAAAATTTAAAAATTTAGTCTAAAAAAATGTAAATCCCATCAAAACTAATTTGTTTCCTATAATTATTGAAGTGCATTGAGGTTATCCTCAAACTTTCCTTAGAGTTCACATTTCACTTAATGTCTTTTCTATCATTGATAAGCTTATGTTAAACTTAAATTCTTAGTTTTACATGGAGTTAAAAACTTAGTTTAGAGGTCAGGCCCCCCATGGGAAGCTCAATTATTGATCAACATGATATTAAGTGTTACGAAAATTATGAGGTTCAAGGTTTGAATTTGTTGGGGCCAAGGAAAAATAGGGAATCTTTTTTAAAACTTTGGTTAAGTATGGATAAATAGCGCAGTAAGGAAGAAAAAGGAAATACCACATGCAATAGAGGTTGGTGGACCCAACATGTAACACATAAGAAAACATTCATACCATGCCAATGTATGAAACATTGTGTAGATATGCACTAGAAGTAGTGAATACCACGACACAATAGAAATATGTGAATGTGAACATCGCACTCTCTAACAATATGGGCTGGTTATTTGTGGGCAAGTAGTTGGTTACAATTTGACCAATTATGGTCAAGAAGATAATTGTGATTTGACATGAGAGAGGACAACTCATAAGGTTGAGTTGGCTAAATATTCCCATGAGGGAAATACTGGAGATCGAGTTATATAAAGATCTTCACCAACTTCTATTTTGTTAGCTTGATGGTTATTCTCTGGATATTGTTGTTGTTTGATTGGATGTTGTTCTTCATGATGCTTTTCCTGATTTATGGCTTTCTAAATTCTCGTTCTATTAAATGTATTAGGGTTTGGATTGATAATATAAAATGAATTGTGATGGTCTTATTTAACCCATCTATGCATATGAAACCCCTTAGTAATTTGTATCACTAATTTTTGTTGCTAATATGGAGTATTTAAAGATTTTGTGTCAGTTTTTCATGGTTCTACTATATATGCATTTTACACAAATAGTTGGATAAATGAATGAAACACAAATTCTTTGCAGTGATTTTGGTGAATATCTTGCATTAATATTTTGTAGTTCATGCATAATGAAAATAATGGTATCGGTCTATGAAATAAACAATGTTCCTAAGTTTTTTGTTAGAGTTATTTTTGTTCTTGTATATTGGGCTCATGTTGAATAGTTACTTCATTATAGAATAATGTGTTTACACTTAACCTATGTGCGTCATAGTTTATTAGGAATGTTACAACATGCACACTGAAGGCTTTTGAATGTAAATCCTTTTAAATGGCTATATCTACAACGTATGGTGAATACCATACTTTGAGGTGGAGCATTTGGAACCAAACTCATTTGTGTTTCCCCTTCCCTTGAAAAACCTTCAAAGGTTATTGTAACCCATCAACATACCTTGGGTGAGGCCTCACCTATTTGTAGGTGTTAAAAAATGCCAATGTTTGAGGAGGTTTTGTTGGCTTAACTTTGAAACATGGGTTACCCTTGTGTACCAACAAATGGTTTCAATTTCGGGACCTTGAGGTTTATGTCGAAGAGGAGATGTGGAGACTGATGAAAGAAGAGATAGAGTAGTGGTTGGACAATAGAAAGCACAATTTTGTGGTAGAGTAGTCGGGGAACCTATGTCTCAGTCTAGAGGAATGGCTACAAAGGCATATTTTGACTGATTTTCATCATATTTTCTTTGATAAATTTCCTATTATTCTATGGGAGTGGTTGAAGAGACTCGTAGAGTGATGAGGACTATAGAGTGTGCAAAATCCATATGAATAAATACCATATATATTGCAGAGGATGAATATGGTGAGTGATACACTATCCAGAGCTATTGATTTTTGAATAGTTATTATTTTAGAATCTTATGTAGTTGAATTTGTAGTGGAATCTAATATTCTTTAGCACAATCGAAAGAGATTTTTCCAGGGATTGTGGGGTCATTATTTGAAAATATTACATATGTGGATCAAGATGTTGCTTTGCGACAATGGAAAATTTTAAGGATGGAAAATTATCTTCAGTTTTAGAAACATTGGTGAATACTACTTGTACCTAATATGTAAATTGTAAAATGTTTTGTGATTTTTTGTAAAAATATTCAAAATTTTAATCATTTTATATTAGTCTCTTTAACATTTTAGTGTTTTTTTAGGTAAAATAATTATATACTATATAATTTGGGAGAATCATTTTGAGAAAAAATGGAAATTGGTGATTTTTTTTTTTGGACATGGAACATTAGCCCAACTACAAATATTAGCCCCTAAAATTTCCCTTGTTTGCAAAAAATGCATGATGTCGCTGGATTTTGTCGAGATGAGTAGCTAATTTTTTTGTGATGCAAGGAACTCGGGAGCTAATTAGAGGATGGCCTAAGTTAGAGAAGGGACAAGGGATGTAAGGAGAGTCAAAGAAAGATAGTTGTGTGCTATGGAATAGATCAAGTTTCAGAGAAAGAGATAAGGAAAGATGCCAAAAAAATGACAAGTGATGAGGCATGTAGCTGATTCAATGCAAGAACATGATCTACAAATTATCTGAAATTGGAGGAAAACTTATTCTTCCTAAAAAGTGAGTGTTCTTTGACGCTTTGCAAGAAATAATGGGTCTTATGACAAAAAAAGTTTTCAAAAGTCTCTTCAAGGACTATGAGTTATTTTTCATGTAAAATTAAACATAAGCAACATCTCATCATTTAACACATACAAGAATTCATGAAGAGCAACAACAAAGAATTTGGTGACGGATTTCACCCCTCCTGGGCTACATCTTCAAGCCTTCCAACATAACTAGACAGCTCCATGTATTTAGTGAAAAAGAGTACATAAATTTTGCTAATAAAACAAGTGGCTAGTTCCCCCTTAAAGGAAACATTCTCCTGCAAAGAAATATCACTATAAATAGCATGAAAACCTACAGTTAGTCATCAAACCATCATCAATAAAAGGTGTCTCCTACAAAGACCCAGTAATCCATATGAAAATGAGAAAAAATGAGCATACAAGTACTTCACTTCCACATTGAGGTACAAAAAGAAAGCTTTCCTCAACAAGACATAGTGAGAAAATACAAAATGAAATACACCCTACAAGTCACAGCTGCTACAGTAAACTTCTGAAGGTAAGAAAACCCCTACAAGGCCTTTTCCATGCTCAAACACCTTCAAGAACTACTCCAAAACACTAATTGATCCATACACCTTTTAACTTGAACCTGTAAAATGTCTCTTCAGATGTGCTCCAATTAGCAAATAGAGGCCATCGTTGGATCCAAAATGTTCAAAAACCCCTATATAGACTCTTCTTGAGGTCCAAAAGGCCAAAAACTCACTAAGTTATGGCTCCAAAAAGCTATGAAAACTCCCCCTCTGTTATCCGTCCTACAAACTAGATAAATAGTCTAATAGCACTGCAATTTTGCCCTGTTTTCCACTGTGAAGGTGATAATTTTTCCTGTCAAAGGTGCAATTTTTTGGATAATTAAATTGCCCAATAACCCTGTGAGCGGAAAAATTTGGTTACATTGGTGCCATGAGGCAGAGGGCGGGGGCTAACCAGCTGTTATAGCACCATTTACCACCCTGGTATATTTGATGCTCTGAGTCATCGCCTTAGGCAACCCTTTCCCTTCAGACTTGGTCCTATTACTAAAAAACATTATTTTAAATTCCATATGTGACTCTGCCCTTCAAAAAGTGTGTGCACACGCAGATCCAGTTATATCCAACCTGCCTATATGATTTAAAATTTGGAAAAAATATAAAATCCCTATTTTATGGGTGGGGTTTACGGGTTACACTGAAAGCCTACCTACAGGAGCTTGTGGCCTAAATGTATCCCAACTGAAAAAACTGTTTTGAGGTGATATAAACACACGTCATGGGGAAGGCCAAAGGGGAGATAAATATAGGATATTGATACTATATCCAATTGGTCCCTGATCATGTCTAATTTATCCCTGTGCCTCCTGCACTCCCAGCTATAGGAAACCCTTATTTCCTCATAGAGATGTCCATCTCCTTTATATGGCATCTATGTGTATGCATTTGAAAGAGGATTATTGAGGCTTGGGCTAGACATATCCGGAGCAAAGTTTTGCTTGGAGCCATGGACAAATTAGGTTGTTTTCTTCCACATTCTTTTGTAGTCATCAATAAAGAAGCTCTGTATTATTCCTGATGTTATGATCTTAATGCTTTAAGTCATGTTATAATCTAACGACGTATGATTTCATGTTTTATATTTATATGATTATATGATCTAACATCTATATCTTGAACATGCTTTGAACTAATGCTAGAATATATGATTTTCTTGAATGAGTTGCAGGTTTTGAAGCATTGGAGGAAGCAAAGCGTTTGGACCCTACGGGAACAACCTCAAACGTAGGACCTTTGGGTACTATGTCTTTTTACTACTTTAGTAGTTTAAGCTTTAGGACTGCTTGTTTTCTTGCTTCTTGTTGGTATATATCCTTTGATCTGTTGGGGTTCTCAACCCAGACCCTAGGGTTTATTATTCCCATAACAGAATTGGTGACTCCACTAGGGAATACATCTGGTATTTCCTATTTTGGGTTGTTTCTTTCTTGATCTAGGCCTTGTTGTTTGGTTTCTTGTTTTTCCAGTATCTTTGACTTGTTTGCAACCTGGGTAGAAAGTATGATCTTCTGTAACATGCCTACATTTTTTTTTTGCTGACTTTTGTATACACGAGTTTTAGTTTACACAGTCGCATATACATGCACTTTTTTCTCTAGAAACAAACATATACGCTTGTTTCCTTGAGAACAGTCGCATATAAACGCGGTTCTGTCACTGCACAATTGTGTATACTTGGTTTTGAATGAATTTTTCAAATGATAAGTTCAGTAAAGGGTTTTTCCTGATTTTTATTGCCTCTGTTCAGTCATTGATTGTTTGGGAGAGTCTCGCTTTTTGCATATTTTTAGTTTCCTATCTCTCTTTGTGGGGAAACCTAGTTAACCTAGGGTTTGCTTTTTGGCGAAGTGTTGGTTTTTGTGTTTGGGCTCAAGGCTTCTTAGTCAAGTTCTTGGTTGTTCTGAGCCTTTGGAATAAGGAATTGGTCTCAATTCACTTATAACCTAGCCTTTACATTGCTTTGCCTTGCTTTCTTAAAAGTTGACATCTTTGGTTTTTTCTTGGTTTTTGAGAAAGTCCTTGCAATCTTGAAAACTTTTCTTGGTCTTCTTGAAATATTTCTTCTTTGCTGGAGTTTTTATGCTACTATTCAGATCATTTTGTTTGATTTTGTGGCCTCTTTTCACTTTAAGTCTTATCATTCTTATGATTCTCGTGGCTTGTGCAATTTTAGGTTATTTATGCTTGAATTTGATCTTGAAGCCTTTATTAGATTTTTTTTCTCAAGAACTCTTTGTGTCCTTAAGAAGAAGAAAGATAAAAACATCTTTTGTTGCCTTCCTTTTCATTTTTGGTTTTGTTTTTGGTCTTCTTATCATTTATAGCAAGTGTGAAGTCTTTCCATTAGGTTGAATTTACTTGACTTTGGGAAAAAATCCGTGATTAAATTTCTTCTTCCTTTTGTCAAGTTTTGGCCTCTTGATCTCTTTGAGAAACACATTTGCTTGTTTTAAGAGAAATACTTAGAATATTGCATTAAGAATTTAGTTTGCATTAGGATAGTTTCACTGTAAGCATTTTTAGTCTTTTTGTAGATTTTGAGTGTGTGAGCATGTGCTTTGAAAAAAGAAAATTTAATTTTTCTTTCATAGTTTGTTCGTAGAACCTGGTAGAAATATCTTTCATCAAAGAAAAAAAGTTGCATATACATGTAGCTAGATTTTCTATTGATTTATATTTTCATTGATAACATCATAAGTTTCACTTCCATTTTACCCTTGACTAAAGAAAAGCCATTAAAATCAAGCGCTAAAATTAAAATGAACTAGATTTTTTTGATTTCTCATAGGTACACCAACTAGTCTAGGTCATTTAGGGTCTTTGAATAGGTGTGTGGAGAGTTAACTCTCCAAGGCCACTATGAATTTAAAGATATATGTTGATTAAAAGAGTGAAATCCAATGCAGTGAATTTGACTAGGAAATATCTTCTCTTCTAGGATTTAAGAACAAGGCCGAGTGAAGGCAAGGAAGTGAGATACCCCCTCTCCTACTTGTTGCATCCCGACCAAAGACTGTTCCACCCGGATGCCAATGTGAACTGGTGACCGTAGTTGCCTTTCCTAGGGACCACATAGGTGATTGTGGGGGGTAATACCCATGGTACATGAGGTAGACATTTTATCACTCTCATTAGTACTTCTGGAGGGTGCCCTTGCGAAGCTTGGGTACTTGCATAGGCAAAGGCTTTTGATTGGAGGTCAATGTAACTATTTTTGTTACCTTTTCTGGTAGGCTTGGGCTCTCATTATCCCAAACTATCTTCAGAAGTTCCTTTACTCTGCTTTCTTGTATTTTGGCGTCCGATCCTAATCACTCAGAGCGGAAATACCTAAAAGTTGTTTGATTGATTGTATCTTTAGGGACATTTAATGAGTGTTCTTTTCTCCTAGATTGCCATATATTTATAATTTTTTGAGTCCTTACAAGTTCTCTTAATAATTAAAAGTAGTTGATCAACTGGCTCGTTGGTCTAGGAGGCTACGTGGGCTCTCACCTACGAGTGTCGAGCCTTCTTCTAGAAGGTGTAGGAGCAATTCTATTGGTGATTTTCAATCAATAACAACAAACACATTAGATATTGATCCTCCGCTTCAGCCTATAACTTCACAAGGTAGACCTAGTGTAAGTCGTGACTTGAAGAGGAACACTCCAGTCCTTTCTAGGGTTCTCTTCTAGTCAGAAGATGAAGTTGACATTGAAGAGATTCTTGAGTCCCCTATGACTCGTTCTTCACCCCTTCCTCCCAGTTATCCAAATGTTCTATTATACGTTGGGACCCTGACTCACAGGCTGACAATCCTTGGTTTTTATCATCCTTTTCCTTCGATGGCCACAGTTGGGAGCACAAATCCGGCTATGAGTGCTACTAGTGAGCATATTCCTATTTCATTTCAAGGAGGAGGTACTATTTCTATATATACTATCATTCCTTGTACTGCAATATTTGGCTCTACCTCCATTCCATCTTTAAGTGGGAGCACCCAAACTTTTTCTTCCCACACTAGCTCCTTCCCCTTTGGGATGCCTTCTAGTGCAATTCCCTTGGTTCCTCTAACCATCTCATCCATTGTTTCCACAACTATGACTTTGATGGCTAGTGGTTCAACCTCTTTTCAGGGTTTTCCTTTTGGAAGTGGTCATATACCTCATTCTAATCCTTCTTTAGGATCTATTCCTTTCTCCGCTCAAGGTCAAAATTATAATCCTTTTCAAGGATGGACTAACCATGCTTTTAGTGGTTTAGGAACCAAGAATTAGTTTTATTTTGGTCAATAGGGGAACATGCCTTACTCCTCCATAAGTACCTTTCAGGGTTAGTCTCCCTTTGTCAATGCATGGAAACCTTACCAAAGTCTCTCGTCTCCATTTTATACTTCGCTTGGGGGACATTTTCCTGGTTATGGTAACCTTTCAGTGGGAGTTGGTCAAACTCTAAATTTTCATATACGAAAAGGTTTTCCTTATGGTTCAGTTTCTTCTACGAACAATCCTTGGCAACCTGGTGCCTCTACAAATCTAGGATATTATTTTCAAAATGTTGGGAATACTACTCATGGTGGGTGGGATTCTCAAGCTCCTTCATGCTTACCATTCCTAGAAACCCTAAATTTTCCAGATCTCTCAAAATCAACAAACGATGTAATCCGAGATAATCCGCTTGGCCTCTAGTTCACACCAAACTTCCAACGGATATTCCAAAATTTGCAGGAAAGTCTGTCGAGGATCCGACTAACCATATAACAAAATTCCATTTATGGTGTTCATCTAAGTCCCTAATTGACAATGCAATTAGGTTGAGATTGTTCCAACGCACCTTAACTAGAAATGCTGCTAAATGGTATATAGAGCTTAGTGGGGGTACCTTTGCTTCATTTGGTGAATTGGATACTATGTTTTTGAACCATTTTCAGTTTCCCATTCGATATGATGCTAGAACTGAGCTATTGGCTAGTTTCCAACAAGATAAGGAAACTCACATTTCTGACCATATTCAGGAATGGCGAAGAAGGAAGAGGCTCATTAAAGCCTATATTCCTAATGAATTCCTTCTTGAATGGTTTTTAAAATCTTTACAGCCAGAAATTTCTAAGGATGTATCACTCTCTGGGGTATTCACCGAAGAACAAGCTATCTTTAGAGCCCAACAATTAGAACTTATATATTCACAGTCTGGGATTCTTGAAAATATTTTTCCTGATGCTCCTCGATCCAAGATAAATTTACCCAAATCGAAGCCAGGTCCCCATGACAACAAAATAGTCAGATTGATCGATAATATCATGGCTAACCTACTAAGTCAATTGCAACAATTTTCTTTACAAACTACTTCTTCGATTCAGGAATCACCGTCAGTGCCTTTGCCTTCTCAACCTTCATCTATTAACACTATCCAAATTTCTATCCCCAAAGGAAATCAACAATATGATGGGAAGAAAAAGGGATGAGGTAAGAAGAAAGATAAGGATGGGCAGGCTAATGCGAACAAACCCAGTAATAATACTAGGGAGGGTAAAAAGGAGTCTAAAAAGAAAGTTAAGTTTCCTTGAAAATTGTGCAATGGAGACAATTTAACTCTTATTTTTCCTAAGATTCAAGATGCTCAACGCTCTTTAGTGCAACAGGGTTCTTATAGCTCCCAGATAGTTCTAACTAACCCTTTTCCCCAAGGGCAGCAAATGTTTGCTAGCATGAATGCTAATACTAGAAACCCCACAGGGGGCTACCAGGAAGGGGAAAATCCATCGAATGTATACATGATGAGTTCTCATGTTGATGTTTCTACGAGATCACATGATTATGGTGAACCAGAATCCTCTAAGGCCTTGGTCACTCCCAATGTTCCAGAGCCGCTCCATATTGAGAGGCCCGTAATTGAGCCTATACCTCAGATGTTGAAAGGCTCTGCAAAACGTTCGATGATTAACCCTAATGCCGGGGCTTACCAGAACTACTCAATTGTTGAAAATCTGGCTCAAATTCCTTGTGCGATGTTTGCATTAGAGGTACTCCAGTCATGTCCATCACAAAGGAGTGTGCTACTCACTGCGATCAAACTATAGATCCGAAAAAAATATCTTATTGTTACATTTGACATGTTAAATATTAAGAAGAGACTACCTCATCACATGGCTTTCCAGATTAAATCTACATATCGAAATATTAATATATTTCAAACTGTATTTGATGAGGGAGCTTCCACATTTGTCATGTCAGTTGCCTGTTGGAAAGTTATCAGGTGTCCTCAAGTTGTTCCTTCACCTACTCTCTTGACTACATTTGATGGTCATTCTCATAGGCCACATAGAATTATTCCAACCATTCCCGTCTATGTTCGGGGAAAGGTGGTCAATATCGAGGTGGAAATAGTTGATGTGAATTTGGATTATAACCTTCCTTTGGGACAAAATTGGATTTATGAAATGGAGGCCATTGTCTCATCATTAGTTCACATCCAATGATTTCCCCATGAAGGGAGAATTGTTACTATTGATCAAATGGAGTATTCTCCTAAAGAAACCAATGCATCTTCTGATTCTTTTGTTCCCTTGGTGAATAATCCCAAGCAACTTGTTGAGAATTTAGGAGTCGAAATGTATTTCTCGTTGATGGGTACTTGTGGTCTTCCTTCTCCTATTGCTCGAATAAATTCCATTTCATCATCCAAGGCCCCTTCTCGAAGAGGGTTCTTCATAACTCATTATTTTTCATATCCTTCACCCTTACCGTCTTCTACCACCACATTAGAAGAAGGGAAAGTGGGTGGAATGTCATATCCCATGTCTGCAGCTAAAATTTCTTATCAATTTATAGTTAATACTGCAGATTCCGATCCTACTCCTCTTTCACCAGAGGATTTGGATGGAGATGTGGCTCCGGCTTGGACTCTTGACTCTACTTGTTCTATGGACTGCCTTGATATTGTTTTACCATTTGAGGAAGCAATCCTAGAAGCAATGATGGGTATCGAAAGACCGTGGTATGATTTGCATCATCGGTCATATTTTCTCCCAGACTTGCATAAAGTAGAATCAAGTTTTTCTATCCCTTCACCAAATGGTGGTGTTCACACAATTTTATACCCTTTGTCTCCAACATAGATTTTGCCTAAGGTAACATGTCTATCATTTCGCAAACTGTTCCAGTGAACATTTCCAGGAATCCCAATATAATTGAGAATGTTTTCATCGGAGCTGAATGCTCTCCTAAAGATATTCAAATCTATACAGATCTTTTTAAAGAGTTTTGTGATGTGTTTGCTCGGTATTATGAGGAAATGCCTGCAATTGATCCATCAATAGTCTAGGATGAGATCAAGACTTACGTGAATGTGAAGCGTATACAACAAAAGCTTTGACCAGTAAACCCTAGGAAAGTGGTAGTTGCCCAGGTTGAGAAGCTGCTTAAGGCCAATTTCATATACCCCATTCCGTTGATTGAGTGGGTCTTGGATCTAGTCCCAGTTGATAAAAAATCAGGAATGATCCATGTATGCATAGACTTTAGGGATCTAAATAAGGCTTGTCCAAAAGATAATTTCCCCACGCCTTTTATGGATCAGATTATCAATGAATGTGAAGAAAATGAGATTTTATCCTTTATGGACGATTTCGCGGGTTATAATAAAATTACTATCCGTGTTGAATATCAGCATAAGACAACTTTTGTATGCCCCTAGCATACTCTTGTGTACAAAAAGATTCCTTTTCACCTTAAAAATGTTGGAGCAAAGTTTCAGCGGGTCATGTCCTACGCTTTCCATGATATAAAACATATCATCGAAGCTTATTTGGATGACCTTGTTGCTTGTTCTCGAAAGAGAATTGATCATCCTCCTCATCTTCGATTAGTTTTTGAGCTATTTCGTCATTATAAAATCTAGTTGAATCTGAATAAATATGTTTTCACTATCACATCAGGTTGGTTATTAGGATTCATAGTATCTACTGAAGGGATTCACGTAGATCCTTTCAAGGTTGAGGCAATAATTTAGTTGCCTCCCCCATCTACCATCCATCAACTTCAAAGTCTCCAAGGAAGAGCTACTTTCTTGAGGAGATTTATCTTTAATTATGCTGAGATCACAAAGGGATTTATGAGATTGCTGAAGAAAGGAGTTCCACTTCTATGGGACGATTTTTCTCAGTGCTCGTTCGATGCTTTGAAAAAATCATTGACATATGTTCCTTTACTGAGTCAACCCGATTATAGCAAGGATTTCCTCTTATATCTCGTTGCTACAGAATTAACCATCAATATGGTTCTGGTTCAAGAAGATGATCCTCTCCATGAGGACATGATTTATTACCTGAGTCGAGGCTTAGTAGGTCCTGAATTATGATACTCTCCTCTAGAGAAATTATCTTTGGCAACTATTCATGATGTATAGTGACTTCAATACTATATTATGCTTAGAAATTTTTTTGTGTTAGCAGCTATCAACCCTTTTAGTTTTATCTCAGTAAGTGAGTGATTGGGGGAAAATATAACAAATGGATTTTTATTTTACAAGAATTTGATTTTGAGTTCTTGTCAGCCAAATCTAAGAAATCATTAGTATTTGCAGAATTAATCTTAGAGTTTCCTTGTGAAGAATAAATAGTTTATAAGGAGTCATTCCCTGATGAACATGTTTTCCTTATTTCTCACAAAATCCTTTGTATGGAGATATTATAATATATCTTCAGACTTCGAAGTTTCCCTCACTTTTTCAAAGGATGAGCAAAGAAAATTGCGTCAATTAGCTAAAATTTATGCTATTATCAGTGACACTTTATATCATTGCGGGGTTGATTCAATCCTTAGACGCTGCTTAACCTTAGAAGAAGCTGAGTCAGTGTTGAATGATTGCCACAATGGAGCTTGTGGTGGTCATCTATCTGGGCTTGCTACAACCCAAAAAATATTGCATGCAGGGTATTTTTGGCCTTCAATTTTAAAAGATTGTGTTGAAGCAGTCAAAAAATTCCATCCTTGTCAGGTTTATACTCGAAATATGCACACTCATCCAACTCCACTCTTTCCTATTATTACCGTTAGTTCATTCACAAAGTGGGGCATTGATTTTACAACTTGTAACCCACCTTTGACAAAGGGTCATAAGTATATTATTGTAGCAGTGGACTACTTTACTAAGTGGGTCGAAGCTATGCCAACTTTTAGGAATGATGGTGAAACAATAACTCTGTTTCTATTCAACCAAGTCATTTCTCGTTTCAGTATTTGTTGGGTCCCTATAATACTAGTGATTACCCCATTACTATTGTAGTTATACCCCTTATTTATATTGTTGTCCCCCTATTACCCCCATATTGTTATTTCTGTGCCCCATATAATCCCTCTATTGTTATTTTTGTGGCTTTATATTATTATTGTTAGGTTGGATGGATTATATTGTGACTCCTTAGACTCCTGTATATAGCAAGGAGGTTTTGTCATTTGTATCATTCAAGAATTGTTCATTTATGTAATGTAAAGGAGGTTTCCCCCTCGAAGAGGCTGAATTCTAAGGCGTGGATCTCTCTTTTCTATCTTTTTGTGAGCTGGTTTCATAACATTTGGTATCAGAGCTTTGGATTCTAGGGTTTCGCTGCTCCAAACAGGTCATCATGGCATTTTCGCCATAAAGTTTTTTTTTGTAACATCTCAGAAGTCGCAAAAAAAACCCATTTGAGAATAAATCGCGCTGAACCTTGGATCATAATTTCAGAGCTTTTCGCGCGATATTTGCGGAGATATGATCTGAGGAAGTTGGTCTTTTTGCAGACTCCTAAATTACATTCAAAATAGGTGACCTGGGGAAAATTTTCATAACTTTCTCTCTAGGGATCGGATTGAAATTCCGTAAGAAGGTACCAAAAGAGGACGGACTATAGTTTCTTGTATGCGTGTTTCAAATTCAAAGGTTGAAACAGTGACTCGTGGCACGTCGTACAATTTTTCTCTACTGAACTAGTCTAAAAGCAAGTCACTGTGGGAGATTTCACATAACTCTTCCTTGGAGAATCCAATTTGGGTCAGACTTGTGGCATTGGAAAGAGGACACAGAAGGCTACTATAGGTCGCAATTTCAGAACTGGATGATCTGAAATTACAGAGATATATCAGATTCAATATCAGGCTTCTATAAAGTGAAAAAAAGGTGTGTAGATTTTTTTTTTTTGTGTAAGCTTGGTTTAACGGAATTCAAAGGGCATAGTAAAGCATTATTATCGGTAACTGATGCCCCGAGGAAAGAAAATGCAAACACCTAGTAAGGAACCTGAAAGCTCTAGCATGACTCATGAAGAAGAGGAAGAAATGCTACATGATATATCAAAATTACAAGAACAAGTGCAACACATGTCACGCTCACAAAAGCTAACAGAAGCTAAGATAAGTGGCGTGGAATCTAAGATAAATGGCGTGGAATCTAAGATAAATGGCGTGGAAGCTAAGATGGATGATTTGAAGATAGATTTGAAGACAGACATGGAAGAATTGAAGAAGTTGCTACAAGAAAGGGTCACTAATGGTGAAAAGGTAGTAAAGGAAACTCATGATGAGAACAAAAGAAATGTTAATCATGATTCCATAGATGCTAATGTTGGATTGAAGAATCACCATATTCCAAAAATTGATATGAGGAAGTTTGATGGCAAGGATCCCGCCACATGGATATTACAGATGGAGCAATTCTTCGATCTCAATAATGTGCAAAACGCACAAAAGGTACGTATGACAACTGTATATTTGGAACCAAATCAGTTTGTATGGTATCAATGGCTTTGCTCTCGTAAACAATTTATCACTTGGGCAATTTTTACGGAAGAATTGATAGCACATTATGAAGATACAAAAAACAACACTTTTTTTAGCCAATTGATAAGTCTCAAACAAAAGGGTTCAGTAATGGAGCACATTGAGGAGTTCCAAAAATTGAACATAAGGGTAAAAGATATTCCAGAGGAGCATAGGATTGATGTGTTCATAGGGTCTTTAAAGGATAACATCCAACATGATGTTCGCCTTTGGGAACCTGATTCATTAGAGAAGGCATTCAACTTAGCAAGAAAAATGGAAGGCAAAATTATGGCAACCAGGAAGCATACCACTCACAACTATAAAGACGGAAGTGTTGTTGCCCCTAGTCTTCCACAACCTATAAGGTTGACACCACAACAATTGGAAGAAAAAAGAGCAAAAGGGCTTTGTTACAGTTGTGATAGCAAATACACTAAAGGTCATAAGTGTGCTGAGAAGAAATTATTCTACATAGATTGTGAAGATGAAGAAGAAAAGGAGCAAGAAAGGTCAAAAGAAGAAGATATACTCCAGGAACAAAGCCTAGATGAAGAACAAATAAATCCGACCATATCTTGTAATGCATTGGCGGGAATTACCACTCCTCAAACCATCAAGATAGAAGGACAAATCAAGAAGAAAAAGGTAATAGTGTTGATTGATTCAGGAAGCACCCACAATTTTATTCATTGTAGGGTAGCAAAAGAATTGAATTGCTTCCTATGTCCAGCACCAGAGTGTCAAGTGATGATTGCAAATGGAGGAACAATAAATTGCTCTGGAAAGTGCCATAATATCAAGCTATCCATGGGAGAATATGTATTGACTAGCCCAATGCTTTCCATTCCAATGGGAGGTGCTGATGTTGTACTAGGAGTCCAATGGCTACAATCCTTGGGTACAATAGCTTTTAATTTTCAAGATATTTTCATCAAATTTTCTACGGAAGGAAAGGAAGTTGAATTAAGGGGTATTGCAGGGAAACCAGGAAAGATAATCAACTCTAATGGCATGACAAAGCTTCTAAAAAAGGAGCAAAGAGGTGTAATTGCACAATTATGTTCGCTAGATGTTTCCACATTGGAATCATCTATTTCTCCAGATCTCCAAAAAGTCCTGGACAATCATTCCAAGGTATTTGAGACTCCAAAAGTTCTCCCACCTATGCGTGATCATGATCATGCTATTCATCTGATTCCAGGAAGTGTTCCTCCAAACATCAGGCCGTACAGATATCCCTATGCCCAAAAGAGTGAAATTGAACGTATGGTTGCAAAAATGCTAGAGGCTAGTATAATTCAACCGAGTCAAATTTCTTTCTCAGCTCCAGTAGTATTGGTGCACAAGAAGGATGGATCATGGCGCATGTGTCCGGATTATAGGGAGCTCAACAAGCTCACTATTAAAGATAAGTTCCCCATTCCTGTTATTGATGAATTACTGGATGAATTGCATGGATCAATTTACTTCACCAAGTTGGATCTTTGTTCGGGATATCATCAAATCAGAATGAAGATTGAAGACATTCCGAAAACGACATTTAGAACTCATGAGGGTCATTATGAATTTTTGGTCATGCCTTTTGGCCTTATCAATGCACCTTCAACATTTCAAGGTTTGATGAATTCAATTTTCAAACCATTTTTTAGAAAATTTGTGTTAGTATTTTTTGATGATATACTAATCTACAACAAGTCTTGGAAGGATCATGTTGAACATGTTGACAGGGTGTTACAACTATTGGAGGAGAAACAATTATATGCAAAAAGATCCAAATGTTTCTTTGGAGTCCAGGAGGTGGAATATTTGGGTCATATTGTATCTCATGAAGGAGTTAAGGTAGACCCTGTTGGATACCTATACCAATAGGTTTCATATTTCATGATTGGCAAGAGAAAGTCCAAATATGCTCTGCTTTGAGTTCACAAAGATCCCATATTTCCTAGAGAACAAAAAGGTGTGTGAGTGTCTCAATGATTGAGGACTTTATTTTCAAATTTTGATGGATGATCCAACTGTTTAACCTGGATCATGCCATGTTTCAATTTTGTGTTATAGAATAGAGAAAGAAGTCTGTCCAAACAGCCTAATCTTGGCAGACAAGTAGTTCAGGTAGAGAAGAAAAGGTTTCCAACAGCTCAATCTGGGACCTTGGAAGAGATAAGGTTAGAGGTAGATAGAAAAGAATAAAGAAAAAGCCAAAGAAAAGAAAAGGCAAGTAAGGGTTTGCAAGTCCAAGTGCACCCTCCAAGGAGAAACAAAAAATGCTAGGTAAGCAGCTGGGTAGGTAGTTGGGGTTGCAGAAAGTGATCCCTATCATTGCAAGAATGGTGATGATGGGCAGCAAAGTAAAAGACTACAGCAGGAGCATGACTAACCTCCCTCTCCCCCTTCATTTCATTACTAACATTCCCTTTCTTTTAGCTGAGATTTATGGAGAAAGATCATGGTTTTAGATGGTTCTGGTTCATTCAGAAGCCACATTTCTTGTCTAAAATCTTTTCATTTTGATCTACTGTCAAAACTAAATCAATTTCAGATAAACTCAGTAAGATCCCCTTCATTTGCTCCCTTCATTCATATTAACACTAATTCTATTGTATAAATCCTTTACATCCCCTTTCCCCCTAATATTACTAACACCAAGGTGTATAAATCCCAAACTCTTATAAATACCCACCCCTTGGCATTATAGCCAATAAAGTTACAAATCAGGGATCAAATGACATCAGGTCATGTTGATAAACCTATGCCGAATACCCCTTTTCCTCATAAGCCAGTTCCTCTATCTCTACCCCCTTTTGCACATAAAACCTTTAAAAAAGGCCCTAAACCCCACCTTACCCGCCTCAAAGAGCCAAAAGAGCATAAAAACCCACTTTCCGCCTGTTAGCCGAGGTTGGCGCATATAATTATTTTTATCATAATACATTAGAAAAGCGCTCAAACCACGTTTATCTGCCTCCGCCCTCATCCGTATATTCCACACATGTCACCTCCCCGACGACCGTCAGATCAAAGGCCTACAGATCCGACGGCCCTGATCGCATCGGACTGCATCTGTCATCTGACCATTACCCGTACTAACCCCACGTCACGTCTGCTGTCCTTCCGCCGTCCGATCATCACCCGCAGATCCAACGATCATCGTGACGTCGGAACTCATCCGATGACCGAACGTTATCTTCCGACGTCCGTATTTGGAGGACGTCATCCCACTGCTACGTGTCCTCACCACCACGCGTCGGAGGTACAGCCGATGGATACCGCCCCCGTACAGAAGGCGGTGCGATATGAAACCATCGCTGGTTTCCGGTTTCCCCATCCCACCCGCACATCACCGTCACGTCAGCAAACACGTCAGCGCCCCGTCACCCAGGTACGCTGCCCTGTCGACCTCCCTGTCCCTGCCATTGGTCCACCTGTCCTGCCATGTCACCGCCACCATGTACCAACCAGACAGCGCCACGTCACCCGATGACGTCAGCATGACGTCATCCGACCTTGACCCCACCAATGACGTCATGCTGACGTCAGCATGAATTCGCGCCAAAAACGTAAAAAGGTCTATTTTAGCCAAAAGTTCGCGTTTTTTGGTCATTTTGTGTGTTCGTCGTTATTCTGCTCTGCATGCAAACAACGTCCAAATTGTCTACCAACCTGCTAAACTGACCAGAAGACCTCCAGCGCACCAGTTCAACCTGCGGTCACGACCTCTGCTCGTTGTTTTACCAGGTATTCCTCATCATTCATCCTCTGTGCGCCTGCAATTATCTATTTAACGCTTTAGAAAGCTTAAAGAAAGCCGAAAATCAGAAATTTATCACTGAATTCCTCAGCAAAGCCTTGAAGTTCCAATTATCACTTCGGAAAACACCAGCCGAGCCTTTTCCCAGTGGCATTCTGCTAAGAAACCAGGTCCTGTCTGCGCAATCGTGGCAGGCGCATTTGAAACCAAATTTTACCATTGAAAGGTGCCAGAAAAGCTAAGCTTCGCTCTTAATTACCATAAAGCAGCATTTCAACTGCTGCAGACCCTGCATTCACCTTTTCTCAGGCATTTTCACCCTTCTCTGCAAAGAAACTCTGTTGTTATTGATCTACATAAGTGACACAATCCCCAAGCAAAACAGAAACCTCAAAGGAAAGTCATGGACCCCCCTGTAGCTCCCATAGCCCTCAATGTGGCTCCCCTGAATGTTCCTAATAGAACATTTGACACCAGAGCATTGGCAGACCTGGACTACAAGATAACAGAGGAAATGATGAGCAGAAGCAGGTTCCATCTGCAAATATTAAACGAGATAAAGATCAAACATGAGAGGGGGACAGACATCCTGGGAATTTGGGATTCATTCCTCCCAATATTCAAGCTTCCTCAGGTTAATCAATTCCCTGAGCTTGTGCACATAGTTGCTGAACACTATGATGCATCCCAGAGGGCAGTGCTAGATGCTGAAGGTTCAATTCTGTTTCTCATTACCCCTGAAGCCATCAGGGAGATGTTGCAATTCCAGACAGAGCAAAAGTTGGTCCCACTGTCACTAGCTGATCTAATAGTACAGGGAGCCAAAACCACAGAGGCCCAAATCATTAAGGTCAACCAGCTCTTCATCAAGGCTAGCACTCTGCAAGTTCCTCCTATCAACTATGTTTATCTTAACCAGTTGGGCCTAGACCTGGTTGACATGATCAGTCCCATCCTGGGATATGATTCGATAGAACATGTGGATGAAACAATTATACAAATGATGCTTATGTTTTCCCCAGGAAAAAAGCCAATTCACTATGATTATGCAACATACATATCAGACAAAATGCATGAACAGTTGATGAATTTGTCAAGAGAAAGAGTGTTTAGGTACACCTCCTACCTATATCATCTGCTCATATACTTCCAGCATGATAAATTTTCCTTCCCAAAGAAGAGAGTAGATGCACAGGGCAATCTGAGATCAGTAGTATATTGGACATCTGTTTTCCACATATCAAGCCACTCTCCATACACCTACTGTGAGTTTATTGATCTTTTCATCCATCCAGCCTTGACTCTACTGATTGGTTCACCTCCTCCTAGACTGACAGATGACATGAAAAGGTGCCTACATTTGTCAAAAGTATACAGTATTGGGGATTGGTATCTCTACCAACACCACACCGTCATCAGAATATATGGGTGTGAATTACCCCCATTTAGACTACCCAAATTTGTGCCCATGAGGCTATTTGCCTTAGAATACTTCAGGCAGTTTGGCTATGTGGATATGTTCCACTTCTCAGGCAGAGGCAAGAAAGCACAGCTGAAAATCAAGAGCCAACTTGGCCATTTAGTCTACAATGAAAGGGATGAAGGGTGGAAGGAGGCAGATAGAATACTGGTGGGATTTGGTTTGAAGTACAGTTTTATATGGAAACCCTATGACCCCAACAACTTCATCACAATGAGGAGACTCAAATATAAACTGTCTGCTTACGGTCATTATAGCCTCCCCCAAATTGAAAAATATGCCAATCAAAGCAAGTGGAAAAGGGGAACTCTAGAAGAAAATATGACTCAAGAAGAGCTTAATCAAAGAGCTCTGAACAATCAAAAGAAGATGGCTGACCTTGAATTTTATGCACAGGTCCCCTCACTGCCAAGCACACAAATTGGACCAGCAGCCTCCTCTTCAACTACTCCACATCAAACTACAAGAGTTGCTGGAAAAGTATCAGAAAAAGGAAAGGAAAAAGAAATGGAGGCAGAAAAAGAGATGGAGCAAGAGCAACAGCAGGAACAGCAGCAAAATCAAAGTCAGCAAGCACAAGAACAAGCAGAAGGGCTACAGCAAGGGCAACAAGAAGACATAGGACAGCAAGAGGAACAGCAGCAAGAAAAACAAGGACAAGAGCAACCTGCTCAGCAAAAAGAAACAGTGGATACTCCTCAGACCACTGAAAAAGTCATGCCTACAAGGCAAGACACTACATCTGATGCCTCGGTCCTCCAAACCCCTCAAAAGGAGGACACATTTGTCTTTAGGAAGAGGGAAAGAGAAACTCCCTTGACATCCTCTATAAATCAAGGAGAGAAAAGGCAAAGACTCAACGATTTTCCAGAAGAGGATATAGCCATCAGAGAAGCACTGGGCATGGGCCCACCGAGTCAAGAAATTTCAGCAAGTTCCTCCCAGCAGGAACTAGACAGGACAATGGGAGGGGAAGTCAGCTCCTCCAGCCAGCAGAAAGAGGAAAGAGTGAGCATAAAGCAGCAGTTCATAGACATTAAGAGGAGGAGTGACCCAATCAAAGTTCAATTATATAATCACCTACTTAACATGGCTCCTTCCAATCAGCAGAGACTCATGTCTGCTTTTGATGTAGGTGAGGGCAAACTGACATTGAGTCATTTTATGCCTACGGCACTCAAGCCACAGTCTTCTGCTGATTATCTCAGGACCAATTTAGAGGTCCTTGCCAAAGACATACACCCCATGGACAAAATTGAGTTGCATAAACAAACAGGGGAAATGGTGTATGCTTCATTGGCCGATAAGACCTTGGACAACTACAAGTTAACAAGCAGTCTGAATGCTACAGCTTCCCAGCTGGAGCTAGAGAGAGCCTCTTCTCAGGCCAAAGACAACAGGATCAAAACCCTGGAAGAAATCATCATAGAAATTGGGCACAATCCCAATGATATCAAAGGGATACAAGAGATCTTAAAAATCAGAGATGCTGATATGGCTGCACTAAGGAAGAAGGTTAAACTTCCAGCCACTATCCATCCACAGACCGATGAAGTGGCAAAACAAAGGTATGAGCAGGATTCCACTGCTCTATTAATTTCTGTTTACAAAGAACTTATAAAGGCACAAGAAAAATTGGGGCAATATGAGGCCACACAAGCACCTCTGAAAGGATCATCAACACAAGCGCAAGAGGGGCAAACATCTCAGCCCCCTCCACAGGTCATTAATCTTGAGGAGACTGCTCCTACTACTGCACCTCCACCTCAGCAGGCTGAACAACCAGCCACATCTACTTCAGCAGCACCCACCAGCACAGATCAGAGCTTAGACATGCAAAAGCTAAAGAGCGAAATACAAGCTCTAGAAGCACAAATGATGCAGCTAAATGAAACTAAGGAGCAGCTGGCCAAGGTGAATGAAAGGCATGACAAAACAAAGAGAGAAGTAGGAGAGAAGGCCAAGGAAATCAAAGCTCTTAAAGACAAAATCAAGGAGCTTGAGAAAGAGCTAAAACTAGATAAAATCATAGCCGAAATCAGAGCAATGATATGGTCCAATATTGGTAAATCCATCAATAACCAATGGCCATACATTGAGACAATCCATGAGCAACTGGAGCTCATTCCAAAGGCGCAGAGGGAAATCAGAACATCAAGGGCCTTATTGGGGAACATGCCTGAAATTGCAACAAAAATGATCAATGTGCTCAATCATAAGACAAGTTCTCAGTTGACCATCATGGGAATCGCAAACAGAACTGATACTATCCAAATGATCAAGAGGGTTCTTACTCTTAGAAGTCTGGTGCAAACGTTAGACAGAAGAACCCAAGATATGCAAACGAGGTAAACAGGTTCATTGAGAGGTTTCGGGTATTGGAAAGTAAAGGACTCCCCAGCTTGTTGAACAACGGAGGGAGATTATTCACCCATGAAGAATATGCCAAGAGAGTGAATGTTTTTGCCTCATCACAGGTAAATGAGAAGGCCAGCACCTCAGAAGACACAGGGCCTATCACAGGACAGATTTTCTATGGTAAGATAGAAAATCTACTTTTTATAATGAATGAAATGAATCATCTGTTTGATGTAGCTCCCAACTTTTTCAAGTATACAGAAGCTGAAGAGACAATGCAGGCCATCCTCAGGCATCAGCTCCCTACACAGGAATGGTGGACAGATGCCATCCAAAGAATTTTGTAAACATTAGGCCATGCATCAATTCCTGTTTCTTCTATAAATTTAGATGGAAAGAACAGTCAGCAAAATCAGCAGGCATCATAAATTCAAAGCTGAGCCAACTCAGCAGATGAAGCAGCCAACAAAGCAAGAAAGACAAACGCAGCTGGCAAAGCCGAGAAACTCATTGCGCAGGCAAAAGTAAATGCGTACCTACAGGATCGATACATAGTAATGTAACCGACTCAGTGACTCCTTAAAGTCAAAACAATCATCTGACAGACATAAAGGGCATTTACTCTGCATTTAACGTTGTAATAACTTCCGGCCTACTTTCTGAACACTACTAAAGATATTTTCTCTCTCTCAGATGACTCAATACCTGAGATATTTTGTATACAGAGTACTATATAGACCCCTCCGCATAATAGAGCAGGGGTTGTTGTTATTTTCCTTTCGGAAGTCTCATTTGCTGTAAGATCCTCAGAGAAGTAATACAAAGGGAGAATGGAATTTCCAAAAGCTTGGTGTATTTGATGCGTCGTGATGAATGGTGAATGTTGCAGGATTCCAGAGTGTTTCATAAAACAATAAGTTTTTCTTAAATCTCTGTATTTCATGTTTTTCGAGTCTTTTGTTCTCTTTTGTTGTTTAAATGTTTTACACTTAATAGCAAAGTAGAAGAATGGTTCCAGGATTTAATCTATGATTACCCTGAACTCAAACTGAGCTATTATCCATGTTTTCTTTAGATACAGTAACAGAAGTGTAATTCTTAATTGCTGCACTTTAAAACTATATCTTTCACAGTGATAGACATTTCCAGGGTTTCGAGTTTGCCCCTGAGACATCTATCCATTTCTCGTAACCAGTAGGGCGGGAATACTTAAACGCTGAGTGAAAATTCTTAAATGCTTTCACTGCTTGTTTAGCCTGTTCATGTTATTAATCAAAAGTTTGTTCTATAAAGCACCCAAATGGCCCTGTAAGTTTCACCAGTTCATCTCAAAGTTTCTAGACACCTACAGCCATAGACTCCATTGCCCAATGATACTTGACTCTCTGAATAATACATCACAAAGATCTGAAAGAAATTCTTCAACCAAAACATAAACAAAACCTGTGCTTAATACCTAGCCTAAACAGTATCATTACAGATACAAATCATAAAGAGAGAGCCCTCTCTGATCACAGTTTGGCTAGAAACAGTGATCAAAAGATTGGTTAGTGGTTACCCCGGCCGTATTCCCTTGGGAGTCATAGGGAACAACCTGGGTGTTAACATAATTGGCGACTCCACTGGGGACTATTAAGATTTTTCAGTTACTATCTATCTTCCAAAGCTACCATCAAGCCTGAAACTAGCCAAGAGGCCTTAGGACTGTTTCTGTAAACACAGGGACAGCTTTAGGGAAGAGCTATCTAGGGAATCTTCATCCTAGCGTTGAAACATATATAGTCATTCCAGAAATTGTACAAAAGCCTCCTGTATAAAGTTCTAAAAGAATACTTAGAAGCTGGCTCCCAAAAGAAACCCAAGGCACACTAGGGCAAACCCTGACCCTGATCAACCCATCATTGTTGATAACCCAAATATCATTCCAAAGAACATAAGGAGACAGCAAAAGCAGGAGAAGCCTGCTGATTCAGATATAAGGTCAGACCAACCTATCCTCATTCCAACTCCTTGCAAAGTCCTTTTCCGTTCCACACCTAATTCCCCTAGTTCATCATCAACCCCTCAAAGTCCTCCTCTTCCATCTTCACCATCTGCACATACTCTTTTAACCAGCCCCCCGCTTGTTACCCATCCTATTAACCCTGTTACACCTGTAATCCCAGCTGTCCCATTTGTTCCTATTAACCCCATAAACCCCATAAACATGGCTAACAGATATGCACCTCTGCAGATACCAGCCAATGCTCCAGCTCTACCCCAAGACTACCAAACCAAAATCTCATTTTTTGACTCCCATGGCCCTTTGACAGCTGTCCAGCATGCTAAGAAGATGCAAGACCACTTTGAGACCTATGAAATAGATGATGACAGTGTCAGGATGAGAATTTTTGTTCAAAGCTTAACCGGGGATGTCAGAACTTGGTTTAGATCCCTGAATGCAAATTCCATTGCAACCCCTGAGGTCCTGTACCAAGAGTTTACCAACAGATGGGAGAAGAAGAAAGATCCTCTACACATACTCGGTGAATATAACACTATTAAAAGAGGTCCCCAAGAAACAGTTTTGGAATATTGTGCTAGGTTTAACAATGTATATAATGCTATCCCCCAGAACTTAAGACCCCCTCCTGATTTGGCCCTGTATAACTTCCCTGACGGTTTTGACTCTGATATGGCCTATCAGCTGAAAGAAAGAGATCCCCCAACCCTTGCAGAAGCTCAAAGAGTTGCAGTCACTGTAGAGGCCAACCTAATTGCCAAGAGAAACAGGGCAAAGCTGGAAAAGAAGGCTGGCTTCAGAGAAGAGCCCTCAGGTTTTGATCAAAAGTTGGATGCAATACTAAACAGCATGAAGAGACTGGGTGAGAGAGTGGAATCAGTTGAAAGAAAATCATCATGGGAGGCATCACAAAGCAACCCTCCTAGAAACCCAAATTTTAGGAGAACTCAGAACCCAAACATAGGAAAAACAAGTGCTGACCAAGATATCAGACCCCCTTTTCAAGAAAACTATGCAGAAACTTCCTCAGCCAATCAGCTCAATGAAGATCCTGAAATCAACTTAATGGGTCTGGATGGTAAAAGCCATGTTTTCTTAACACAAGAAGACCATGAGGAGGATGAAAGCAAAACATTCCAAACTAAATCAGGAGAATCCTTTGACTTTAAACAAGGATATGATACTGCTGTCTATGAAGTCCACAAACAATACAAATTAAGGAGTAGGACTGTGAATGTAAATCAGCCTGAAAAGACAAAAGAGAAACAGCAGTCTAGAGAAACCTCAGTCACAGAACTTAATGACAAAACAAACTTGCCTACAAAAGAAGTAGTGGTTGAGGAGGTTACTGAACTACTGTCCCCACTACAACAGCCCATGGCGACCTCGTCCTCTCACCCTAACCCAAACATTACCCCTCAAGACATGAGTGTAAGGGGCAGGTTCCAAAATCAAGATGAAATCCAACAAGAAGATTTAATGAACAGAGAAAGGACTGCTACCCGTGACTCCAAAACCCAAGTTGACAAACCCTTTGACCTAGGAGCAGAGATTGGCAAGTTAAAGGTAGCAATTCCCCTTTCAGAGCTAGCCAAGCATGACATATATAAGCAACAGATCAAAAAATCCCTTCAGCTCACCAACAGCAAAGATGATGTAAATGTGCTAGATGACACTCCAGAATTACTGTTTGGCCCAGAGGTAGATGGAAAAACAGTAGTCACAGGGGTTTTACCTTTTTATGTCAGCCTGCATGTTCATGATAAAATACTGCACAATGCAATGTTTGACTCAGGTGCCTCTCATAACCTGATGCCAAAAGCAGTCATGGAAAGATTAAACTTGGATATAACAAGACCATACAAAGACCTGTTTTCTTTTGATTCTAGCCAAGTCAAATGTTTGGGCCTAATAAAAGATTTATGTGTGTCCCTGGTTCAATTTCCCAACAAAACTATTCTAATGGATGTTGTAGTCGCTGATATCCCACCCAAATATGGGATGCTGTTATCAAGATCATGGGGAGCCAAGCTCCAAGGCTCCCTGCAATTGGACATGTCATATGCAACTATCTCTGTCTTTGGGCAACCAAAAAGACTTTATAGGGAAACACTCATGAAGTATATGGTCAGCAGTGAGGAAAAACCTCAAAATTTTCCAATATATGCTGTTCATTCGGACATAGACTCCTTCATCCTCTTCAATGACAGCGCAGACCTCTCCAACAATGACATTAGGACCGAAACACTCATACAAGAGCAAAACACTGATCAAACAAGTAGCACCTGCCAAACTTCAATTAGCCCAACAATACACATTAACCCTCCTCTAGTTGTCAAAGATTGTCAAACAAGTGATGAAATTGTCCTAGAAAATAAATGGGAAAAGAAACCCCAACTCATGCTCACATTGCCATCCCATGAACAGAATCTTAAATCTTCTGTTCAGCAAGATATTCTGTGGGTGCTAGAGTTTGATGGCTCAGTTAACAAGTTAGGGGCAGGGGCTGGAGTATGGATACTTAATAAAGAGAAAGATTATGCAGAAGGTAGGGCTTACAGATTGAATTTTAGATGCACTAACAACATGGCAGAATATGAAGCTCTGTTACTAGGCCTCAAGATTGCAAAATCATTACAAGCACCTAGCCTCTCCATCATGGGGGACTCTGACCTAGTAATTCAACAAGTAAAAGGAAATTTTGTCACCAATGACAAAAGATTGAGGTCCTACAGGTCTGCTGTAATTGAGATATTAGAGACCTTCTCTGAGTTTGTTATCACAAAAATTCCAAGGGGCCACAATCTCCATGCACACAGCTTGGCAACATTTGCCAGCACCTTCAAATTTCCATTGGAACCCAACAACTGTTTCACAGCCGAGGTCAAATATAGGCCTTCTGTTCCAAACAATGTTAAAGAGTGGCAAGTATTTGAGAATGACATGCAAATAAACAACTTTTTAAACTTGCAACAAGAGTTCACAGGATTAAATATTGACCTTGAGTCAGCAACTCAGTCACAAATATTTGATGGAGCATGTCCATCACAAACACAGTCTCAACAGTCTGCTCACCCAATGTCACCTAGGACAGCAAAACAACTACTCAGTCCAACCATTTTCAACAATGAAAACATTCAGCAAATTAACCAAATTGACTGTGAAGAGATGAGTAACGTTGAAGCCGAAATCATACAACTCAAAGACAATTTCCTTCCAGCAGGCCTTACCCCACTAGAGGATATTTTTGACTCAAATGACATCCCTAGAAAGCCAAAGATGCAGCCACTAGATGCAAGAGTTGAAGAATGCAACATTGGTACTATTGACAAGCCTAAAATAATAAAGCTATCTGCCTCTTTGCCCCCTGATCAAAAGCCCAAATACATTGATCTCTTTAAAGAATTTCAAGATGTTTTTGCTTGGGGTTATGAGGACTTAAAGTCTTATGATACTTCTGTCATCCAGCATACCATTCCCCTCAAGCCTAATCAAAAACCATTCAAACAGAAATTGAGAAGGATCAATCCTGTGCTCCTTCCTTCCATTGAAAAAGAGTTGCATAAAATGTTCAAAGCTGGTATCATAGCACCAATCAGGTTCTCAGAGTGGATTTCAAATTTGGTCCCTACAAGAAAGAAAACTGGTGAGATTAGACTTTGCGTAGACTTAAGGAATTTGAACCAAGTATCACTCAAAGATAACTACCCCTTACCCAAAATGGATCACATTCTTCAAAGAGTAGTAGGGGCTTCAAGGATATCATTGCTTGATGGATTCTCAGGTTTCAATCAAATCCTTGTACACCCTGATGATCAAGACAAAACTGCATTTACTACCCCATGGGGAACTTTCAAGTATGTGAAAATGCCCTTTGGATTGAAAAACGCAGGGGCAACGTTTCAAAGAGCAATGGACATTGCTTTTGCAAAAGAGATTCATGACTTCTTGGTTATTTACTTAGATGATCTAACACCCTTTTCAAAATCTGACCAAGAACACTTGAAACATTTAAGACAGATTTTCATAACATGCAGGAAATATGGTATTTCCTTAAACCCCAAGAAGTCATTATTTGGTTTGGAGGAAGGGAAACTTTTAGGACACATTATTTCAAAAGATGGCATAAGAATTGATCCAGATAGGATACAAGCTATCCTACAAATGCCTCACCCAAGGAATGTCAAGGAGCTGCAAGGATTCTTAGGAAAAATCAACTTTTTAAGAAGGTTTATCCCGAATTTAGCAGAATTAGTCAGATTACTAAACAATATGCTAAAGAAAGATTCAAAGGTCAAATGGACTGTTGAAGCAAAACAAGCTTTTGAAAGTATAAAATTGGCCTTGACTCAAACCCCAGTGTTAACTAATCCTCAGTTTGACAGAGACTTTATTATTTTCTCATTTGCCTCCCAGCATACTATTGCTGCTGTATTATTACAGAAAGATGACCAAGGGAATGAAAAGCCCATTGCTTTTTTCAGCAGAGCTCTTAGAGATGCCCCCCTAAAGTACCAAATAATGGAGAAACAAGCCTATGCTTTGATCAAAGCTATTAAAGACTTTAGGATTTACATCCTTTACTCCCATGTTGTGGCTTATGTACCTAGTCCTATTGTCAAAGACATTCTCACCCAAGAAAACTTAGAGGGTAGGAGAGGAAAATGGATTGCCAATATACTAGAATTTGACATTGAAATAAAGCCTACAAAGCTGATTAAAGGGCAAGGTTTGGCCAAATTAATGACAGAAGCAAATTTCCAAGCCTTAGATATCAACCAACTGGACAGTGAAACAGAGCTGGCGACTCCAAAGATCAATGTAGCCTTTGAACAATCTCCTTGGTACTCTGATATCTGTTATGTGTTACAAAACCTGTGTGCTCCCCCAGGACTGTCCAGAACTAAGTGTAGGTTCCTGAAAATGAAAACATCTAGATTTTGTGTGATGGATGAAAATCTACTGTGGAAAAACCATGAAGGTATTTTGCTGCACTGTCTAATAGAGAATGAAACTAACAAAATCATGCAAGATTTCCATGCTGGAGACTGTGGTGGACATTTGTACTGGAAGTCCACTGTGGACAAGATATTGAGGGCTGGTTATTACTGGCCTACTATGTTCTCTGATGTTAAGAAATTCACAGCCTCATGCCACAAATGCCAACTGTTTGAAGGCAAAAGACAGCTGCTGCCACTTCCTTTGAAGCCCATTACAACAGAGAGACCTTTTCAACAATGGGGCTTGGATTTCATTGGGGAAATTCATCCCTCATCTTCAGGGCAACACAGATGGATTCTAACAGCAACAGACTACTTCACCAAGTGGATTGAAGCTGCCCCATGCAGACAAGCAAATGATTCAGTAATCATTCAATTTTTGGAAAACAATATACTGGCTAGATTTGGCTGCCCAGACAAGATAATAACAGACAATGCTGCTGCCTTCAGATCCAAGAAGATGGTGAACTTCTGCCATAAATTTCACATTACTTTGGGCCATTCTACAGCTTACTATCCTCAAGGAAATGGCCTTGCTGAATCATCAAACAAAAGTTTGATAAATATCATAAAGAAAGTGCTGGAAGAGAACAAAAAGAACTGGCATAAGAAACTAGTAAATGCTTTATGGGCAGACAAACTAACAACTAAAAGATCAATTGGGACCAGCCCATATGAGTTAGTCTATGGATTAGAGGCCAGATTTCCTTCATCACTAGGAGTGCCGGTTATGAAACTTCTGCAAGAAAGCCAAGCAGAGCCAAATGACATGCAAAGAAGGATTAATCAGATAATTTGCCTACAGCAGACCAGAGAACAAGTTTTCAGCAGAGTGCAGATACTACAAGAGAAACTGAAAAGGGCTTTTGATAGAAGAACCAAAGCAGAAGATTTCAATGTAGGGGACAAAGTTTTAAAGTGGGATGCGAGAAGAGAAGAGAAAGGGAAACATGGAAAGTTTGACTCTTTATGGAAAGGACCATTTGCTGTCCAAGCAGTACAAGGGAACAACACCTATTTCCTCAAAAGTCTTACTGAAACTGACTTGGATGAAGGTCCTGTTAATGGCAGGATGCTGAAGCACTACTTTGACTATTCCCCATGAGTGGAACCTAAGGATTCATTGTATATATACAGATGTACATATTATCTTCTGTTTTAGATTGTAAAAAGTAGTTTTCCCAAGTGATTCACCAAGCAGCAAGAGGCTGATAGAATCAGAGGTCTTCCAAAAGAGAAACACACCATTTTGACACATTGAGGCAGCAAGTTTCAAAGATTGGTATGGGCAGCTAAGGAGCAAGGCAATCTGACCTGCTGTTCTTGGTCTTTCAAAAGAAAAACCATCCCCATGTGGAGCCACTGTTGGATACCTATACCAATAGGTTTCATATTTCATGATTGGCAAGAGAAAGTCCAAATATGCTCTGCTTTGAGTTCACAAAGATCCCATATTTCCTAGAGAACAAAAAGGTGTGTGAGTGTCTCAATGATTGAGGACTTTATTTTCAAATTTTGATGGATGATCCAACTGTTTAACCTGGATCATGCCATGTTTCAATTTTGTGTTATAGAATAGAGAAAGAAGTCTGTCCAAACAGCCTAATCTTGGCAGACAAGTAGTTCAGGTAGAGAAGAAAAGGTTTCCAACAGCTCAATCTGGGACCTTGGAAGAGATAAGGTTAGAGGTAGATAGAAAAGAATAAAGAAAAAGCCAAAGAAAAGAAAAGGCAAGTAAGGGTTTGCAAGTCCAAGTGCACCCTCCAAGGAGAAACAAAAAATGCTAGATAAGCAGCTGGGTAGGTAGTTGGGGTTGCAGAAAGTGATCCCTATCATTGCAAGAATGGTGATGATGGGCAGCAAAGTAAAAGACTACAGCAGGAGCATGACTAACCTCCCTCTCCCCCTTCATTTCATTACTAACATTCCCTTTCTTTTAGCTGAGATTTATGGAGAAAGATCATGGTTTTAGATGGTTCTGGTTCATTCAGAAGCCACATTTCTTGTCTAAAATCTTTTCATTTTGATCTACTGTCAAAACTAAATCAATTTCAGATAAACTCAGTAAGATCCCCTTCATTTGCTCCCTTCATTCATATTAACACTAATTCTATTGTATAAATCCTTTACATCCCCTTTTCCCCCTAATATTACTAACACCAAGGTGTATAAATCCCAAACTCTTATAAATACCCACCCCTTGGCATTATAGCCAATAAAGTTACAAATCAGGGATCAAATGACATCAGGTCATGTTGATAAACCTATGCCGAATACCCCTTTTTCTCATAAGCCAGTTCCTCTATCTCTACCCCCTTTTGCACATAAAACCTTTAAAAAAGGCCCTAAACCCCACCTTACCCGCCTCAAAGAGCCAAAAGAGCATAAAAACCCACTTTCCGCCTGTTAGCCGAGGTTGGCGCATATAATTATTTTTATCATAATACATTAGAAAAGCGCTCAAACCACGTTTATCTGCCTCCGCCCTCATCCGTATATTCCACACATGTCACCTCCCCGACGACCGTCAGATCAAAGGCCTACAGATCCGACGGCCCTGATCGCATCGGACTGCATCTGTCATCTGACCATTACCCGTACTAACCCCACGTCACGTCTGCTGTCCTTCCGCCGTCCGATCATCACCCGCAGATCCAACGATCATCGTGACGTCGGAACTCATCCGATGACCGAACGTTATCTTCCGACATCCGTATTTGGAGGACGTCATCCCACTGCTACGTGTCCTCACCACCACGCGTCGGAGGTACAGCCGATGGATACCGCCCCCGTACAGAAGGCGGTGCGATATGAAACCATCGCTGGTTTCCGGTTTCCCCATCCCACCCGCACATCACCGTCACGTCAGCAAACACGTCAGCGCCCCGTCACCCAGGTACGCTGCCCTGTCGACCTCCCTGTCCCTGCCATTGGTCCACCTGTCCTGCCATGTCACCGCCACCATGTACCAACCAGACAGCGCCACGTCACCCGATGACGTCAGCATGACGTCATCCGACCTTGACCCCACCAATGACGTCATGCTGACGTCAGCATGAATTCACGCCAAAAACGTAAAAAGGTCTATTTTAGCCAAAAGTTCGCGTTTTTTGGTCATTTTGTGTGTTCGTCGTTATTCTGCTCTGCATGCAAACAACGTCAAAATTGTCTACCAACCTGCTAAACTGACCAGAAGACCTCCAGCGCACCAGTTCAACCTGCGGTCACGACCCCTGCTCGTTGTTTTACCAGGTATTCCTCATCATTCATCCTCTGTGCGCCTGCAATTATCTATTTAACGCTTTAGAAAGCTTAAAGAAAGCCGAAAATCAGAAATTTATCACTGAATTCCTCAGCAAAGCCTTGAAGTTCCAATTATCACTTCGGAAAACACCAGCCGAGCCTTTTCCCAGTGGCATTCTGCTAAGAAACCAGGTCCTGTCTGCGCAATCGTGGCAGGCGCATTTGAAACCAAATTTTACCATTGAAAGGTGCCAAAAAAGCTAAGCTTCGCTCTTAATTACCATAAAGCAGCATTTCGACTGCTGCAGACCCTGCATTCACCTTTTCTCAGGCATTTTCACCCTTCTCTGCAAAGAAACTCTGTTGTTATTGATCTACATAAGTGACACAATCCCCAAGCAAAACAGAAACCTCAAAGGAAAGTCATGGACCCCCCTGTAGCTCCCATAGCCCTCAATGTGGCTCCCCTGAATGTTCCTAATAGAACATTTGACACCAGAGCATTGGCAGACCTGGACTACAAGATAACAGAGGAAATGATGAGCAGAAGCAGGTTCCATCTGCAAATATTAAACGAGATAAAGATCAAACATGAGAGGGGGACAGACATCCTGGGAATTTGGGATTCATTCCTCCCAATATTCAAGCTTCCTCAGGTTAATCAATTCCCTGAGCTTGTGCACATAGTTGCTGAA
Source organism: Pinus tabuliformis (assembly GCA_031772625.1). Taxonomy (NCBI): domain Eukaryota; kingdom Viridiplantae; phylum Streptophyta; class Pinopsida; order Pinales; family Pinaceae; genus Pinus; species Pinus tabuliformis. The sequence goes on from CM062816.1 coordinate 855,582,369, forward strand.
CACTATGATGCATCCCAGAGGGCAGTGCTAGATGCTGAAGGTTCAATTCTGTTTCTCATTACCCCTGAAGCCATCAGGGAGATGTTGCAATTCCAGACAGAGCAAAAGTTGGTCCCACTGTCACTAGCTGATCTAATAGTACAGGGAGCCAAAACCACAGAGGCCCAAATTATTAAGGTCAACCAGCTCTTCATCAAGGCTAGCACTCTGCAAGTTCCTCCTATCAACTATGTTTATCTTAACCAGTTGGGCCTAGACCTGGTTGACATGATCAGTCCCATCCTGGGATATGATTCGATAGAACATGTGGATGAAACAATTATACAAATAATGCTTATGTTTTCCCCAGGAAAAAAGCCAATTCACTATGATTATGCAACATACATATCAGACAAAATGCATGAACAGTTGATGAATTTGTCAAGAGAAAGAGTGTTTAGGTACACCTCCTACCTATATCATCTGCTCATATACTTCCAGCATGATAAATTTTCCTTCCCAAAGAAGAGAGTAGATGCACAGGGCAATCTGAGATCAGTAGTATATTGGACATCTGTTTTCCACATATCAAGCCACTCTCCATACACCTACTGTGAGTTTATTGATCTTTTCATCCATCCAGCCTTGACTCTACTGATTGGTTCACCTCCTCCTAGACTGAGAGATGACATGAAAAGGTGCCTACATTTGTCAAAAGTATACAGTATTGGGGATTGGTATCTCTACCAACACCACACCGTCATCAGAATATATGGGTGTGAATTACCCCCATTTAGACTACCCAAATTTGTGCCCATGAGGCTATTTGCCTTAGAATACTTCAGGCAGTTTGGCTATGTGGATATGTTCCACTTCTCAGGCAGAGGCAAGAAAGCACAGCTGAAAATCAAGAGCCAACTTGGCCATTTAGTCTACAATGAAAGGGATGAAGGGTGGAAGGAGGCAGATAGAATACTGGTGGGATTTGGTTTGAAGTACAGTTTTATATGGAAACCCTATGACCCCAACAACTTCATCACAATGAGGAGACTCAAATATAAACTGTCTGCTTACGGTCATTATAGCCTCCCCCAAATTGAAAAATATGCCAATCAAAGCAAGTGGAAAAGGGGAACTCTAGAAGAAAATATGACTCAAGAAGAGCTTAATCAAAGAGCTCTGAACAATCAAAAGAAGATGGCTGACCTTGAATTTTATGCACAGGTCCCCTCACTGCCAAGCACACAAATTGGACCAGCAGCCTCCTCTTCAACTACTCCACATCAAACTACAAGAGTTGCTGGAAAAGTATCAGAAAAAGGAAAGGAAAAAGAAATGGAGGCAGAAAAAGAGATGGAGCAAGAGCAACAGCAGGAACAGCAGCAAAATCAAAGTCAGCAAGCACAAGAACAAGCAGAAGGGCTACAGCAAGGGCAACAAGAAGACATAGGACAGCAAGAGGAACAGCAGCAAGAAAAACAAGGACAAGAGCAACCTGCTCAGCAAAAAGAAACAGTGGATACTCCTCAGACCACTGAAAAAGTCATGCCTACAAGGCAAGACACTACATCTGATGCCTCGGTCCTCCAAACCCCTCAAAAGGAGGACACATTTGTCTTTAGGAAGAGGGAAAGAGAAACTCCCTTGACATCCTCTATAAATCAAGGAGAGAAAAGGCAAAGACTCAACGATTTTCCAGAAGAGGATATAGCCATCAGAGAAGCACTGGGCATGGGCCCACCGAGTCAAGAAATTTCAGCAAGTTCCTCCCAGCAGGAACTAGACAGGACAATGGGAGGGGAAGTCAGCTCCTCCAGCCAGCAGAAAGAGGAAAGAGTGAGCATAAAGCAGCAGTTCATAGACATTAAGAGGAGGAGTGACCCAATCAAAGTTCAATTATATAATCACCTACTTAACATGGCTCCTTCCAATCAGCAGAGACTCATGTCTGCTTTTGATGTAGGTGAGGGCAAACTGACATTGAGTCATTTTATGCCTACGGCACTCAAGCCATAGTCTTCTGCTGATTATCTCAGGACCAATTTAGAGGTCCTTGCCAAAGAAATACACCCCATGGACAAAATTGAGTTGCATAAACAAACAGGGGAAATGGTGTATGCTTCATTGGCCGATAAGACCTTGGACAACTACAAGTTAACAAGCAGTCTGAATGCTACAGCTTCCCAGCTGGAGCTAGAGAGAGCCTCTTCTCAGGCCAAAGACAACAGGATCAAAACCCTGGAAGAAATCATCATAGAAATTGGGCACAATCCCAATGATATCAAAGGGATACAAGAGATCTTAAAAATCAGAGATGCTGATATGGCTGCACTAAGGAAGAAGGTTAAACTTCCAGCCACTATCCATCCACAGACCGATGAAGTGGCAAAACAAAGGCATGAGCAGGATTCCACTGCTCTATTAATTTCTGTTTACAAAGAACTTATAAAGGCACAAGAAAAATTGGGGCAATATGAGGCCACACAAGCACCTCTGAAAGGATCATCAACACAAGCGCAAGAGGGGCAAACATCTCAGCCCCCTCCACAGGTCATTAATCTTGAGGAGACTGCTCCTACTACTGCACCTCCACCTCAGCAGGCTGAACAACCAGCCACATCTACTTCAGCAGCACCCACCAGCACAGATCAGAGCTTAGACATGCAAAAGCTAAAGAGCGAAATACAAGCTCTAGAAGCACAAATGATGCAGCTAAATGAAACTAAGGAGCAGCTGGCCAAGGTGAATGAAAGGCATGACAAAACAAAGAGAGAAGTAGGAGAGAAGGCCAAGGAAATCAAAGCTCTTAAAGACAAAATCAAGGAGCTTGAGAAAGAGCTAAAACTAGATAAAATCATAGCCGAAATCAGAGCAATGATATGGTCCAATATTGGTAAATCCATCAATAACCAATGGCCATACATTGAGACAATCCATGAGCAACTGGAGCTCATTCCAAAGGCGCAGAGGGAAATCAGAACATCAAGGGCCTTATTGGGGAACATGCCTGAAATTGCAACAAAAATGATCAATGTGCTCAATCATAAGACAAGTTCTCAGTTGACCATCATGGGAATCACAAACAGAACTGATACTATCCAAATGATCAAGAGGGTTCTTACTCTTAGAAGTCTGGTGCAAACGTTAGACAGAAGAACCCAAGATATGCAAACCGAAGTAAACAGGTTCATTGAGAGGTTTCGGGTATTGGAAAGTAAAGGACTCCCCAGCTTGTTGAACAACGGAGGGAGATTATTCACCCATGAAGAATATGCCAAGAGAGTGAATGTTTTTGCCTCATCACAGGTAAATGAGAAGGCCAGCACCTCAGAAGACACAGGGCCTATCACAGGACAGATTTTCTATGGTAAGATAGAAAATCTACTTTTTATAATGAATGAAATGAATCATCTGTTTGATGTAGCTCCCAACTTTTTCAAGGATACAGAAGCTGAAGAGACAATGCAGGCCATCCTCAGGCATCAGCTCCCTACACAGGAATGGTGGACAGATGCCATCCAAAGAATTTTGTAAACATTAGGCCATGCATCAATTCCTGTTTCTTCTATAAATTTAGATGGAAAGAACAGTCAGCAAAATCAACAGGCATCATAAATTCAAAGCTGAGCCAACTCAGCAGATGAAGCAGCCAACAAAGCAAGAAAGACAAACGCAGCTGGCAAAGCCGAGAAACTCATTGCGCAGGCAAAAGTAAATGCGTACCTACAGGATCGATACATAGTAATGTAACCGACTCAGTGACTCCTTAAAGTCAAAACAATCATCTGACAGACATAAAGGGCATTTACTCTGCATTTAACGTTGTAATAACTTCCGGCCTACTTTCTGAACACTACTAAAGATATTTTCTCTCTCTCAGATGACTCAATACCTGAGATATTTTGTATACAGAGTACTATATAGACCCCTCCGCATAATAGAGCAGGGGTTGTTGTTATTTTCCTTTCGGAAGTCTCATTTGCTGTAAGATCCTCAGAGAAGTAATACAAAGGGAGAATGGAATTTCCAAAAGCTTGGTGTATTTGATGCGTCGTGATGAATGGTGAATGTTGCAGGATTCCAGAGTGTTTCATAAAACAATAAGTTTTTCTTAAATCTCTGTATTTCATGTTTTTTGAGTCTTTTGTTCTCTTTTGTTGTTTAAATGTTTTACACTTAATAGCAAAGTAGAAGAATGGTTCCAGGATTTAATCTATGATTACCCTGAACTCAAACTGAGCTATTATCCATGTTTTCTTTAGATACAGTAACAGAAGTGTAATTCTTAATTGCTGCACTTTAAAACTATATCTTTCACAGTGATAGACATTTCCAGGGTTTCGAGTTTGCCCCTGAGACATCTATCCATTTCTCGTAACCAGTAGGGCGGGAATACTTAAACGCTGAGTGAAAATTCTTAAATGCTTTCACTGCTTGTTTAGCCTGTTCATGTTATTAATCAAAAGTTTGTTCTATAAAGCACCCAAATGGCCCTGCAAGTTTCACCAGTTCATCTCAAAGTTTCTAGACACCTACAGCCATAGACTCCATTGCCCAATGATACTTGAATCTCTGAATAATACATCACAAAGATCTGAAAGAAATTCTTCAACCAAAACATAAACAAAACCTGTGCTTAATACCTAGCCTAAACAGTATCATTACAGATACAAATCATAAAGAGAGAGCCCTCTCTGATCACAGTTTGGCTAGAAACAGTGATCAAAAGATTGGTTAGTGGTTACCCCGGCCGTATTCCCTTGGGAGTCATAGGGAACAACCTGGGTGTTAACAGACCCTAGAAAAATTAAAGCCATTAAGGAATGGAAAATCCCCACATCCATAAAGCATCTACGAGGATTTCTTGGGTTGACAGGGTATTATTGCAAGTTTGTTAAGAATTATGGGAGAATAGCAGCACCTCTAACAACATTATTGAAGAAAGATTCATTTTCATGGACTCCGGAAGCAACAAAGGCCTTTGAACATCTTAAAGAGGCAATGTGCCAAGCACCGGTCTTAGCTACACCGGACTTCACAAAAACCTTTATTGTGGAATGTGATGCTTCAAGAAATGGAATTGGTGCTGTTCTAATGCAAGATGAAAGACCCATTGCTTTTGAAAGTCGTCCAATCAAGGGAAAGTTTTTAAGCAAAGCTATTTATGAGAAGGAAATGTTGGCAATACTCCATGCACTTAAGAAATGGCGACCCTACCTAATGGGAAGACACTTCAAGGTAAAAACGGATCATGATAGCCTTAAATACTTTTTAGAACAAAGATTATCCTTTGAAGAGCAACAAAAGTGGGTCACAAAGATGTTGGGTTATGACTTTGAAGTCATCTACAAAAAGGGAAGCAAAATGTGATGGCAGATGCACTCTCAAGAAAGGATGAGGATGTGGAAGCATTGTTGTGTGCCATTTCTATTATCCAACCACATTGGATAAACGAAGCAAGGGAGGAATGGAAGAATGACGAAGAAGTGTGGGCACTTATTCGAAAGCTACAACAAGATTCCAGTACTTCTGATACATTTAGCCGGCAAAATGATTCGTTATGGTACAAAGATCACTTATACCTCTGTAAGAATTCCCAGCTAAAACAAAAGATTCTTATGGAATTGCACACTTCTCCCTTAGGAGGGCACTCAGGATTTTTAAAAACTTACCACAGGGTTAAGAAGGAATTTTTTTGGGATGGCCTTAAATCAGATATTCAAAAGTTTGTGGCAGAATGTTTGGTTTGCCAGCAAAATAAAGTTGAAACAATTAAGACACCGGGTCTATTACAACCTTTATCCATTCCAAGCCAACGTTGGGAGGAGGTTTCAATGGATTTTATCACAGGTTTACCCAAGTCTGAGGGAAAGAGTGTCATCATGGTGGTAGTTGACAGACTTACCAAGTATGCACACTTTTGTGCATTATCACATCCATTTAAAGCCAATACAGTTTCTACTGCATTTATGGAAACAATTCAAAAGCTACATGGAAACCCAAAGATTATTGTAAGTGACAGAGATCCCATTTTCACTGGAAATTTTTGGACAGAATTATTTTCTTGTCTTGGTACTCAGTTAGCTCATAGCTCATCTTATCATCCTCAATCTGATGGGAAAACTGAGATAGTAAACAAATGTTTGGAAGGATATCTTCGTTGCTTTGTATCTGATAAACAGACACAATGGGTCAAATGGTTGCCTCTAGCTGAATGGTGGTATAACACTTCCTTCCATACAACAACAAAAATGACCCCATTTACGCCACTTTATGGGTATCAACCACCATCCATCACATCATATTTAAGAGAAAAATCTAAGGTTCAGGCAGTGGAACATCACATTGAACATCAACAACAAGTCCTCCAACTCTTAAAGGATAACCTCATGCTGGCACAAAATAGAATGAAACAACAGGCAGATCAACATCGCAGTGAAAGAAGTTTTGATGTAGGTGATTGGGTATTCCTACGGCTACAACCATATAAGCAAATGTCCCTAAAGAAAGCTAAGAAGGATAATAAATTATCACCAAAGTATTATGGTCCGTACAAGGTGTTGCAAAAGATTGGTACTATGGCATACAAATTGGAGCTTCCTGCAGCTTCTCGATTGCACCTAGTTTTCCATGTTTCATGTTTAAAGAAGGTTATAGGTGACAAGCTCCCAATTCAAACAATATTGCCAGAACTTGACGAGGAAGGAAAAATTATATTAGAACTAGAAAAAGTCATAGAAACAAGAACTCGACAGCTACGAAATCGATCAATTTCAGAGTATCTTATCAAGTGGAAGAACTTATCCGCTGAAGATTCCACATGGGAGGATGAGAATTTTATGCAGAAGTATCCAAAACTACTCAAGCGTTGAGGACAACACTTTTTTGAAGGAGAGGGGCATGTTGGGTCCCTATAATACTAGTGATTACCCCATTACTATTGTAGTTATACCCCTTATTTATATTGTTGTGCCCCTATTACCCCCATATTGTTATTTTTGTGCCCCATAGAATCCCTCTATTGTTATTTTTGTGGCTTTATATTATTATTGTTAGGTCGGCTAGATTATATTGTGACTCCTTAGACTCCTATATATAGAAAGGAGGTTTTTTCATTTGTATCATCCAAGAATTGTTCATTTATGTAATGTAAAGGAGGTTGCCCCCTCGAAGAGGCTGAATTCTAAGGCGTGGATCTCTCTTTTCTATCTTTTTGTGAGCTGGTTTCATAACAGTATTCCTAACGGGATTTTCATTGACCATGGTAGTCATTTCCAGAACAAGATGATGGTTGAATTGGCTCTCAAGTTGGGTTTCTGGAAGGAGCACTCATCTCCTTACTATCCTTAGGGCAATGGTAAGGTGGAAGCCATGAATAAATCCCTGAAATTTATCTTGCAAAGGAAAAATAATAAAGCTCGATCCAATTGGAATATAATGTTATATCCTGCGCTTTGGGCATACCAGATGTCGGTTAAAACCACTACGGGTTTCACTCCTTTTGAACTAGTTTATGGTTTGGAATTGATCTTCTCTCTAGAATGTGAAATTCCTTCACTTAAATTAGCCATAGTAATTCTTTGAGACACTTCCAGTCTTAAATAATGCCTCATTTATTTGGAACATCTTGATGATCATCGTCGATATGCAACCACAATTAATGAAGCTCATAAAAAGAGACTGAAGATATAATATGATAAGGTTGTATGTCCTAGGGTTTTCTCTAAAGATGACCTTGTCCTGGTCTATGACCAAGACAGAGACACCTTGGGGGAAGGAAATTTCAAACCCATGTGGTATGTTCCTTTGATCGTTAAAAAGGTCTTGAAAAAATGAGCTTACAAATTGGTTTATTTTGATGGAAACGAGCTGGCGAAGCCTAGAAATGGGCTCTATCTTAAGAAGTATTATGCCTAGGCTTCTGCCTAGCATTTTCTTGGTTGTAGATATTGTATGTATTTGTGCATATCTATCTATAGGTTTCATAGTGATATCGATATTTTGGATCTACTTTGGTAGGTGTCAATGGATGATCTAGTATATCTAGGGTTCACCAATGCTGCTACTCAAGATACCTAGAATTTGGCTTCTGCGACTTGGGTAATTTACTATCCATCTGGTCACTTGTTGGTTTCAAGAGGCATATGTATCGACCCTGCTTCAAACAATTTGTCAAATATATTATTGTTGTTAACTTACTCTTTGAAGCAATATCTTTTGGTATTGATTCGTTAGTAGTATATTTGGATTCACAACTGGTGATTTCTCAATTAAACATCTATCATGTGAGAGATCCTTATTTATATAACAAATTTCTAAGAATGTGTTTATTACAAAGATCATTTAATTTTATCAAACTTATTCATATTCCACGATCATAAAACTCATTTTCAGATTCCATTTCTAATCAAGCATTATATTGGCATATTAATCATCATCACATTAAAAATAAAAAATAATAAAAAATCATCTATATATATGGTCATAACATTATGAAACCATTTGTATATAGATAGAATTTTTATGTTCAAAATATTATACAAATTTTTTCTTATGGGGACTTGACCTAGGTTCAACATTAGTTAGCCAAACAAATCCCTACACTATTGGCCCTTTCGGCATCAGCACGCGGAGCACGAACTGAAATCTCACCCGAGTCAGTATGGGGGGGATGCTGGAACCAAGTTTCCACACCCTTGATATGGCTGTGATGTCAGTTTATTCCAACTCAACCTACCTTCACACAGGTTTCTTCGCGCTCTGTTCCACCTTTCAGCACCTTCGTGAAGTGTTACAATTGACCTTCACGTAGCCCTAACCAGGGTCTGAGATGCTTTCGCACTGCTAGGGCGGTGAACTATGCTATTTCCCGAACTAGACTAAGTATATTACTTATCTTAGTGACAAGTATTAATCATCTTCATGTAAGCAAATATTCTAACTTGCGTTCACTTAACCAATACAATTATACACATTCACACATCATATAAGCATTAGAAGTGGAATTAAAACCCAATATAACAAATGCATAAACAAGAAATAAAGACGTAGAAATGATAGAAGCTTCTCTTTATTAATATTTCCAGATGAGTACAGACTCGACTCATCCTGTGCACTCAGCTGCAGGGGTCCGCACACTCAGTTGTGGACTTCTAGGCCTCTGCGCACTCAGTTGCAGAGCCTCTACCTATGTTACGACCCAGAACTTAGACTTACACTTCAGATATGACTCAATTCTTCATCATTGTTTCTTCAAATATGCTTAGATTGTTTTAAAGCTTCGCTCTATTTATACAATTCCATGGTCCGTGTATCATGGGTAGATCTTCTACAACTGACATTACATTACCAAAATAAGGGCGAAAACCCTATGACAATTATGCACTCTGCGCCCACAAAATGCAGAGTCTTTACATTGGAATACAAAATTGGACCAAAATCTGGGTTCTAAGTCCTAAAACTTCCCTTGGGGGATCCTGCACCTAGCAGGCCCCCAAAACAAACATCGTGACTCACCCTTGAGTCACTCTATAGGTGCGGAGATCTTATCACGAAGACCTCCCAACTTTGTTTAGATTGTTGCAAGTTTGGCAGTGCACTGAGCGGCTGCCTACTGGACTTCATCCACGCGTTGTTCGATGACCACTGTCACTGAACTGCTATCCTGAATCCACTCCTGAGTTGCTTGTAGTTGTGCAAGCTTTGCTTCAATTGAGGCTTTAATTGTATAAACCTCGTCGATCCATGGTAGAGGTCACGAACGGGCGTGTTGGATAGAGGTCATGGATAGTGTCCTGACCCTCCGTAATTGTAGCAAATCAACTATCCACGACCTCTACCAAGTCCTCCTCCACCTCGGCCTTGTTCGTGCCCCTGAAATCCTGTCCATGCCATCCCTACATTCTAATCAAGGGGTCGAGTTTCGGCCTAAACTCTGTAGGTGGGAGTTCTATCCATCATCAACTCATAGCTTTTGCAAGTACACTTGTCATGTCCCACCGACCTAGAAAAGTTGCAAAACAACTATTGCGAAGTTTTTGTATACTTCTGTAACATGTGGCAGTGATCTGTGGCATGTTTTCTGGCTATTTGATAGATAGTGCACCACAAAGCAGGCGCCACGCTAGGTCTTGCTTGAGCTTCCGGCCTTAAAGGCATCGGTCCTCCTCTTGTGAGGTAATTTGTAAAAACTGGGCAGTGGTCTTTGTCATGACCCTGAATCTTGCATTTCACGCACCACACTTCTCTGTGCACTGCTGGTCAAATTGTCCTTTCCTGTTTCAGACTCTCCATCTCAACACACAGATTCTTCAGTTGTGCATGGATTTGCTAAACTCCTAGGTTGGGATCCTACATTAGGGTCTCATGAAGCCTCATGGAAATCTCCAAAGCCTGTACTTGAGTTGTTATCTTCTGCTGCGACAGTGCACTCCTTAAGTGTGGTAGTAGCAAGGATACAAATCACTCGCGATGCTGTCCATCTGTCAAATTCATATTGGCTTCGCGGATCATACATTTTAGCCTATGAACTAGTTCCCAAGGTGTCTCTCCTGGTAGCATCATGATATCTTTAAATCCCACAATCGACTGTGCTTCAGATTTAGGCATGCTAAATTCTCTATTTAGCGTTGTTTGGATATTTGCGACTCTCACATTCGGGTTATAATTGGAGTACTTAATATACTAGGTCAGTGCGCGATCCTGCATGGCACTAACGAGTGTCACTTTCTTTATATGGTCATCTGTAACACCTTGCGCTTCCCATACAGCTCTTACAATGAACCAGAATTGGTCTGGATCCTCATTTCCCAAACCTTTGAACACAGGAAACTTCACTGTGTTTGCCATATTGAATCGTGGTGGTGGTGGAGTTGGTACGGGTGAAGATGGAGGTGATGGCGGTGAAGCCGGTGGTGGTGTGGGTGGAGGTGGTATTCATGTAATTCTTTGTCTTATCAAATGAATAACACTTCATGGAGAGACCTTTGCGAGCTCTTCCTCATCCCCTCGTGGAGGTGAAATCAAGGGGCTATTTTCTGGACCCTTATTTCCTTCGTTCCTGTAAACCTTTCCACTTCACATAGCCCTGAACATCAAGGTAACTGCATAACTCTCTTTTCGCATAACAACATTTTAATCCAAGTATTCAAAGACTTTATGTACTTACCTCGCAGTCCTTTGAGAAAGCATCGCTCTGCCTCGCTATAGCTGACTGAGGTGTCAACCGTGAACTTAGTAACAAATCCTCCTATAATGCGATTGAGCCAATGATTGACGGCACATGCGATCTTATCCTCCGATGCTTCCAACCTTTGCACTAGCTCTGGGGTCCACACAATAGGACCGTCAAGCTTCCACCTTCCTTGGCTATCTGCTAGCTTTGCAATCCACTCATATAGCTCAGTAGGGAAGGACATGAAAAATATTTCATGGATCTCCGTATATAGGTAGTTTTCTAGCCACTCTTCTTTTGATAGTCATGGGTTTCTGTTCTCCTGCGCCGCGAACTCATGAATTCTTCTGTCCAACCAGCCTTCAATTTCTTTCTTAGTTGGATTCCAATGATACGACATCACACATCTGTTCAATGTTAGTTAGCCAAACAAATCCCTACACTACTGGCCCTTTTGACATTAGCCCGCGCAGCGTGGACTGAGGTATCATCTGAAGTAGTATGGGGGGATGCTGGAACCAACTTTCCGCATCCTTGAGATGGTTGTGATGCCGGTTTACTCCAACTCGACCTACCTTTGTGTAGGTTGCTTCGCGTTCCGTTCCACCCTTCAGTACCTTCGCTAATTATTACAATCAGCCTTCCCACAACTCTAACCAGGGGCTTAGATGCTTTCGTACTGCTAGGGCAGTGAACTGCGCTATTTCCTGAACTAGACTAAGTATCTTACTTATCTTAGTGACAAATCTTAATCGTCTTCGTGTAAGCAGATATTCTAACTTGCATTCACTTAACCAATATAGTTATACACATTCATGCATCATATAAGAATTAGAAATGAAATTCATACCCAATATAACAAATGCATAAACAGGAAATAGAGACGTAGAAATGATAGAAACTTCTCTTTATTAAAACTTCTAGATGATTACAGACTCGACTCGCCTTGTGCACTCAGCTGCAGGGGTCCACGCACTCAGTTGCTGACTTTTAGGCCTCTATGCACTCAGCTGTAGAGCCTCTACCTATGCTATGACCCAAAACTTCAGATATGACTCAATTCTTCATCATTGTCTCTTCAAATATGCTTATATTATTTTAAATCTTCGCTCTATTTATACAATTCCATGGTCTGCAGACCATGGGTAGATCTTCTACAACCGACATTACATTATCAAAATGGACAATCCTATGACACTTTAACAACTACGCACTCTGTTCCCACAAAGTATTTATATTGGAATTACAAAATTGGACCAAAATCTGGGCTCTAAGCCCCAAAACTTCCCTTGGGGGATCCCGTGCCCAACAACAAAATCGGGACAAAATGTCCTACAAAATTAGGGCTTAAGCCCAATCATGTCTATCAAAAAAAAGATCTGGACATCTCTAATCTATATCTAGGGGTCCATCTCCAGATGTGCATCTTAGAAGAAGAAAATGATAGTAGCCACCCATCCAAAAGGCTGCACCCAATCTCGTGGCACTCCTACCATGTGTCTCTGCATAGCCTCTAGTATATCCTCTATTGTTGCCATAAGTACCTAGTGAGTAAATCTCTCCAAGTTCCTCTGTATGGGATGGGGGACTCTCTCAGTATGAGTTGTGACACTCTCTATGCCTATTCCATGACGCCTTTGCCTAGGTAGACCCTTAGGTCTTACCGATCCCACATCTGTATCATGATCAAACAATTTGTAAGAATTTTTGTCTTATAAAAAAGAATTTCAATTCATAATTTTGAAATCCCAAAAAAGAAATCAACTTTAAAAACTTAAAAACAATTTTACCAATGGCACCCCATGCAACACCGGGTGGGAGCACTAGATCTGGATCTACTCTGAAGTCCATGCCTACATAAGGGTAGTCCTCAATGGCAATGACTTGTTCCCACCAAAGGAAAAACTTGTCATCAAGTGTCATTCTAGGGACCTCACCACCCCCTTGTCTCTTCATCAAATCAACCCATCTACCTGTTGGGCATATTATAGACTTATAATTTGAAAAAAATATGTTATCAACCAAGGGTAGGTAAGGTTATGAGATGTTGCACAAAATATATGCAGGCTTACACCGCAAGTGATTTCTAATTAAACCATTCATACACACAACTCTAATGTCTCTTTTTTGCATCAACACTTGGAAGCAAAGGCTATTGAGTGGATCCCATCATCCCACTACAACTCTTGATATTTCTGATGTTTATTAGAAAAGACAGACCAAACAGTCATAAAAATCAAGAATCTAAAACTTGATTAAATGATTCCAAACACATTTATCAAATAAATTTCTTCATCCAACCATTTCACATATGCTGCTAAAATTCAGAAAAGAGAAATATTAGCTGTGAAAATAACTTATTGATGTTTAAAAATTATCAAAAGAAATACAAATACTGTAATTAATGGAGTTGTGAGAAAAGGGGACCCTCCTGTAAGGACCATAACTCTCCAGACTATATACATTTTTTTTTTTTTTGAAAACAACAATGACAACCAGAAAAGAAACGCATTGAAATTCAAATTTATTTAGCATACACATTCCTGCCACTCATTTCAGGAAACATACCATAACATTTTCATACCTTTAACTGAGATCAATAGTAATAAAATACATATGTACCGTTCACCAGAAGGCGAGACTCTGCTTGCTCTGCCGTTGCTGGTATTCCCTTGTAGCTGGTCACCTTCGCGAGTGAATGATGACGCACTTGATCCGAATGCGAAGACTCACTGGTTGACCTCCCAACCTACTCCTTGGGTACTCTTCTTCCCCGCGGACCCCTGAGCTGCAATGGGGTTGTACAATGGAGACAATCACTAGCTAGTAGAGGAGAGCACACCTTGGCTCAAGAGTCCCCTCTCTAAATCCTCTACCTCACCAAACTCACTATAGCTTCGTAATCACTGCTCTCACAACATCTCATCCATCCAACAATAAGGTTTCCCCCAAAAAGTCCTTTCTCCCATGGCTTGCCCCTTCTTTTATAGGAGTCCTCATAGGTGACACTTGTCATGTCATGCATAATTAATTTTTTTTTTTATAATTCAATAGCTTGATTATTCACCCACCCATGTGTCATTCTCACATCAAGGGTCTCCCAAAATTATTTACTTAAACAAGATTCCTATTTCTTCTCCTAGTTGTCTCTTTATTTCCCCCTTTTATTCCTTAATTTGTGTTCATTACTTGAAGTCAATTAATGAGTCAAGATTTTATCCCCAATCTACTCCCTAGTTTAACTCAGGTTATCTCCTAGATGGATATTCTTATGTTGGTTGTTGACACATGGAGCTTCTCTACATTTCTCTAAATTTAATTTATTATTCTCATTTTAATTCACCTTCCCCTTTTCTTAATTAGGTTTAAATTAGTTTAGGATTAATCTTTATCCTTACTATTATGTTTGTCTTTCCCCTTTTTCCTAATTAAACCACATAATCTTCCTAGTATTTTCCAAAATGGGAAGGGTAGAGTTTTTAAGGTACTTTATTTTAATTCTTCCTATGATCCTCCTTATTCCAAGTTTTATTTTTGATTTAATTACATTGGTTTCTAATCATCATTTACCCTTGATGTAAATTTACCTAGTTTCTATTCCTTGCTTATATTTATTTATTATTATTTATTTTTAATGATTCCAAGGATGCCAAGTTTGGTTGTGCCCTTCAAGAACTTCCCTAGAAGTTCCAAGGGTGCCACACCTAATAGCTTATTTGTGATGTCAAGGGTGCCAGTTTGGTTGTGCCCTTCAAGAAATTCCCTAGAAGTTCCAAGGGTGCCACACCTAATAGTTTATTTGTGATGTCAGGGGTGACAATTTGGTTGTGCCCTTCAAGAACTTCCCTAGAAGTTCCAAGGGTGCCACACCTAATAGTTTATTTGTGATGCCAAGGGTGCCAAGTTGGTCGTGCCCTTCAAGAAATTCCCCTGAAGTTCCAAGGGTGCCACACCACTTGCCCTTCAAGCATCCAGTGATTACGAGGGGAAAGTATATTGCAACGTCATAGACCACTGTCATCTCTTATGTTGCCTGCTATAGTGAGACTAATGGTGCCAGGGATCAAGGAATCCGCCTTGATGCGCGCCCCCCAGTAAAGTCCTCATGAGCAAACCAACTTTGGAACCTACCCTCATGGCATCGTGATCTTCAAGGCGAAGGTGTTTCAACCCTTCCAGCCCAAGTCATGGCGGGAGTGCTAGTGGGTGAGATCAGGGACTCTGTCCCACCCCTCCCATGTAGTTCCATCCACTTGTACAACCCCATCACCCATATGTGAGTCATTCGGTCAAGCAACTAATCGGTGCCTGCAACCATTAATATTTCATCAGAATATACTTTAACATATATGGTAGATTCCAAGATCGACTTATACTTTCAAAGATAAAGTAATATAAATTTTCATCAAACCAGGTGTCATCGACATGTCATATGCGAGTGCCTCTGATGGTTTCCTGCCATACTCAATAATCATCAGTAACACGGTTTCTCAATGTTAGTCAATTATCATAATAGCATCATTAACAATTCCTGGTCATTCACATCATTGTCCATTGTAAGTCTGAACTAAAGGAAGTAGGTAACATAGGGGACACATCCCTCATGGCTATTATCAATAATCATCAATGGAAACATACATATTCATTAAGCTATCACATCGTAACATCGTAGAAATATACCTATCCATAAAATTTATCCTCATTATGTTTTTAGTAGAGCGCATACATATTCTTTACTACCCTCATCATAATTTCAAATAGGGACCAACTTAACTATTAATATTGCAATCATCAGAATATTGATCGATAAGATACATAACCATTCATGCTACCATAATATCAATGGGAAGCATTCATAAACATCACAACCATGAATATCTCAATCGCTAATAATAGTGTCATGGGTCCAGATCCTCAATCTGAGGTCCTCGAAGAATAGAGTGTCTAAGATGATGTCATATCCAGGTCAGGAAACTAGAGTGGGCACTACATACACCCCCTCTTAACAATGGACTTCGTCCCGAAGTCCTTAGAACATAAAGGAGACACGGCGACACATAATCTTAGGAACCCTTCCTGAAACTCTTGCCAACCTTCTGGTGGCAGGTTAAAATTTTCCCAAGGTATCTATAACACGAATTCCGTTATAACTGAAGGACTATATCTGGGGAACATTGCAATCCACTTTTTGTATAAATGTACAAAACATACATTATAGATATTATTAAAATTAATAGTTAAAGGAAGCGCCATACATAAACTTTTCCAACAAAATCATCATAATCAAAATCACAACTAATTAAAGCAACAATTAATAACACCCACCTTCCTTCAAATGACAAATTGACTAATTTAGGAGAATTCTCTCTAGTTTTATTCATTCAATCATGCAATTAAGATAGCAATAATTTTGTATTAACTCAAATTCATAGGGGATGCCTATGCCTTTTTCATAGGAGGAACTACCCACCTTAAGCTTGGACTTCAATTTTTGTAATGGTCAATAATAATTGTGTTAATTATTGGTGATATTTCACCTATGACATAATCCACCTTTGTTTACCATGTTCTAAATCTTCAATTTTGTTAGGATCTACAATCAGTACTTTGATCTAGTCACAATAGATGCATTTGAAGAACTTGGTTGTGGAGTGGTTTTATGTAGAGAATTAACACTAGATGAAAGTTTTTATATGTGTTCCTTTAAATCAATTATATATTTCTTTAGTTTGTTGTGATTCTTGAGTTCTATTTTTATAAAAGCTCTAATATGAGTGATTTTAGATCACTTTTATTTTTCTCTAGTTTTCATGATTCTTGGCTTTGATTTTCTCTTCAACTTATCATGATTCTAATCAATCAATGATATGTTTGTATTGAGTATCTACCACTTGCATGTCTCTAATTTGTCCATTCTAAATTGGCCTTTGGAGAAGAAATTTTAAAGTTTGTAGTTTAATTATTGGTAGTTGAGTGAATGAGGTCTTCCATACTTAATTGTATAGTTTTGTCGTTCCTCAATTTTCTTAACAAAGCATAAACATTTTTTTTTTCTAAATATTCAAATTGCTCATATAATGATACAAAAATGGCAACACAAGGTTGAGTTGCAACTATGTGTTGTGACGAATGGACAACAATATGATATGGCAACTATATGACATAGAAATCACATCTATCGTACAAACATGGAATGATGTTGGTGTATGCGTTGCAGAGTGATACAACAATTCCAATGCACGACAATCACATAGAGAACTTGGCAACATAATTTTTTAAATGTCAAGCCTAATTCTTCTAATTTTTTTTTTTTTTGCAATCAATTTTGCTTGAAATCCAATAGGAATTTGTTGGAATTACAAATTATAGTATGTATAGATTGAGCACCCCAAGGGTTTTTCAAGGTAATAAATCCATTTATGCATTCCAAAAATGCATTGAAGTAACCAAAATCACAATCTTGCCAAAAATTGCATCACTAGATCCTCATGAAAGAAACCAAAATATAAACACTTAAACTATGCATTTTTAAACAACAGCGAATGAAAATAGTATATAAAAATCAACTAATCATTATGGAAAAGAATATTTTTGTGTGATCACAGTGACAAGTATGGTAGAAATGACAAGTTCAATATCTCAAACTATCTTTGATACCAATGGAGCATAAAAGTCCATGATAAATTTCCTCCATGATATAAAGACAAAAATATAATAATATGTAAATGTTGAATGAATAAAATAATGATGACATTTATTGTGAATGACCCTCATGCATATTATGAATAACCTTTATGCATCTTATTTAGGAAGATATTTTTTTTTTATTATATTTATTTAATTATTATTATTATTATTATTATTATTATTTATTAGGTTTATTTAGTTGATATTTATAGAAAAATATGAAAGAAGAATTTAATATACAAATATAATCTCAAAAATGTTATAAAAAGAATTATAAAGAAATACTAAATTTAGGATACATATATATATATGGATTTTCACATATCCACATTAGCATAAGTTGCCATTAGGGATGATCGCTTTATATATCTTTATCTTTAGTGGTTCATCTTTGATGTTGGAATGATGGGATAAATTATGTGAAAATAATTGAACATTGACTCTTTAGTACCATTTATTATCAATTGTTTATGTTATGTAGCATGGTTGTTCTACCATCAGGACATGATTGATTGATGTTTTTTTTCTAGAGCTCTAACCTAATATCTAACATCTTTAGCAAATTCCAATCTGACTCATCCACCAGTGCTAAAGATTCCTCTTATTTCTTCCATATATGGATGCTTATGCTCTCCCATCTCACTATTGCTAATGTGTTGTTCTCTGATATCCATTTAGCCAGCCTTTCATTAAACAGCTACACAATGCGAAAATCGATGTCAATTACCCGGTATAAGCAGAATTCAATCATTTTATAATATTAACCCATTGCTCTACTTTGCCTAGTTGGTAAATCGACCTGTTAAGCTTACTTTGAGGGCGTTTGTCCTCTAATTCATTTTCCTAGACACAATCATTACTAGATCATGTACTATCTGGACATGCATAACCACATTGTTATGGCTTCATATTACAATTATCAGCAGTACCTCAGAGTGTAGAATTGAACAACAGTAACATATGGGGCAATCTTTGTAAAATGAAAAGTATAATTACCAATCAGTAGTGCATTCATCCGTAATGAGTCAGCTTCCTTGTGAAAACATAGTCAATGTTGTCGTTATACTGATCAGGACCAACTGTATATCCCCTTCAGCACTTCTCAATGAATTCAAATCTCCATAACCATTTATAGTTCAGCTCATCCCGCCTGGGTACTTGTATTTTCAAACCCCAAAACTGATTTAACAGCATGTTTGACTTACAGGCGGGAAGTCGATTGTTATCTAGTCGGGTTTCTGCAGTATAGAACTGGGTACCATGACTGTGATAAATGGGGTTCCATGCAGTCCAGATGTCATGGCTATGGGGATTTTGGATTCCAGAAGCAGAGCTGGGTGGTCACATTGGAACAGAAAACGTAACAGGACAGCTTTCATTTTCCCAAGTAATTTATCAGGTGTGCTCTTCAGCGGTTACAACGAGAGAGCACCTAGAATTGTTATTGCAGAAAGCAAGGGGATTCCCACAGAATCCATGAGATCGAAGTCAGGTTCTTCAGCTTTTAATAAATCTAGAAGAGGTTCAAGTAGTGCTGAAGGGCCTAGAAAAAACATGGATGATGGGATCCAGAGGAAATTGGAGCTGTTTCATGAAGGATTTGAAGGACCACCATTGCGTGTCCTGCCATTGGGAGGTTTGGGAGAAATAGGGATGAACTGTATGCTTATAGGTCACTATGATCGATACATCTTGGTTGATGCTGGCCTCATGTTTCCAGACTACGATGAACTTGGAGTGCAGAAAGTTTTACCTGACACAACTGTTATTCAATGATGGAGGAATAAGATTGAAGCAGTTGTTATTACACATGGGCATGAGGATCACATTGGAGCCTTGCCTTGGGTAATTCCCGCATTGGATCCTCATACGAGAATATTCTCAACATCATTTACTATGGAGCTCATTAAAAAAACGATTAAAGGATTTCAATATTCATGCTGAGGCTAGACTTAACATCATTAATATAAGCGAGAAGTTCCAGGCTGGACCATTTGAGATAGAAGCTATTCGAGTTACGCATTCCATTCCGGATTGTTGTGGGTTGGTGCTTCGCTGTAAAGATGGGACAATTTTCCATACAGGAGATTGGAAGATTGATGAGTCGCCTGTGGATGGAAAGACCTTTGATCGATCAACATTAGAAAAACTTGGAAAGGAAGGCATTACATTGATGATGAGTGACTCTACCAACATTCTTTCACCTGGAAGAACTACCAGTGAAACTGATGTAGCAGAGGCTTTGTTACGAAATATTGCTGCTGCAAAGGGAAGAGTTATCACTACACAGTTTGCATCAAATGTTCATCGTCTTGGAAGCGTGAAAGCTGCAGCTGAATTGACTGGTAGGAAGCTGGTTTTTATAGGGATGTCATTAAGGACTTACTTGGATGCTGCTTCGAGAGCTGGACAGGCACCTTTCGATCCATCTACTTTGGTCAAAGCTGATGATATGGATGCTTATGCTCCCAGGGATTTACTAGTTGTCACAACAGGATCACAGGCAGAACCTCGTGCAGCTCTCAACTTGGCATCATTTGGAAGCAGTCATTCCCTCAAGCTAAATAAAGATGACTTGATCTTATACTCAGCAAAGGTGATACCTGGAAATGACATTCGTGTGATGAGGATGATGAATCGGATAGCGGGGATTGGTTCTACAATAATGATGGGAAGGGGAGATAATTTGCACACATCTGGGCATGCTTATCGTGGAGAATTGGAGGAAGTCCTCAGGTTGGTAAACCCTCAACATTTTTTTTTTGCCTGTTCATGGAGAATTTGCTTTTCTGAAAGAGCACGAGCTACTTGCAAAATCTACTGGTATACGACATACTACTGTAATAAAAATGGAGAGATGCTTGGTGTTTCTCCTCTTAGAAACCGAAGAGTCCTTTCCAATGGTTTTTCTCCTCTCGGCAAGGAGAATACTTGGGATAACTTATTCAGCAAAAAGACTAACTGCTCATGGCGTACTTCATCCAGCAGAGGGACTATTTGGGCTAAGTTATTCAGAAATTAGACTGTTGAGAAAATTCTATTTGAGATAAGTCATTTAGCAAAGAGACAGTTGAGAAATGGAATAATTCATCCAGCAAAGACTAATTGGTACAAGTTATTCAGCAAAAAGACTATTGAGATAATTACTATTTGGGATAAGTTAATTAGGAAAGAGACTGTTTAAAATAGTCGAGAAATCGAATACTTTATCCAGCAAAGACTACTAGATCATCGATAACAACTGTGATGTTAATTGTTCCAACAAGGCATAAAATCACAGGTAGTAGAGGATAGTGATGACTGAGAGAGATATATGAAAGTCACCTGCGAGTGAATCTTGGCCCCCGATTTATATAGAATGTTCACATTTTCCTCCCAAATTTTTCAAAATCATTCTCGTCCCGGTTTAATTTCAAATTGATGGATCTGGTTTCGAGTGCATAGACCAAAAAGCATGGATAATCATTTCAAATAGTTATTTACGAAAAATTTAAAAACCGAAGATTAAAATGTACCCATCCCAAAGAAGAAAGACAGACTCGATACAACCAGAGTAAAGATAGTATGAATGTCAGAATAATGATTGTCACGCAATCAATTAACATTAAAAATCGACTGCCCATTCCCCCATAATTGTTTTTGCAAAGCCATTTTCAACAAATATGCACAAACATAGTGTGTTGTACAGATCTGAACTATCAATTCTAACCTCAAAACCCCTAAATTCGGAGGTCGTTTAATTTCAGATGATAGATTTAGTTTTGAGTGCATAGACTGAAATCATGGATCATAATTTCATAGAAGAGCTGAAGATTAAAAATATTGATACAAGAAAAAGACTCGGCACAGCCAGAGTAAACATGGTATGACTAATGGGGAAATGATTGTCAACGAATCGACTGACATAAAAACTCGACTGCACATTCTCCCTAAATTGTTTTTGCAAAGCTGCTTCAGCAAATATGCCTATGCAGAGTGCTATGCACGCACAGGACCTGCCTTGAACTATTGATTCAAGCCTCAAAACCCCTGAGTTTGGGCCTGGTTTCGTTTCAATAAATAGATCTAGTTTCCAGCGCATAGAATAATTAAAAACATAGACCTTATAGACTGCACATTAGCATATAGCTGAAGATTAAAAAAGGATTCATCCAAAAACAGACTCGTCACGGTCAAAGTAGATATCGTATGAATGTTGGGAAAATGATTGGGTTGGGTATCTGTTTGTTTCATTTGGTGGAACAGGATTAATGCCTCATCAGGAAACCCGTGCCTTGCATAAGCTGTGATCATAACAGTCCATGTGCATACGTTCCGTTGGGTTGTTTGGTCGAAAACTCTGCGAGCGTCAGCCAGGCTCCCGCACTTCACATACATATTGAGAAGCGTGTTTCGTAGAAATCTGTCTGCGCTAAATCCAGTCTGATTGATGTGAGCATGGATAAGTTTGCCCTCTGCCAAAGACTTTTTCTGAATGCAGGTCTGCAAGATTGAAACATATGTAGGATAGTCCACTGGGCTGCCTGTACGATCGAATATGCCCAGTGCCTCATTCAAACGGTTCTGTTTACAAAGTGTTGACTGATGGCGCAAACAGTGCGTTTGGAGTATAACAGCGGTAGACATTTTCCTCGGAAGCATTAATAAACCATGCAATACCGCCATCTTATTCTTCCCATGCCTTGAAGATCCTGGCAGTTCTGTAGCTGTTACTCCTCTGATCTCTAATTTTTTAGTTTCTCCAGGAATGGAGCGAAATGAACGGAAAACGCTACATTTCGTGTGCTTTGGGTTTGGTTCGGAAGGCAAGGTGCGGGATAAATGCGAACTAAAACGCCTCGCTCAGGTTTCTTTTTCCATTTTCATGGGATTTTTCCTGTGGGTATATTTCTTAATGGAGTTCCGAAACTGCAATCCGATTATGTCACGGGAATATTTTTACGCGGAAATTTGGATTGCAGTCTAATTATATATTAAAGTCTGCAATTTCATCAAATTATGATAGTTACAATCGTACGGCCAAATACAAGAGCTACCAAATTAGCAACAACCAAAGCTGGGATGGAAGGAATCGATAGAACCCAAGCGTTGAGATTGAATATTATGTGTCGTTCGGAAAATGGCCAGTTGGAAAGAAACTGTTCTTTCTTCTCTTCTTTTTTTTTTTTTTTTTTTTAAACTTGAGTAATTTGATTTTAGAAAAATACCCACATATAGCAAACAAAACTAGTCATGCATGCATGGGCCCATAGGCCTCAAGGGTTTAACTTGTGCTCTGATACCAAGTGTAAGGACCATAACTCTCCAGACTATATACATTTTTTTTTTTTTTTGAAAACAGCAATGACAACCAGAAAAGAAACGCATTGAAATTCAAATTTATTTAGCACACACATTCCTGCCACTCATTTCAGGAAACATACCATAACATTTTCATACCTTTAACTGAGATCAATAGTAATAAAATACATATGTACCGTTCACCAGAAGGCGAGACTCCGCTTGCTCTGCTGTTGCTGGTATTCCCTTGTAGCTGGTCACCTCCGCGAGTGAATGATGACGCACTTGATCCGAATGCGAAGACTCACCGGTTGACCTCCCAGCCTACTCCTTGGGTACTCTTCTTCCCCGCGGACCCCCGAGCTGCAATGGGGTTGTACAATGGAGACAATCACTAGCTAGTAGAGGAGAGCACACCTTGGCTCAAGAGTCCCCTCTCTAAATTCTCTACCTCACCAAACTCACTATAGCTTCGTAATCACTGCTCTCACAACATCTCATCCATCCAACAATAAGGTTTCCCCCAAAAAGTCCTTTCTCCCATGGCTTTCCCCTTCTTTTATAGGAGTCCTCATAGGTGACACTTGTCATGTCATGCATAATTAATTTTTTTTTTTTATAATTCAATAGCTTGATTATTCACCCACCCATGTGTCATTCTCACATCAAGGGTCTCCCAAAATTATTTACTTAATTTTTTATTTAAAACTAATATTTTCCTCACCTCAACAAGATTCCTATTTCTTCTCCTAGTTGTCTCTTTATTTCCCCCTTTTATTCCTTAATTTGTGTTCATTACTTGAAGTCAATTAATGAGTCAAGATTTTATCCCCAATCTACTCCCTAGTTTAACTCAGGTTATCTCCTAGATGGATATTCTTATGTTGGTTGTTGACACATGGAGCTTCTCTACATTTCTCTAAATTTAATTTATTATTCTCATTTTAATTCACCTTCCCCTTTTCTTAATTAGGTTTAAATTAGTTTAGGATTAATCTTTATCCTTACTATTATGTTTGTCTTTCCCCTTTTTCCTAATTAAACCACATAATCTTCCTAGTATTTTCCAAAATGGGAAGGGTAGAGTTTTTAAGGTACTTTATTTTAATTCTTCCTATGATCCTCCTTATTCCAAGTTTTATTTTTGATTTAATTACATTGGTTTCTAATCATCATTTACCCTTGATGTAAATTTACCTAGTTTTTATTCCTTGCTTATATTTATTTATTATTATTTATTTTTAATGATTCCAAGGATGCCAAGTTTGGTTGTGCCCTTCAAGAACTTCCCTAGAAGTTCCAAGGGTGCCACACCTAATAGCTTATTTGTGATGTCAAGGGTGCCAGTTTGGTTGTGCCCTTCAAGAACTTCCCTAGAAGTTCCAAGGGTGCCACACCTAATAGTTTATTTGTGATGTCAGGGGTGCCAGTTTGGTTGTGCCCTTCAAGAACTTCCCTAGAAGTTCCAAGGGTGCCACACCTAATAGTTTATCTGTGATGCCAAGGGTGCCAAGTTGGTCGTGCCCTTCAAGAAATTCCCCTGAAGTTCCAAGGGTGCCACACCACTTGCCCTTCAAGCATCCAGTGATTACGAGGGGAAAGTATATTGCAACGTCATAGACCACTGTCATCTTATGTTGCCTACTATAGTGAGACTAATGGTGCCCGGGATCAAGGAATCCACCTTGATGCGCACCCCCCGGTAAAGTCCTCATGAGCGAACCAACTTTGGAACCTGCCCTCATGGCATCGTGATCTTCAAGGCGAAGGTGTTTCAACCCTTCCAGCCCAAGTCACGGCGGGAGTGCTAGTGGGTGAGATCAGGGACTCTATCCCACCCCTCCCATGTAGTTCCATCCACTTGTACAACCCCATCACCCATATGTGAGTCATTCGGTCAAGAAACTAATTGGTGCCTGCAACCATTAATATATCATTAGAATATACTTTAACATATATGGCAGATTCCAAGATCGACTTATACTTTCAAAGATAAAGTAATATAAATTTTCATCAAACCAGGTGTCATCGACATGTCATATGCGAGTGCCTCTGATGGTTTCCTGCCATACTCAATAATCATCAGTAACACGGTTTCTCAATGTTAGTCAATTATCATAATAGCATCATTAACAATTCTTGGTCATTCACATCATTGTCCATTGTAAGTCTGAACTAAAGGAAGTAGGTAACATAGGGGACACATCCCTCATGGCTATTATCAATAATCATCATTGGAAACATACATATTCATTAAGCTATCACATCGTAACATCGTAGAAATATACCTATCCATAAAATTTATCCTCATTATGTTTTTAGTAGAGCGCATACATATTCTTTACTACCCTCATCATAATTTCAAATAGAGACCAACTTAACTATTAATATTGCAATCATCAGAATAATGATCGATAAGATACATAACCATTCATGCTACCATAATATCAATGGGAAGCATTCATAAAGATCACAACCATGAATATATCAATCGCTAATAATAGTGTCATGGGTCCAGATCCTCAATCTGAGGTCCTCGAAGAATAGAGTGTCTAAGATGATGTCGTATTCGGGTCAGGAAACTAGAGTGGGCACTACACCTCCCTTACTCACAACCCCTCTACTGTTAAAGGATT
Source organism: Pinus tabuliformis (assembly GCA_031772625.1). Lineage (NCBI taxonomy): Eukaryota > Viridiplantae > Streptophyta > Pinopsida > Pinales > Pinaceae > Pinus > Pinus tabuliformis. The sequence continues at coordinate 855,608,124 of CM062816.1, forward strand.
TTATGCAAAGAGATCAACATAACATATAACTTTTTATTAATCTGAAAAGCATTACAAAAAGGTACAAGTCTGATATGTTCGACCAACCAATCCCCTTGCAAATGAAACATAATGAAATTTATACAAGTTCAAAGGCATGTGTTTGCTTGAATTAGGAAAAATAATATGTTGTAACTACTTGCTATGAATGACTAAACATAATGACAAAATAGCTCTCCTGAGTTTGATCCATGACTGAAAGTTTGGATCAAACTAATTTCGTTACATTGCTAGAGCTTTTCCCCAATACTGTCATCGAGAAGAGGACTGATGATATGGGTGGTTTCAATGATGAATTCGAGGCAGCCAATAATACAACGTCCGTGTAGGTGGATTTCCTCATAAAACCCATGTTCCCTTTCTTTTTTAAACTAAGTGGAACATATCCAATCACTGATTCTACTGTAGGAAATCTGGGTAGTTACAACAAATCCACATCTATAGGAAATCACGAAGTGTTTGTAGGAAATCAGCGACCACGGTTGTCTACAGGAAACCGCGGAGCTTCTTCAAATCATGACTAATCTGTATAAGATTTTGATAAGTAAAAATTGATAATTCGAATAGGAAATGATTAACTTCAAGAAACACATAATAACAAGGTAAAATAATACCTTTTAAGATGATTTGCATACTGTGAGCACACAACACCCTTTTGGTCAAAACTTAGGTAATGTAGGTGAAATAGGAGTAGTTAGGAGTCAAAAATAGTTCAAAAAGGGGGCATCAAGGTCTTAGGAGGCTATCAAAAATTGAGCAAAATGGGACTCAACATCTCCCCCATACCTAGCTTCTTGCATGTCCCTTATCCAAGAAAAAATGTTGCATCCTTAGGAAAAAAATGAGTCCTCGCCTTGTGCTGCAGCTACTACAGCCAAGTGGTCTAATTGGGATCTAATGGACTCTTACCTAACTATATTATGATACTCCTTGTTCTTTTTCCACAAGTTATAAATTTGGGCCTGTTTCTTCTTCATAATCTGAGCTGCCTTCTCATGCCACTCATCATACACCTTCTACATGCGTAGGCTATTTTCCATCAGGATTTCGTTCTCCATTTGAAGGACCCACTCAGACAAGGTAAGTTCAGTAATGATTTCCTCCAATTCCTTCCAGGATTGTTTCTTCTTAGAAGCTCCCTCTCTGTCATGCAATCCTTGAGAGGATTGGGGAAAACTTGGTTCTTCTTTTCCCTAGAAATCTCAAATTTTTTTCTCTTCGCTTTCCTGTAGTTGTAAATTTTGAAAATACGTGGCCTCCACTTCTTCTCTGTTAATAAATCTAGTTGTCTAGACATTCCCTTTCCTTTTGGACAGGTCTCGACACCTCTTACTCTTTTTATCAGTTTTAATTAATGGTACCCCTTCCTCTTCTTTTCCTCTATTGCCAGCTTCGTAGCATGGCTTCTTGTAAAGAGTTTGGGAGGGGTAGAAGGGCCCTTTAATTTGGACCTTTCCCAATAGTCTCCCCAGTCACCACCACTTCCTCTTCTATCAAAGGACCATGGGTTCAAGGTTTCTTTTTCAGCTTTTCTGATGGATCTTCCTCCTTGGGTTCTGATGAACTAGGGTCCTTTTTATCCTCTAGGAAGTAATTCTCTAAGAAGAATCCTTCCCATGTTTTCTTCTTCTTCCGTAGAACCTCTATCATGATAATTTTGATCAACCCATGGTGATAGAGGTTTTCCTCAATGTGGGCTTCCCTTCCCTTGGCAGCAATGGACATTTTCATCAGGGGCATTCTTAAATAGTAGGGAAAATTAAAAGTCCTGTCTCATGGCCGACAAGATGCATATGAAACAAAAATGCTAGCCCAAAACGGCCTTCACAAGTTATTTATTTCTATAGGAGAAACAAAAGGTGTTGATACTTACTTCTAAGGAAATCTTGTGGGATTCCCTTGCTCCAATAAGGATTTGCATGTTCTTTCCAGAGGAAGGGTGTGAAAATTCCTTTGTCAAACCGTTGATTCTTGAACTAGCGCTCCCCTTCCTATGGGATGCTGTAAGCTCGAGCTACTAACTCCTCTATCAACCTAAATTGAACATTTCCCACCTATGCTTTGTCGTCATGTATATTTAGAGCAAAGGACTTTGTTACCTCTGAATTATGCCCACTAAATTTCAGAAACAGAGGCAACCACCCTGCCTTCTCCAGTCTCGCTTTTCTTCGAGCATCGATGTCGAACAGCGCGGGACCCTCAGGTTCAAACATGACATCAGAATGCATGTTCGACATATTTATGGATGGGAGAGAACATAGTTGACTCAGCTCACAGATATGCCTCTAAGACTTAGCGCAAAGAAAACTCGACAACGATAGTTTAAATTTGGAAGTATTAAGGAAATGTGGCAACTTTTGAAAAACGTAGGACATGATCATGATTTTCATCATGATCCATCCTGCACGATAAATTCTTAAAATACATCTGAAGGACATGTCAGAGAAATGATGGTCGTGAATGGAACTTTATTTATGACATAACGGCTCATAGCCGCCTTCTTTCGCAAGGTTTACCATGACTTACATTCATGCCAAATTTAAGAATTAAAGTATTATTATGTTTACCTTAAACATCCTGTCGCTAATCGTACCTTACCAACCTTACCTTTGAACGGTCCAGTACTTGGATGACGACTGATATTGGCCTTGAAACAATAACCCACCTTGAAATCAAATCATATGCACAATTGTATAGTTCATGGTCTCTATTAATAATGAAAATGCTTAGTACTTTTTCATATAGTTTTGGAATAATGTTATGTCTATACTTTTTTCTTTAGGAAATTAGTGGTGTTGCTACTGGAAATGCAACCGCAACTGCTGAACTTCTGCAGGAAACACTTTCTTCCCCTTTTTGGTATAGTTCATTGCACATTAATGGAGGTGCTGATGTCGAATGTGCAATGATCTCATTGGATTAATAGCCATTAAGGTCAGTTGTTAACCAATGCGAGGCCCATCACCATTAATGAGAGTGAGGACCAAGGTACATCTGATGCATCCTATCAGATGTGAATTTATGAGTTGTTATCAAAACCCCTGTAGGATCTAGCAGTCAAGGAGACATAATGAATCCCCACTGTTGTTGGTGAGATAGTCTGTCATTAAGGAATACAAACTTCAAGGCATCCTAAGACCTAATCTTGCACCCAGATAATTTTCTGATCTCAATGGGCCAATATTGTTGGAAGGAGGGCCTTAAGAGATCCCACATCAGTCCAACACGAGCAAACCAAAAATTAACTGAAGATATAATTTATTTTGAGGATCCAAAGGATCTACTATCCTGTCATTTTAACGACCCCAGGGTAGTTCATGTTCACCAGATTTCAATTTTAGAGGGTCTGAAATACTAAAAAAGGAGACTCCAGGGGGGCTCATTTTCCATAAATAGTCCATTGGGCTCGGAAAAAGGAATAAACCTGTACCCAATAGACATTCCTCTCATAGTTTACTAAGCATGAGAAGGAACAAAGTAAGCTCAATTTATTATGGAAGAAAATCAAGAAGAGGTAGTGAAAGTAATGAATTCCTTCTCCACCATTTCCAGCTCCTTCTTCTTCACAATCTCTTCCACAAATTCCTCCTTAGATTGGGGTTTTCGATATAGCTTGAGTCCATTCCCATTCACCAAGAAAGTGACATTCCCATCATCAATTATTTTGACCCGAACAGATCCATTATAAAAAACTTTCTCAACTTCATAGGGACCTAGCCAATGTGTGTTGAATTTCCCTTTAAAATTATTAACTTTCGAATCAAACAACAATGCCCAATCTCCTTCTTTGAACTTGTTTTTCTTAATTCATTTGTCCTTCCATTTAGCCCATTGTTGTTGGATCAGATCAATATGATGAAAAGCATCCTTCCTAATCTCATCCAACTCATTGAGTTGGAGGATTCTATGATGGTGTTCCTCATTAAGGTCTATACCCAAATTTGTTGCCATATTAAATGTTTTGATTTGAAATTAAATTAGCAATAACACCTATTTTCCATACACTAATTCATACGGAGAGAATCCATTAATATTCCTTCATGTGAACCGATAGGCCATAATACCTCAGGAAGTCGATCAACCTAATCCTTCTTATGCAATTGCACCATCTTTCTAAGGATAGTCTCCAATGCCTTATTTGTTTATTCCACCTGCCCAGTGGCCTGTGGTAGGTAAGGGGTGGACTTTCAATGAGTAATCTGGTATTTATGTATAATTCCCTGCATAATATTTGACACAAAATGAGTACCCCGATCAGTAACAATTTCCTAGGGTACCCCAAATCTCACAAAACATTAGAAAAAAAGAGATTCTACCACTGCGTTCTCCGTTGTTCTAGGTAGTGCTCTTTCTTCCACCCACTTCGTCACATAATTAGTACAAACCAAAATATACTTCTTACCTTTGGACATAGGATTGATGGGACCTACAAAATCAAGAGCCCACCTCTCGAATGGTTCTATGAGAACTTGTGGCTGCAAAGGCATTTCATCTGATTGGACAAGTCACCCTATCCTCTAGAATTTATCACATTTATGCACATACTCTACATCTTTAAAAAACTCGATCAACAGTACCCGAAGCAGAGGATCTTATAGGTTGTCCTCTTATTTGCAAAATGTCCTCCACAGGGTTCATCATGACAAGCTCTCAAGATATCATACATCTCGTCCTCCCTAACACACCTGCGAATAATCAAATTAGGTCCACTGAAAAAGAGGTCTCCTTTTACCCAAGAGTAATTACCACTTCTTATAATAATTCTTTTCTTCCGACTACATGAAAAGTAGGGGGGTAAATTTCCTGCAACAAGGTAGTTGGCCATATCTGCAAACCAAGGTGTTTTAATAGTGATAGAAAACAAATTTTCATTGGGAAAGTTATCATTAACAGGAACATCCTCACCTGCATGGTTGAGCCTAGATAGGAAATCAACTACCTGATTTTCTTTTTCGAGCCTGTCCAATACTGTGACATCAAATTCCTGCAGCAGCAAAAGCCACCTAGTAATCTTGCCATTAGTGGCTAGTTTTTTCATGAGATATCGAATAACATAATCATCAATATGTACAAAAACTTTGTAACCAGTTATGTAATGTCTAAAGTTATTAATAGCATAAATTACAACAAATAATACTTTCTCAGTTACGGTGTAATTCAATTCTACGGGAGTTAAAGTTTTACTAACAAAATAAATAGCATGGGTTATGAGATTTTCCTTTTGGCCCAATACCGCTCCAATAGCTAAATCATATACATCAGTGGAAATATGAAAGGGAAATTTCCAATATGGACCTCTCAAGACAAGTGTTGAAGAAATTTTTTCCTTGAGTGTATCGAATGCAGCTTGACACTCATCACTCCAATGAAATTCAGATTCTTTGGTCAATAATTTAAACAATGGCGACACTATCTTTGTAAAATTCTTAACAAGCCTTCTATAGTAACCTACATGTCCAAGGAAACGTCGAACTCCCTTTTGACTAGTTGGTGGGGACAAATTTTCAATTACTTCGATCTTAGACGAATCAACTTTAATTCCTACAGCAGAAACATGATGACCCATAACAATATCTTCAGTCATAATCATGAAACATTTTTCAATACTAAATGAAAGATTAGTTTCTCTACATCTCTACAAAACTCTCCTAATATTATGTAGAGCTTATTCAAAAGTATCACCCATTACTGTAAAATCATCCATGTAAACCTCTAAGCAATCATTCAAAAGATCAGAGAAAATACCAAGTATCGCCCTTTGAAATGTGGCTGGTGCGTTGCATAAACTAAATGGTAGTTCAATATATGCATAGGTTCCCCAGGACATGTGAATTTTGTCTTCTCCTGGCCCTCTGGAGCTATCCTAATTTGGTTGCACCCACTAAACCCATCTAGGAAATAAAAATACCTCTTCCTTGTTAGAGTGTCCAGTACTTGGTCTATAAAAGGAAAATGAAAGTGATCGTTTAATGTAGCTTTGTTTATTTCCCTATAATCAACACACACTCTCCATTTACCATTATTTTTAGGGATGATAAATAGTGGGTATACCCACTGGCTGTCTAAAATAGGATAAATGAAACACACATTTAACAATTTTTGCAACTCGTTTTTTACAATCTCTCAAAGCAGGGTTCATTCTCATTTGTGTTTGTCTCACAGGCTTGGCATTTCCCTCTATGTAGATACGATGAATGCATTTATCTGGGTGAAAACCCCTAATGTCTATGTATTCCCAAGAAAATGCATCTGAAAATTCTTTCAATGTTTGAATTAATTTCTCCTCCCGTTTAGGAGTCAAGGAAGAATTGATACTTAAGGTTTTTCTAGAAGAAATTTCAATTACCTTACCTCCACATTCAGTCATTGAATATGCAGGAAATGAAGATAAGAGGGAAGAATGTAATTCAATTGCTATATCATATTTATAAGATTTCTTTAGGTTAGTAATGATATCTAGATTAGGACTAAACTTCTGTTCTAAATTCTATGAAAAATCAGGATTAGAAATATGACAACTTATCAAATTTTCCTCTAAATTTTCCTTAAGGTTCATTGCTTGGGCTATAGTCAATACAGGGTGTATGGATTCTAAATCATGTTCTTCATCATCCTAATAGGTATTTTATGACTTTAGGAGAGGTTTGGTAGGGGGGTATAGGTTGAGGTGTTTAGTTTCAACCCCATGAGCAATGGTCATGTTTCCAGACCTACACCCTATGTAGGCATCACTGTAGCCAACTAACGTCTCCCCATGATCAAAGGATTCCATCCCAAGTTAGCCTTAGGTTGAAGAACATAGAAATCTATAGGGTATTCCCATGAATCCAATGAAATGACAATGTCTTCTAATATATCCTCTGGCTTTACCTTAGGCCTATCTTCCAGTTCTAACATGGTAGGAGTAGGAATTAAGTCAAAGGACCCTATGTGATACAATGTCCCCATGGTCATCACATTGATGGCTGCACCTAAATCAATTAGAGTGTTTCTTCTTGGCCACCCATTGATAAAGGTGGTAAACATAGGGATCCCCCGGTCTACATATTTTTCAGTAAGAAATCCGGTGGACATAAGACTTGTAATTTTTCCACCTACTTGAATTATAGAAGGTTCCTTCTTCTATCTCCCTGGTTGCTTAGTACATAGCTCCCTCATTTTTTTGGCATAAATAGGGATATCCTTAGTTTCTTTTAGTAATGGGATCTTAATGCATACATTTCTCAGTTCAGACACAACATCGAATTCAGACTATTTTATTTTCATCTCTAACCTTTCTGGAAAAGGAGGCTGGATAATATGAGACGAGGAAGGTTCTTGTGACTTTGGAATGATTTGTTCAGCTGGTTCAGGTGTGGTTTCTACTTCAAGTGTATCGAGAATGTAATCCTCTATAATCTCTTCAATTTTTCTGGGATGAGTCACCACTTTTCCTGATCTGAGTTTGATTTCCTGCAGTGACACAGGAAATTCCTGCACCACGGGATCAAAAATTTCCTGCAAAGGCTGTGGTCTAATGAAATAGGTAGAAACAGTGGGATAGGTGTCCAATCCAATATTGTGAGTAGATTGGACGACTTTATTGTTGGGAATGGGTACTGGTTGGGTAGGAAGTTGTGTGGGTCATGTTTGATTTTGTGGGGCAGGCAACTGAAGTTGTTGTTGTTGTGGTTAACCCATTTCCTATGGCATGGGTTGTGGTGGATAAAATTTTTGAGGAGGGTAATTTAATGCAGCAAGATAAGGAAAATTCCCCTTCCAAGGTTGTTGTGGAGTCCAGGGCTACCAAGGCATTCAAATGTTCCACATCTGATTTTGAGCATAAGGAAATTGAGAATGTTGTTGTGACATGCCTGTTGGAAGTGGTTGCCATGGTTTTTGAGGTGCCATTGCATATAGTGCATTAATAGCTTCCTGATTTTCTAGATATGCTGCTTTAATCTCTGGAAGAGAAGGACATTGTTCAGTAGAATGATCAGCCTCATAAATTCTGCATACCTCTATATTGTCTATAGGACATTCCCTCAAGGGATGTTTCTTCCTACACTTGGAGCAGAACATAGCCAAGGCTTTCTCCACTTCCTCCTGCTTCTTCTTAGCCTGTAAAACATCTAACTGTGAAGACAAAGTGCTAAGAATTTTAGTTTTAAAATTTTCAAATAAGTTTCCCATTTCAGCTCTGGTTACCCCATCCCTTGCAACTGATTTAGTGAATCTAGAAGAGGTATCTCTTGATCCTTTTCCAACCTTATAATTTCCCCTCGAATATTGTCGACACAACTCACACACATCATCATAAATCAATTTTGATACATCACCTGCTCCCATCAAGTTCAAAACCTCAAGAGATTCTAGTCTTATGGTTCTCAGTAAGATTGTTCTCGGGGTTTAATTATTCAGTTGGTTCATCTTGGATCTTTGCAAATTATACTGGAATCTTTCTAAGAAGTCTTCCAGGCTTTCTTCCTCCTTTTGGGTCATGCCAAAGATTTCTTCCCTCGTGTCCCTGGTCTTACAATAATCCTGATACTTTTTCACGAACACCTTCTTCATGTCATCCCATGTCGAAATGGAATTCAAAGTTAGTCCCATGAACCATTTGAGAGATGCATCCCTTAATGTGGCAAGAAACAACTTCAACTTTTGAGCATTTGAAGAGAAATCATAGCTCCTGCACAATACATAAAACTCTAATAAGAAAGCATCAAGATCTTCACTAGAGGTACCGTGAAAATTAGGGAAAACAGAGGGAGGAATGTTTTTCATCTGACTGGTCCCAAAAGAATCTTTGATAGGAAATTCGAATGTAAATGGTTCCCCTTCCTTCTCATGATAGTCCCCATATGTAGTACGAGTACCCTCTAAATGAGCCATATTAAGCCTAAAAGGGGTGGGACATTGGTAAACTATAGGTCCTTCAGAGTCAGCTGCCTGGAACTCTAGTTCTTGAATAGGATTGAAGAGGAATTCTTCTTCAGGCTAACCACTAAGCAAAGACGATGTCCTCCTAGTAAGAGGATATTCTTGATGAGCAACAATAGAGGATTCTCTGTCAGAAGGATTATTCTTTGTTGTGGGGGTATTTCTCTGCTTAGGATTAGTTGTCGATCCACGTTAAGAACTGTTAGCCCTTGGTCAGATTCCCCCTTGTTCTTTGCAAGCTTATTTTTCCCTACCAGTTTATTAGTGAACAAAGTGGTGCTGATGCCACCACTAAAAATACTTGAAAAACTATATTGGCCCCTATAAAAAAAATCAAAACTTCTACTTACCAAACATTCAAGACGTGGCTTTGGCGCATTCTGATCTCTGCAAGTGCGTAGGCCTTACCCCATGTCTTACCACTTCAGCTCCTCTAGTCCTGAAAAACTTAAACAAAAATGAATCATAATAAAATACTTTCAGTATCATCCCTTAGCACCTCCCCAGCAACAATGCCAAAATGTTGGGCAAATTATAGACTTATAATTTGACAGACATAAATTATCAACCGAAGGTAGGTAAGCTTATGAGATGTTGCACAAAATATATTCAAGATAATACCTTAAGTGATTTCTAATTAAACCATTCATACACACAACTCTAATGTCTCTTTTCTGCATCAACACTTGGTAGCAAAGGCTATTGAGTGGATCCCATCATCGCTCTAAAACTCTTGATATTTCTGATGTTGATCAAAAAAGACAAAAGACCAAATAGTCATAAAAATCAAGAAGCTAAAACCTAATTAAATGATTCCAAACACATTTATCAAATAAATTTCTTTATCCAACCATTTCACATATGTTTCTAAAATTCATAAAAGAGAAACACTAGTTGTGCAAATAACTTATTGATGTATAAAATTAATCAAAATAAATACAAATACTGTAACTAATGGAGTTGTGAGAAAAGGGGGCCCTCCCTTACTCACAACCCCTCTACTATTAAAGGAGTTTACACAAGGAGATCAACATAACATATAACTTTCTATTAATCTAAAAAGTATTACAGAGATGTACAAGTCTGATATGTTCAACCAACCAACCCCCTTGCAAATGAAACATAATGAAATTTATACAAGTTCAAAGGCATATGTTTTCCTGAATTAGGAAAACTACTATGTTGTAACTACTTGCTATCAATGACTAAACATAATGACAAAATAGCTCTCCTGAGTTTGATCCATGACTGAAAGCATGGATCAAACTAATTTTGTTACATTGCTGGAGCTTTTTCCCAATATGGCCATCGAGAAGAGGATTGAAGATATGGGTGGTTTCAATGATGAATTCAAGGCAGCCAATAGGACAACGTCCATGTAGGTGGATTTCCTCATAAAACCCATGTTCCCTTTCTTTTTTAAACTAAGTGGAATATATCCAACCATCGATTTTGCTGGAGGAAATCTGGGCAGTTATAGGAAATCTGCATTTATAGGAAGTCATGGAGTGTTTGCAGGGAATCAGCGACCATGACTGTCTACAGGAAATCACAGAGCTTCTTCAAATCATGATTAATCTATATAAGATTTTGATCAGTAAAACTTGATAATTCTATTAGGAAACAATTAACTTCAAGAAACACATAAGAATAAGGTAAAATAATACTTTTTAATATGATTTGCATACCGTGAGCACACAACATCATTTTGGTCAAAATTTAGGTAACATAGGCGAAATAGGAGTAGTTAGGAGTCAAAAAGAGTTCAAAAAGGGGGCAGCAAGGTCTTAGGAGGCTATCAAAAATTGAGGAAAATGGGACTCAACATCTCCCCCACACCTAGCTTCTTGCATGTCCCTTATCCAAGAAAAAATGTTGCATCCTCAGGAAAAAAGTTAGTCCTCGCCCTGTGCTACAACTACTATAGCCAGGTGGTCTAATTGGGCTTTGATGGAATCTTCCCTAACCAGATTCTGATACTCCTCGTTCTTTTTCTGCATGTGATCAATTTGGGCCTGTTTCTTCTTCATAATTTGAGTTGCCTTCTAATGCCACTCATCATACACCTTCTGCATGCATAGGCTATTTTCCCTCAGGGTTTCATTCTCCCTTCGAAGGACCCACTCAGACAAAGTAAGTTCAGTAATGATTTCCTCCAATTCCTTCTAGGATTGTTTCTTCTTAGAATTTCCCTCTCCTTCACGCTGTCCTTAAGAGGACTAGGGAAAACTTGGTTCCTCTTTTCCTTGGAAATCTCCAATTGTTTTCTCTCCGCTTTCCTGTAGCTGTGAATTCTGAAAAGACATGGCCTCCACTTCTTCTCTGTTAATAAATTAGTTGTCTCCACATTCCCTTTCCTTTTGGATAGGTCTCAAGACCTCTTACTCTTTTTATCAGTTTTAATTGACGGTACCCATTCCTCTGCATTTTCCTCTATTACCAGCTTCGTAGCCTAGCTTCTTGTAAAGTGTTTGGGAGGGGTAGAAGGGCCCTTCAATTTGGACTTTTTCCCTATGGTCTCCCTAGTCACCACCACTTCCTCTTCTGTCAAAGGACCATGGGTTCGGAGTTTCTTTTTCGACTTTTCTGCTAGCTCTTCCTCCTTGGGTTCCGACGAACTAGGGTTCTTTTCATCCTCTAGGAAGTAATTCTCTAACAAGAATTCTTCCCATGTTTTCTTCTTCTTCCATAGAACCTCTATCATGATAATTTTTATCAACCCATGGTGATAGAGGTTTTCCTCAATGTGGGCTACCCTTTCTTTGGCAGTAGTGGACATTTTCATCAGGGACATTCTTAAATAGTAGGGAAAATTAAAAGGTCTATCTCAGAAGTGGCCAAGAAGATGCATACAAAACAAAAATGCTAGCCCAAAACAACCTTCACAGGTTATGTATTTCTGTAGGAAAAACAAGAGGTGCCGATACTTACTTCTAAGGAAATCCTGTGGGATTCCCTTGCTCCAATCAGGATTTGCATGTTCTTTCTAGAGGAAGGGTGCACAAATTTCTTTGTTAAACCATTGGTTCTTGAACCAACACTCTCCTTCCTGTGGGATGCTGCAAGCTTGAGCTACTAGCTCCTCTGTTAACCTAAATTGAACATTTCCCACCTACGCTTTGTCGCCATTTATATTTAGAGAAAAGGACTTTGTTACCTCTGAATTATGCCCACTAAATTTCAGAAACAAAGGCAACCATCCTTCCTTCTCCAGTCTCGCTTTACTTCGGGGGTTGGCGTCGAATGGCGCGGGACCTTGAGGTTCAAACCTGATAGAAGAACGCATGTTCGACATAGCTAGGGATGAGGGAGAACATAGTTGACTCAGCTAATAGAGATGCTTCTAATACTTAGTGCCAAACAAAAAAACTTGAGAATGATAATTTAAATTTGGAAGTATTAAGGAAATGTGGAAACTTTCGAAAAACGCAGGACATGATCATGATTGTCATCATGATCCGTCCTGCATGATAAATCTTGAAAAGATATCCGAAGGACGTGTAAGAGTAATGATGGTCTTCAATGGAACTTTATTTATGACATAATCACTCGTAGCTACCTTCTTCCACAATGGTTACTATGACTTACATTCATGCAAAAGTCAAGAATTAAAGTATTGTTACTTTTTACCGTAAACATCCTGTCGCTAATCGTACCTTACCAACCTTACCTTTCAATGGTCCAGTACTTAGATGATGACTGATCTTGGCCTTGAAATAATAACCCACCTTGAAATCACATCATATGCACAATTGTATAGTTCATGGTCTCTATTAATAATGAAAATGACTAGTACTTTTTCAGATTATTTTGGAATAATGTTCTATCTATACTTTGTTCTTAAGGAAATCAGTGGTGTTTCTACAGGAAATGGAACCGCAACTGCTGAACTTCTGCAGGAAATCCTTTTGCAGGAAACCATTTCTTCCCCTTTTTTTACAGTTCATTGCACATGAATGGAGGTGCTGATGTCGAATGTGCAATGATCTCATTGGATTACCAACCATTAAGGTCAGTTGTTAACCAATGCTTCCTGCATGACTCACTTATACAAAGTTATCATATGCTGCCATACAATCACATTTGAGTCGTGCTTTTGTTCAAGGGAAGTAAACTTGAGTCTGCCTTTATTTGGTGTCTTTTGACTCATTTTCAGTCAGTCATACCCAATCTGTTAGAGTTATGTTCAGTATCACATCATCTTTTTGGTCCTTTTCTCATGCTAGTTAAGAAGGTCTCCATTGACTTCTTGTTGGTGGGTTTTCTCTTATCAACTTCGACAAATTTCTCTAAGAGTAGGTCTAGAGTCACACCTTGACCCTATTTCCATCATTGATAGGTGACCTTGTGCTCAGCATTGATCAGTATCATGGGTCTTTGACTGAGTGGTTTCCCTTATGTTTGATGTTAGCTTACATTATCACACATTGGGATTCGTGCAGTACCTTGTTTTCCATTTGAACCTATTGGTGGATTCCTTGCCTCTATGTCAGATTTCATTATTGGTTGGTTCAAATGGTTTCTGTCTTGTGCTAGCCACATCTTGTGTACACTGGAAACCTGCTTCAGTACAGTTACTTCATCTTTATTTGTCTGATTCCTTCCAAATTATTGGCCTGTGGGTTACACTCGTGCTAGATTGATGTGGGATGCCTTAATGCCTTCCTTGCAACAGATATTTTCCCATTGAATCCAACTCATTGCTTTGGAAATATGGTCTAGAGTCCTTTTTCAGTACCTTAGGGTTTGCAGTCATCAATGAAAGACTCCTTTGCTATCAACTATGAGAATACATCAATGTCTCCTAATTGATAGATTCTCTCAAGTGTTCGACTTCAACTCATTTATTCTCACTTGTTAGAATGTACTAGGGTACCTTAACTCTCATTATCATTATCGGTGAGTTGTCTCACATTTGTTAGCAATATACATTAATAACCGGCAATCAAACAATTTCTCACATGGTCAACTTCAACTCATTTATTCCCATAGTGTAGAAATGTAACATGGTGGTTGGTGAAGACCTCGGGTTGCATCATCATTTCTTGGTTCACTTGTCAGTTCCTCCAGTTTGTTTTTACTAACACTATCCACCTTATATGTTGCGGTTCATCACAGTAGCATCTTAGATGTTGGCACCCGAGATGCATTCAGTGCCATTATTCCACTTTTTTACTTGGTACTTTGAGGGTCAGTTATGTGACTTCAATGATTAGATATCTACTTCAACATCATTGATTAGTTCTTATATATTTGATATGGTAACATGGCCTTGATATGTACTTTTTCAGCTATGATCAGATGATTCACTATGTATTTCTTGGTTTCCTTTGTACTTGTAAACATATTGGATCCGCTCTACACTTGATATGAAGACATGATTTAATATCTCTGAGCATGGGTATTCCCGCCTCATACATGAGTTTTCTTTCTGATCTCTTCCACTGGTTTGGCAGGATGGAATCTCGTGATCTCCTCCCAAGTCCTTGCATGATTCTTTCTATACACTTAATACATTTTGGCCATAATGTACCCCTTCTGACCTCATATATTAGGGGGCATCAGTTATAACACCATTTACCACCCTGGTAGATTTGATGCTCTGAGTCATGGCCTTGTGAAACCCTTTCCCTTCATACTTGGTACAAGTACTAAAAAGCATTATTTTAAATTTTATATGTGACTTTTCCCTTCAAAAAGCACGTGAACACGTGGGTATAGCCCTATTTTATGGGCGAGGTTTATGGGTTACACCAGAATCCTACCTACAGGAGCCTGTGGCCTAACTATATCCCGACTGAAAAAGTGTTTTGAGGTGATATAAATACACCTCATGGGAAAGACCAAAGGAGAGAGAAAGATAGGATATTGATACTGTTGGATACCTATAGTAATAGGTTTCATATTTCATGATTGGCAAGAGAAAAGCCAAATATGCTCTGCTCTGGTATCCCAAAGATCCCATATTTCCTAGAAAGCAAGAGCTGGGTAAAGTGTTTCAAGTATTGAGGACCTTATTTCAAATTTTGTGGATGATTCAACAGTCTAAGCTGGATCATGCCATGTTTCAATTTTGAGTTGTAGAATAGAGAAAGTGGTCTGTCCAAACAGCTTAATCTTGGCAGACAAGTAGTCCAGGTAGAGAAGCAAAGGTTCCCAAAAGTTTAATCTGGGACCTTGGAAGACATAAGGGTAGAAGTAGATAGAGAGAAAAGAAAAAAAAGCCAAAGAAAAGAAAAGGCAATTGAGGGTTGCAAGTCCAAGTGCCCCTCCAAGAAGAAACAAAAAATGCTAGGCAAAATAGTTGGGTAGGCAGTTGTGGTCGCAGAAACAATATGATCACCATTACTCAGGCATCAATAGGTCTCTTGCCAAGGCAACAGATCTATCAACAAACAAAGTGGTGAATTCCATGAAATTACAGCAAAGAGCATCACTAACTTCTGTTCTTTCCCTCTCTACTCCATCACTAACACCCCCTTTCTAATTCCCCTCCTTCATTCATATTAACTCCTAATTCTACTATATAACCTCCCCTATCTTACCCCCACCCCTAATATTATTAACACTAAGGTGTATAAAACCCCAAATCTTATGTATATTCCCTCCCCTAGGCATAATAGCCGTGTATTGTTCAAAAGGGACCAAAATGGCATCTGGCCACTTTGGTGAACCTATTCCACCCTATTTCCCCTTTGCTGCAAGTCAATTTGCCCTCAAATCACCTCTGCACTGATAAAACCCCTCTCCAAACCCCTTTTGCCTATAAAACCTTTGCAAAGGTTAGTACCCGCCTCTGGCACGTTTCCCAATCCTACCGCATGGTTGGTTAAGCAAAACATTTGAAAAAAACCCATAAAACCCACAAACTTTAATTTTTCCGCCCGCAGTATTAAACGCGCGTCTTTCCCCTCCGCCAGCCGTCGGATCAAGCCCATCAGATCCGACGGTCCACAGCAATATCGGAGCGCATCCTATGGCGGCGCTTTAACCTCCGGGAAAGTGACGTTGCGCCTTGTCACGCCTCCTCCACGCGTCAACCGTTGAACCATCTCGGAGCCCGCTCTGACAGCCTCTGCGCCGTACCTAAACCGCCCCGAGAAACCGCGGCGGTTAAGGCCTTAACCGTGACCGTTGCAGTTTGACCAGTCACCCACTGCCACGTCGCCCGATGACGTCAGCTGACGTCACCTCACCATGACCCACCAATGGCGTCATGCTGACGTCAGCAGGAAAAAGCGCCAAATTGGTAAAATAACCCATATTTACCAATTTTCCCGTGTTTTTTACCATTTTCACTGTGGTTTCTGCTGATTGCTCTGCATGACCGTTTGAACTCGAATTTTCGCCAACCAGTCAATTAGCCCGGGCGACCTCCTCAAACAGCAACTGTGCACCTGTGTTTCAACCTCTGCTCGTCGAATTACAGGTATTTAGACCGTTTCGCCCTCCATACGACCTTCATTAAGCTTAAAATTGCTCAGAGAGATAATAGAACCATAAAAACGATATTTACACCGTTCATTTCCATTCATTCATCCACCATTGTCATTGTGAGGGCCAAGAAGTACCTGCAGAGCTTTAGAAACCTGCAATTCACATAAAACCTCTGTAATTCTGCGTTTTCCCGGCAGAACTCCTAATAGACATAATTCACCCGATTGGAGAGTTCAGTTAGGCCACAGAGAAGTTCTGTCACTAGACTCCAGTAGTATTTCAATTGCTATTGAGAGAATTCCCCTTGAATACTCAAAACATCAACTGTTTCCACAGAAAACTGCCTCCAGACTGTGTTTTTACCATTTCACCTGTCTACCTACAATTATTGCAACTTGAAGAGCTATGGAGACCCCTATTGCACTGAATATTAAGCCCATCAATGCCCCTCACCAGGAATTAGCATGGAAAGCCCTGGGGGACATGGACTACCAAATGCTGGATTGGTTCCCCATGGGAACCAAGTACAATGTGCTAATGTTGAATGAATTAAGAGCCCAGCACCTCAGTGGGGCAGATATCTTGGGGATTTGGGAGTCAAATTTGCCCATATACAACCTTCCCCAAGTCAATCCTATGCCAGAGCTCATTTATAGCTGCCAGGAATGCTATGACCCCAGCCAAAGAGCAGTCATAAGCCCCACAGGCCTAGTCCTGTTCCAGATCACCCCAGAGAGCATAAACCAGATGCTGTGCTTCACAACAGCCAAGAAATTGACCCCTCTGTCCATGCAGAATCTGATTAACACAGGGATCAAGCTGTCCAGTGACCAGATTATCAAAATTAACCAACTGTTTGTCACACCAGGCTCTGAAACAGTCAGAACCCCTCCTATTGGGCACCACTATCTAAATGAGTTGGGCAGGATGTTGGTGGATCTAATTGGCTATGTCCTAGGATTCAGGGGGTTGGAAGATGTAGATGACAGCATAATGGCAATGCTGTCTATGTTTGCCCCTGGTAAGCCTCCAGCTGTGCAGTATGATTATGCAACTTACATAGCAGAGAAAATCCATGAGCAGTTCATGAATTTGAAAAGGGAGAGACTGTTCAGGTACAGCTCCTATATATATCATTTATTCCTTTTCTACCAGCCAGCTACCTTCTCTGTTCCTTTGAGGCCACTCAATGCCCAAGGAATCCCAAGATCAGTTGTTTTCTGGACCTCTTTTTTTCATTCTACCTCAGTATCACCCTATACATACTGTGAGTTTATTGATTTATTTGTTCATCCAGCCCTAACAGCGCTGCAAGGTACTCCTCCTCCTAGATTAACCGATGAAATGAAGAGGATTCTACATTTGAACAAATCTTACAATATTGGCAACTGGTACTTCTACCAGAACCACACAGTCATTAGGATATATGGCTGTGAATTGAACCCATTTAGGTTGCCAAGGTATGTCCCCATGAGGCTTTTTGCCTTAGAGTATTTCAGGCAGTTTGGGAACTCAGATTACCTTCACTTTCAGAGTAGAAACAAGAAGTCACAATTGAAGGTAAGAAGCCAGCTAGGTTCCTTCCTGTATAACAAGAAAGAGGAAGGGTGGAAAGAGGCACACAGCATCCTGGAAGGCCTCAGATTGCAGACCAGTTTTGAGTGGATTCCTTATGACCCCAATCATACTATCTCCCTCAGGAGAATTAGATACAGACTGGGCAACTATGCGCATAAAAGACAACCTGAAATTGAAAAGTATGCCAATGCACTAGAGTGGGAAGAGGGTACACTAGTAGAACAACTCACTGAGGTAGAACTACTTGAGAAAGAAGCTAGGAATGTGCAAAAAGAAACTGACTTGGAAACTTGTGGACAGGTGCCCTCCTCCTACAGAAAGCAAATTGGAACAGCTGCTAGATCTTCAGCAGCACAGCAGCAAACCACTGAGAAGACATCCCAGGCAGCAGGCAAAGACAAAGGTAAACAGGTGGAACAGCCACCTGTATTGACAGAGGAACAAGTTGACACCTTGCTACAGCAGCAAGAAGAAATGGAACAGCAAGAACTGGGGCAGCAACAAGAAAAAGCACAGTCCAGTGAACAGCAGCCCTTGCAGCAGGAAAAGGGGACAGATCTACCTAGTAACACTGAGCAGCAACCCCAAACAGAGGTGCCTCCCAGGACAGACACCAATGTAGACACCTCAGTCCTCCAAACACCACAGAAGGAGGACTTGACCAGGAAAAGGGAGAGAGAGACCCCCCACACCTCATCCTTCATCAGAGGAGAGAAGAGACAAAGACTGAATGACTCCCAAGAGGAGGACATAGCAGTAAGGCGAGCCATGGGCATGGGCCCACCCAGTGGAGAACTTTCGGCCAGCTCATCCCAGCGTGGACATGACATGACTATGGGAGGAGAGGTCAGCTCCTCCGGTCAACACAGAAAAGGGCAGTCAAGTATAAAATAGCAATTCATTGACATCAAAAGGAGGAGTGATCCCATAAAAGTGCAGCTGTATGATCACTTGTTAAACCTAGCTCCTAGCAACCAGCAGAGACTCATGTCTGCTTTCGATGTGAGTGAAGGCAAAATGATAATGAGCCACTTCATGCCCACAACTTTGCAGCCTCAGTCCACCTCGGACTATCTAAGAACCAACATGGAGGTTCTTGCCAAAGACATACACCCCATGGACAAGATTGAATTACATAAGCAAACTGGTGAAATGGTGTATGCCTCCCTGGCAGATGAGACATTGGAGAACTATAAACTAAAGAGCAGCCTGGATAACACAGCTTCTCAGCTGGAATTAGAAAGGGCATCATCACAAGCCAAGGACAATAGGATCAAGTCCTTGGAAGAGGTAATTATAGAGATAGGGCATGATCCTAAAGATGTCAAAGGAATCCAAGAACTCCTGAAGATAAGGGATGCAGACATGGCGACCCTAAGAAAGAAAATCAAACTCCCGGCCACCATCCATCCACAAACAGATGAAGTTGCCCAGCAAAGGCAAGAAAAGGATGCTACAGATCTGCTGGTATCCCTATACAAAGAGCTGGTTAGGACTCAAGACCAGCTAGGACAAACTGAAGCTGCAAAGGCAGCACTACAAGAAGCACTGAAGCAAAGAGAAGAGGGCCAACGCTCCCAGCCTCCTCCTGTGATAATAAATCTTGAGGAAGTCCCTCCAAAGACTACTCCTCCTCCTCAGCAAACAGAAGCTACAGCACCAACTACAGCGCCATCCACAGCAACAACAACTACAACATCGGAACAGGCTACTAGTTTAGACATGCAAAAGCTGCAAGCTGAGATCAAAGCCATGGAATTTCAAATGAAAGAGCTGGATGAACTTAAGAAAACCTTGGCTAAGGTAAATGAAAAGTTTGACAAGAGCAAACAGAATGAGGCAGCCAAGGAGAGAGAGGTAAAAGCTCTTAAGAGGAGAATTGCTGAACTAGAGAAAGAGCTTGCACTAGAAAAAGTGACAGCTGAAATGAAAGCAGTGCTATGGAGCAACATTGGGCGGTCCATTGCCAACCAGTGGCAATATATTGAGACCATGGATGAGCAAATGGTGCTCATCACTAAAGCAAACAAAGAAATACAGAGAGCCAGGGCAAGCCTCGGACACATGCCAGAAGCTGCTACTAGGATGATCAATATTCTGAACTATAAGACTAGCTCTCAATTAGCTGTCATGGGAATCACCAACAGGACAGAAACAATTGTCGTAGCCAAAAGAGTCATAACATTGAGGAACTTGGTTGGAACACTGGAGAGGAGGACACAGGATATGCAGACTGAAATCAACAGATTCCTGGAAAAATTCGTGGCACTACAGAACAGAGGCCTCCCCAGCATTTTAAGCAGTGTAGGAAGACTGCTCACCCTAGACAATTACAATAAGAGAATTGATGCCCATGCAGTAGCAGAGATTGCAAAACCGCCCAGCACTTCAACAGACACAGGGCCAGCCACCGGGCAGACTATGTATGACAGGGTGGAGAACCTGTTTTTACTCATGAATGAAGTTGAGCATCTGTTTGATACACCACCTAACTTCTTCAAATTCACAGAAGCAGATGAAACTCTAGGGGCAATCTTAGCACACCAACTGCCCACACAGGATGTCTGGAGAAATTTGACACAGACAGTTTTGACAGGCCAGAATCAGTAGCGCTAATTCTCCAGGCGAGTGAGCATACATGCGCAGGCACAATTTTGAAGAAAGATATCTACAGAGAAGAGGCAGAGGCTGAGCCAACTCAGCAGGACCATTGACTCACCACAAGCAACAGTCACAATCACAGGTGACAAGTCCAGGATACAGCGTACAAGCCTTAAAGACAGGTCTTCCAGCATTTATTCAGAATATCTCGACCGACTTAGCTGTTTCCAAAAGCTAAAATATCTTCTGACAGAGCATTAAAATGCCTGTACTCTGTAATCAATGCTGTATTAAATTTTGGTCATAATATCTTAAGTAGTTGGTAAGAATGTAAAATCTGAGATAACTCAGAACTCAGATATTTTGTAAATCACCGCAAGTATATATTCACCCTTCACAACAGTTGAAGGGGTTGTTGTAATTTTCCTTTGAAGAGCTCTCGCTCGTTGTAATATTCTCAGAGAAGTAATACAAAGGAAGAATGGAATTTCCAAGGCTTGGTGTTCTTTGATGTATTGTGGTGAAAGATGAAGGTTACAGGATTCCAGGGTGTTGCATAAAACAATAAGTATTCTCAAATCTCTTTGTTATATGTTTTCGAGTCTTTTGTTCTCTTTTGTTGTTCAAATGTTTTACACTTGATAGCAAGGTGAAAGGATAGTTCCAGGACTTAACCATGATTACCCTGGACTCAAACTGAGCTATTATACATGTTTTCCTCAGATACAGTGACAGAATTGTAATTCTTAATTGCTGCATTTCAAAACTGTGTCTTTTACTGTGATAGGCATTCTCAGGGATTCAATTTTTGCCCCTGAGACCTCTGTCTTTTCCTCTTAAAGCTGTCTGTTGGGAATATATAGACAATAAGTGAAAATTCTTAAATGCTTTCACTGTTTGTGTTACCTGTTTCCAGTCATCTAATCAAAAATCTGTTCTATTAAGCACTCAAATGGCCCTGTAAGTCCCATCTTTCATCTCAAAGTTTCAAACACATATAGCCACAGACTCCATTGCCCAATGGTACTCAACCTCTCTGAAAACTACATCACTGGAATCTAAAAGGAGTTTCATCAACCAGAACATCAACAAAACCTGTGCATAATAGCTAGCCTAAAACCCTATCATAAACAGTTACAAATCATAAAGAGAGAGCCCTCTCTGATCACAGTTTGGCTAGAAACAGTGATCCAAAGATTGGTTAGTGGTTACCCCGGCCGTATTCCCTTGGGAGTCATAGGGAACAACCTGGGTGTTAACATAATTGGCGACTCCGCTGGGGATCGAAGATTTTTTCAATTACTATCTATTTTCAAAAGCTACCATCAAGCCTGAAACTAGCCAAGAGGCCTTAGGACTGTTTCTGTAAACACAGGGACAGCTTTAGGGAAGAGCTAGCTAGGGAAACTTCATCTTAGCTTTGAGACCTATATAGTCATTCCAGAATGCTTGTTCAGTCCTTGTACATATAAAACTTCTGTATAAAGTTCTAAAAGAATACTTAGAAGCTGGCTCCCAAAAGAAACCCAAGGCACACTAGGGCAAACCCTGACCCTAATCAACCCATCATTGTCGATAACCCAAATATCATACCAAAGAACATAAGGAGACAGCAAAAGCAGGAAAAGCTTGCTGATTCAGATATAAGTTTAGACCAACCTATCCTCATTCCAACTCCTTGCAAAGTTCTTTTCCGTTCCACACCCAATTCCCCCAGTTCACCATCAACCTCTCAAAGTCCTCTCCTTCCATCTTCACCATCTGCACACACTCCCTCAACCAGTTCCCCACTTATTACCCATCCTCTTAACCCGGTTACACCTGTAATCCCTGTTGTCCCATTTGTTCCTATTAACCCTATAAACCCCATAAATATGGCTAACAGATATGCACCTCTGCAGATACCAGCCAATGCTCCAGCTCTACCCCAAGACTACCAAACTAGACTCTCATTTTTTGACTCCCATGGCCCTTTGACAGCCATCCAGCATGCTAAAAAGATGCAAGACCACTTTGAGACCTATGAAATAGATGATGACAGTGTTAGGATGAGAATTTTTGTTCAAAGCTTAACTGGGGATGTCAGAACTTGGTTTAGATCCTTAAATGCAAATTCCATTGCAACCCCTGAAGTTCTATACCAGGAATTTACCAACAGATGGGAGAAAAAGAGAGATCCGCACCATATACTTGGTGAATATAACACTATTAAAAGAGGTCCCCAAGAAACGGTTTTGGAGTATTGTGCTAGGTTTAACAACATATACAATGCTATCCCCCAGAACTTAAGGCCCCCTCCTGATTTGGCCCTTTATAACTTCCCTGATGGTTTTGATTCTGATATGGCCTATCAGTTGAGAGAGAGAGACCCTCCAACCCTTGCAGAAGCCCAAAGGGTTGCAGTCACTGTAGAGGCCAACCTAATTGCCAAAAGAAACAGGGCAAAGCTGGAAAAGAAGACTGGTTTCAAAGAAGAACCCTCGGGTTTTAATCAAAAGTTAGATGCAATTCTAAATAGCATGAAGAGATTGGGAGAGAGAGTGGAATCAGTAGAAAGGAAATCATCATGGGAGGCACCACAAAACAACCCTCCTAGAAACCCAAATTTTAGGAGAGTCCAGAACCCCAATATAGGAAAAACAAGTGCAGACCAAGATATCAGACCCCCTTTTCAAGAAAATTATGCAGAAACTTCCTCAGCTAATCAGCTCAATGAAGATCCTGAGATCAACTTAATAGGTCTGGATGGTAAAAGCCAGGTTTTCTTAACTCAGGAGGACCATGAGGAGGATGAAAGCAAAACATTCCAAACTCAATCAGGAGAATCCTTTGACTTTAAACAAGGATATGATACTGCTGTCTATGAAGTCCATAAGCAATACAAACTAAGGAGTAGGACTGTGAACGTGAATCAGCCCGAAAAGATAAAGGAGAAACAACAATCTAAAGAAACCTTAGTCACTGAACCTAATGACAGAACAAACTTACCTACAAAAGAAGTAGTGGTTGAGGAAGTCACTGAATTACTGTCCACACCAAAACAGCCCACGGCAACCTCATCCTCCCACCCAAATCCGAACATTACCCCTCAAGACATCAATATAAGGGGCAGGTTCCAAAATCAGGATGAAATCCACCAAGAAGATCTAATGAACAGAGAAAGAACTGCTACCCGCGACTCCAAAATCCAAATTGATAAACCCTTTGACCTAGGAACAGAGATTGGCAAGTTAAAGGTAGCAATTCCCCTTTCAGAGCTAGCCAAGCATGACATATACAAACAACAGATCAAAAAATCCCTTCAGCTCACCAATAGCAAAGATGATGTAAATGTGCTAGATGACACTCCAGAATTACTGTTTGGCCCAGAGGTAGATGGAAAAACAGTAGTCACAGGGGTTTTACCTTTTTATGTCAGCTTGCATATACATGACAAAACACTGCACAATGCAATGTTTGACTCAGGTGCCTCTCACAACCTGATGCCAAAAGCAGTCATGGAAAGATTAAACTTAGACATCACAAGACCATACAAAGACCTGTTTTCTTTTGATTCTAGTCAAGTCAAATGCTTGGGCCTAATTAAGGATTTATGTGTGTCCTTGGTTCAATTTCCCAACAAAACCATTTTAATGGATGTTGTTGTTGCTGATATCCCACCCAAATATGGGATGCTCTTATCAAGATCATGGGGAGCCAAACTCCAAGGCTCCCTGCAATTAGATATGTCATATGCAACCATTTCTGTCTTTGGGCAACCAAAAAGACTTTATAGGGAAACACTCATGAAATATATGGTCAGCAGTGAAGAAAAGCCTCAAAATTTTCCAATATATGCTGTCCATTCGGACATAGACTCCTTCATCCTCTTCAATGACAGCGCAAGCTTCTCAAACAATGACATTAAGACCGAAACACTCATACAAGAACAAAACATTGATCAAACAAGTAGCACCTGCCAAATTTCAATTAGCCCAACAATACCCATTAACCCTCCTCTAGTTGTCAAAGATTGTCAAACAAATGATGAAATTGTCCTAGGAGACAAATGGGAAAAGAAACCTCAACTCATGCTCACATTGCCATCCCATGAAAAGAATGTTAAATCTCCTATTCAGCAAGATAGTCTGTGGGTCCTAGAGTTTGATGGCTCAGTTAACAAGTTAGGGGCAGGAGCTGGAGTATGGATACATAACAAAGAGAAAGGCTGTGCAGAAGGCCGGGCTTATAGATTGAACTTTAAATGCACTAACAACATGGCAGAATATGAAGCTCTGCTACTAGGCCTCAAGATTGCAAAATCATTACAAGCACATAGCCTCTCAATCATGGGGGACTCTGATCTAGTAATTCAACAAGTAAAAGGGAATTTTGTCACCAATGACAAAAGGCTGAGGTCCTATAGGTCTGCTGTAATTGAAATACTAGAGACTTTCTCCGAGTTTGTTATCACAAAGATTCCAAGGGGCCACAATCTCCATGCACATAGCTTGGCAACATTTGCCAGCACCTTCAAATTCCCACTACAACCCAACAATTGTTTCACAGCAGAGGTCAAATATAGGCCTTCTATTCCAAACAATGTCAAAGAGTGGCAAGTATTTGAGAATGACATGCAAATAAACAACTTTTTAACCTTGCAACAAGAGTTTACAGGATTAAATATTGACCTTGAGACAGCAAGTCAATCTCAAATAGTTGATGGAGCAAGTCAATCACAATTACAGTTTCAACAATCTGCTCACCCAATGTCACCTAGGACAGCAAAACAATTACTCAGTCCAACCATTTTCAACAAAGAAAACATTCAGCAAATTCACCAAATTGACTGTGAAGAGCTGAGCAATGCTGAAGATGAAATCATACAACTCAAAGACAATCTTCTTCCAGCAGGCCTTACCCCACTAGAGGATATTTTTGACTCAAATGACGTCCCCAGGAAACCAAAGATGCAGCCATTAGATGCAACAATTGAAGAATGTAACATTGGTACCACTGACAAGCCTAAAATAATAAAGCTATATGCTGCTTTGCCCCCTGATCAAAAACCCAAATATATTGATCTCTTTAAAGAGTTCCAAGATGTCTTTGCCTGGGGTTATGAGGACTTGAAGTCTTATGATACCTCTGTTATCCAGCACACCATTCCCCTCAAGCCTAATCAAAAACCATTCAAACAGAAATTGAGAAGAATCAATCCTGTGCTCCTTCCTTCCATTGAAAAGGAATTACAAAAAATGTTCAAAGCTGGTATCATAGCACCAATCAGGTTTTCTGAGTGGATTTCAAATTTGGTCCCTACAAGAAAGAAAACTGGTGAGATTAGACTTTGTGTAGACTTAAGGAATTTGAACCTAGTGTCACTCAAAGATAACTACCCCTTACCCAAAATGGATCACATCCTTCAGAGGGTAGTAGGGGCCTCAAGAATATCATTGTTGGATGGTTTCTCAGGCTTCAATCAAATCCTGGTACACCCTGATGATCAAGACAAAACTGCATTTACTACCCCATGGGGCACTTTCAAGTATGTGAAGATGCCCTTTGGATTGAAAAATGCAGGGGCAACGTTTCAAAGAGCAATGGACATTGCTTTTGCAAAGGAAATTCATGACTTCTTGGTCATTTACTTAGATGATCTTACACCCTTTTCAAAATCTGACCAAGAACACTTGAAACATTTAAGACAAATCTTCATAACATGCAGAAAATATGGTATTTCCTTAAACCCCAAGAAGTCATTATTTGGTTTGGAAGAAGGGAAACTTCTAGGGCATATCATTTCGAAAAATGGCATAAGAATTGATCCAGATAGGATACAAGCTATCCTACAAATGCCTCACCCAAGGAATGTCAAGGAGCTGCAAGGATTCTTAGGAAAAATCAACTTTTTGAGAAGGTTTATCCCAAATTTAGCAGAGTTAATCAGATTACTAAACAATATGCTAAAAAAGATTCAAAGGTCAAATGGACTGTTGAAGCAAAACAAGCTTTTGAAAGTATAAAATTGGCTTTGACTCAAACCCCAGTGTTAACTAATCCTCAGTTTGACAGAGACTTTATCATTTTCTCCTTTGCCTCCCAACATACTATTGCTGCTGTTTTATTACAGAAAGATGACCAAGGGAATGAAAAGCCCATTGCTTTTTTCAGCAGAGCTCTTAGAGATGCTCCTCTAAAGTACCAAATAATGGAGAAACAAGCCTATGCCTTAATCAAAGCTATCAAAGACTTTAGGATTTACATCCTTTACTCCCATGTTGTGGCTTATGTACCAAGTCCTATTGTCAAAGACATTCTCACACAAGAAAACTTAGAAGGTAGAAGAGGAAAATGGATTGCAAGCATACTTGAATTTGACATTGAAATAAAGCCTACAAAGCTGATAAAAGGGCAAGGTTTGGCCAAGTTAATGACAGAAGCAAATTTCCAAGCCTTAGACATTAACCAACTGGACAGTGAAACAGAGCTGGCGACTCCAAAGATCAATGTAGCCTTTGAACAATCTCCTTGGTATTCTGATATCTGTTATGTGTTACAAAACCTGTGTGCTCCCCCAGGACTGTCCAGAACTAAGTCTAGGTTCCTAAAAATGAAAACATCTAAATTTTGTGTGATAGATGAGAATCTACTCTGGAAAAACCATGAAGGTATTTTGCTGCACTGTCTTCTTGAGAGTGAAACTGACAATATCATGCAAGAATTCCATGCTGGAGACTGTGGTGGACATTTGTACTGGAAGTCCACCGTAGACAAGATATTAAGGGCTGGTTATTACTGGCCCACTATGTTCTCTGATGTGAAGAAATTCACAACATCATGCCACAAGTGCCAACTGTTTGAAGGCAAAAGACAGTTGCTGCCACTTCCTTTGAGGCCCATTGCAACAGAGAGACCTTTTCAACAATGGGGCTTGGATTTCATTGGAGAAATTCATCCCTCATCTTCAGGACAACACAGATGGATCTTGACAGCAACAGACTACTTCACCAAGTGGATTGAAGCTGTCCCATGCAGACAAGCAAATGATTCAGTAATCATTCAATTTTTGGAAAACAATATACTGGCTAGATTTGGCTGCCCAGACAAGATAATAACAGACAATGCTGCTGCCTTCAGATCCAAGAAGATGGTGAACTTCTGCCATAAATTTCACATTACTTTGGGCCATTCTACAGCTTACTATCCTCAAGGAAATGGTCTTGCTGAATCATCAAACAAAAGCCTGATAAACATCATAAAGAAAGTGCTGGAAGAGAACAAAAAGAACTGGCATAAGAAACTAGTAAATGCTTTATGGGCAGACAGATTAACCACTAAAAGATCAATTGGGACCAGCCCATATGAGTTAGTCTATGGATTAGAGGCCAGATTTCCTTCATCACTAGGAGTGCCGGTTATGAAACTCCTACAAGAAAGCCAAGCAGAGCCAAATGACATGTAAAGAAGGATTAACCAGATAATTTGTCTACAGCAGACCAGAGAACAAGTTTTCAGCAGAGTGCAGATACTACAAGAGAAACTGAAAAGGGCCTTTGATAGACGAACTAAAGCAGAAGATTTCAATGTAGGGGACAAAGTTTTAAAGTGGGATGCAAGAAGAGAAGAGAAAGGAAAACATGGGAAGTTTGATTCTTTATGGAAAGGACCATTTTCTGTCCAAGCAGTACAAGGTAATAACACCTACTTCCTAAAAAGTTTGACTGTAACTGAAATGGATGAAGGTCCTGTCAATGGCAGGATGCTGAAGCACTATTTTGACTGTTCACTATGATAGAAATTCAGAGGTTCATTGTATATATGCAGTTGTACATATTCCTTTTTGATTTAAATTGTATAAAGAGGTTTTCCCAAATGCTGCACCTAGCAGCAACAGGCAGATAGAATCAGAGGTTCTCCAAGAAAAGGCACACAATTTTGACAGATTATATGCAGCAGATTTCAAAGACAAAAATGGGCAGTCAAGGAATAAGGCAATCTGACCTGCTGTTCTTGGTCTTTCAAAAGAAAAACCATCCCCATGTGGAGCCACTGTTGGATACCTATAGTAATAGGTTTCATATTTCATGATTGGCAAGAGAAAAGCCAAATATGCTCTGCTCTGGTATCCCAAAGATCCCATATTTCCTAGAAAGCAAGAGCTGGGTAAAGTGTTTCAAGTATTGAGGACCTTATTTCAAATTTTGTGGATGATTCAACAGTCTAAGCTGGATCATGCCATGTTTCAATTTTGAGTTGTAGAATAGAGAAAGTGGTCTGTCCAAACAGCTTAATCTTGGCAGACAACTAGTCCAGGTAGAGAAGCAAAGGTTCCCAAAAGTTTAATCTGGGACCTTGGAAGACATAAGGGTAGAAGTAGATAGAGAGAAAAGAAAAAAAAGCCAAAGAAAAGAAAAGGCAATTGAGGGTTGCAAGTCCAAGTGCCCCTCCAAGAAGAAACAAAAAATGCTAGGCAAAATAGTTGGGTAGGCAGTTGTGGTCGCAGAAACAATATGATCACCATTACTCAGGCATCAATAGGTCTCTTGCCAAGGCAACAGATCTATCAGCAAACAAAGTGGTGAATTCCATGAAATTACAGCAAAGAGCATCACTAACTTCTGTTCTTTCCCTCTCTACTCCATCACTAACACCCCCTTTCTAATTCCCCTCCTTCATTCATATTAACTCCTAATTCTACTATATAACCTCCCCTATCTTACCCCCACCCCTAATATTATTAACACTAAGGTGTATAAAACCCCAAATCTTATGTATATTCCCTCCCCTAGGCATAATAGCCGTGTATTGTTCAAAAGGGACCAAAATGGCATCTGGCCACTTTGGTGAACCTATTCCACCCTATTTCCCCTTTGCTGCAAGTCAATTTGCCCTCAAATCACCTCTGCACTGATAAAACCCCTCTCCAAACCCCTTTTGCCTATAAAACCTTTGCAAAGGTTAGTACCCGCCTCTGGCACGTTTCCCAATCCTACCGCATGGTTGGTTAAGCAAAACATTTGAAAAAAACCCATAAAACCCACAAACTTTAATTTTTCCGCCCGCAGTATTAAACGCGCGTCTTTCCCCTCCGCCAGCCGTCGGATCAAGCCCATCAGATCCGACGGTCCACAGCAATATCGGAGCGCATCCTATGGTGGCGCTTTAACCTCCGGGAAAGTGACGTTGCGCCTTGTCACGCCTCCTTCACGCGTCAACCGTTGAACCATCTCGGAGCCCGCTCTGACAGCCTCTGCGCCGTACCTAAACCGCCCCGAGAAACCGCGGCGGTTAAGGCCTTAACCGTGACCGTTGCAGTTTGACCAGTCACCCACTGCCACGTCGCCCGATGACGTCAGCTGACGTCACCTCACCATGACCCACCAATGGCGTCATGCTGACGTCAGCAGGAAAAAGCGCCAAATTGGTAAAATAACCCATATTTACCAATTTTCCCGTGTTTTTTACCATTTTCACTGTGATTTCTGCTGATTGCTCTGCATGACCGTTTGAACTCGAATTTTCGCCAACCAGTCAATTAGCCCGGGCGACCTCCTCAAACAGCAACTGTGCACCTGTGTTTCAACCTCTGCTCGTCGAATTACAGGTATTTAGACCGTTTCGCCCTCCATACGACCTTCATTAAGCTTAAAATTGCTCAGAGGGATAATAGAACCATAAAAACGATATTTACACCGTTCATTTCCATTCATTCATCCACCATTGTCATTGTGAGGGCCAAGAAGTACCTGCAGAGCTTTAGAAACCTGCAATTCACATAAAACCTCTGTAATTCTGCGTTTTCCCGGCAGAACTCCTAATAGACATAATTCACCCGATTGGAGAGTTCAGTTAGGCCACAGAGAAGTTCTGTCACTAGACTCCAGTAGTATTTCAATTGCTATTGAGAGAATTCCCCTTGAATACTCAAAACATCAACTGTTTCCACAGAAAACTGCCTCCAGACTGTGTTTTTACCATTTCACCTGTCTACCTACAATTATTGCAACTTGAAGAGCTATGGAGACCCCTATTGCACTGAATATTAAGCCCATCAATGCCCCTCACCAGGAATTAGCATGGAAAGCCCTGGGGGACATGGACTACCAAATGCTGGATTGGTTCCCCATGGGAACCAAGTACAATGTGCTAATGTTGAATGAATTAAGAGCCCAGCACCTCAGTGGGGCAGATATCTTGGGGATTTGGGAGTCAAATTTGCCCATATACAACCTTCCCCAAGTCAATCCTATGCCAGAGCTCATTTATAGCTGCCAGGAATGCTATGACCCCAGCCAAAGAGCAGTCATAAGCCCCACAGGCCTAGTCCTGTTCCAGATCACCCCAGAGAGCATAAACCAGATGCTGTGCTTCACAACAGCCAAGAAATTGACCCCTCTGTCCATGCAGAATCTGATTAACACAGGGATCAAGCTGTCCAGTGACCAGATTATCAAAATTAACCAACTGTTTGTCACACCAGGCTCTGAAACAGTCAGAACCCCTCCTATTGGGCACCACTATCTAAATGAGTTGGGCAGGATGTTGGTGGATCTAATTGGCTATGTCCTAGGATTCAGGGGGTTGGAAGATGTAGATGACAGCATAATGGCAATGCTGTCTATGTTTGCCCCTGGTAAGCCTCCAGCTGTGCAGTATGATTATGCAACTTACATAGCAGAGAAAATCCATGAGCAGTTCATGAATTTGAAAAGGGAGAGACTGTTCAGGTACAGCTCCTATATATATCATTTATTCCTTTTCTACCAGCCAGCTACCTTCTCTGTTCCTTTGAGGCCACTCAATGCCCAAGGAATCCCAAGATCAGTTGTTTTCTGGACCTCTTTTTTTCATTCTACCTCAGTATCACCCTATACATACTGTGAGTTTATTGATTTATTTGTTCATCCAGCCCTAACAGCGCTGCAAGGTACTCCTCCTCCTAGATTAACCGATGAAATGAAGAGGATTCTACATTTGAACAAATCTTACAATATTGGCAACTGGTACTTCTACCAGAACCACACAGTCATTAGGATATATGGCTGTGAATTGAACCCATTTAGGTTGCCAAGGTATGTCCCCATGAGGCTTTTTGCCTTAGAGTATTTCAGGCAGTTTGGGAACTCAGATTACCTTCACTTTCAGAGTAGAAACAAGAAGTCACAATTGAAGGTAAGAAGCCAGCTAGGTTCCTTCCTGTATAACAAGAAAGAGGAAGGGTGGAAAGAGGCACACAGCATCCTGGAAGGCCTCAGATTGCAGACCAGTTTTGAGTGGATTCCTTATGACCCCAATCATACTATCTCCCTCAGGAGAATTAGATACAGACTGGGCAACTATGCGCATAAAAGACAACCTGAAATTGAAAAGTATGCCAATGCACTAGAGTGGGAAGAGGGTACACTAGTAGAACAACTCACTGAGGTAGAACTACTTGAGAAAGAAGCTAGGAATGTGCAAAAAGAAACTGACTTGGAAACTTGTGGACAGGTGCCCTCCTCCTACAGAAAGCAAATTGGAACAGCTGCTAGATCTTCAGCAGCACAGCAGCAAACCACTGAGAAGACATCCCAGGCAGCAGGCAAAGACAAAGGTAAACAGGTGGAACAGCCACCTGTATTGACAGAGGAACAAGTTGACACCTTGCTACAGCAGCAAGAAGAAATGGAACAGCAAGAACTGGGGCAGCAACAAGAAAAAGCACAGTCCAGTGAACAACAGCCCTTGCAGCAGGAAAAGGGGACAGATCTACCTAGTAACACTGAGCAGCAGCCCCAAACAGAGGTGCCTCCCAGGACAGACACCAATGTAGACACCTCAGTCCTCCAAACACCACAGAAGGAGGACTTGACCAGGAAAAGGGAGAGAGAGACCCCCCACACCTCATCCTTCATCAGAGGAGAGAAGAGACAAAGACTGAATGACTCCCAAGAGGAGGACATAGCAGTAAGGCGAGCCATGGGCATGGGCCCACCCAGTGGAGAACTTTCGGCCAGCTCATCCCAGCGTGGACATGACATGACTATGGGAGGAGAGGTCAGCTCCTCCGGTCAACACAGAAAAGGGCAGTCAAGTATAAAACAACAATTCATTGACATCAAAAGGAGGAGTGATCCCATAAAAGTGCAGCTGTATGATCACTTGTTAAACCTAGCTCCTAGCAACCAGCAGAGACTCATGTCTGCTTTCGATGTGAGTGAAGGCAAAATGATAATGAGCCACTTCATGCCCACAACTTTGCAGCCTCAGTCCACCTCGGACTATCTAAGAACCAACATGGAGGTTCTTGCCAAAGACATACACCCCATGGACAAGATTGAATTACATAAGCAAACTGGTGAAATGGTGTATGCCTCCCTGGCAGATGAGACATTGGAGAACTATAAACTAAAGAGCAGCCTGGATAACACAGCTTCTCAGCTGGAATTAGAAAGGGCATCATCACAAGCCAAGGACAATAGGATCAAGTCCTTGGAAGAGGTAATTATAGAGATAGGGCATGATCCTAAAGATGTCAAAGGAATCCAAGAACTCCTGAAGATAAGGGATGCAGACATGGCGGCCCTAAGAAAGAAAATCAAACTCCCGGCCACCATCCATCCACAAACAGATGAAGTTGCCCAGCAAAGGCAAGAAAAGGATGCTACAGATCTGCTGGTATCCCTATACAAAGAGCTGGTTAGGACTCAAGACCAGCTAGGACAAACTGAAGCTGCAAAGGCAGCACTACAAGAAGCACTGAAGCAAAGAGAAGAGGGCCAACCCTCCCAGCCTCCTCCTGTGATAATAAATCTTGAGGAAGTCCCTCCAAAGACTACTCCTCCTCCTCAGCAAACAGAAGCTACAGCACCAACTACAGCGCCATCCACAGCAACAACAACTACAACATCGGAACAGGCTACTAGTTTAGACATGCAAAAGCTGCAAGCTGAGATCAAAGCCATGGAATCTCAAATGAAAGAGCTGGATGAACTTAAGAAAACCTTGGCTAAGGTAAATGAAAAGTTTGACAAGAGCAAACAGAATGAGGCAGCCAAGGAGAGAGAGGTAAAAGCTCTTAAGAGGAGAATTGCTGAACTAGAGAAAGAGCTTGCACTAGAAAAAGTGACAGCTGAAATGAAAGCAGTGCTATGGAGCAACATTGGGCGGTCCATTGCCAACCAGTGGCAATATATTGAGACCATGGATGAGCAAATGGTGCTCATCACTAAAGCAAACAAAGAAATACAGAGAGCCAGGGCAAGCCTCGGACACATGCCAGAAGCTGCTACTAGGATGATCAATATTCTGAACTATAAGACTAGCTCTCAATTAGCTGTCATGGGAATCACCAACAGGACAGAAACAATTGTCGTAGCCAAAAGAGTCATAACATTGAGGAACTTGGTTGGAACACTGGAGAGGAGGACACAGGATATGCAGACTGAAATCAACAGATTCCTGGAAAAATTCGTGGCACTACAGAACAGAGGCCTCCCCAGCATTTTAAGCAGTGTAGGAAGACTGCTCACCCTAGACAATTACAATAAGATAATTGATGCCCATGCAGTAGCAGAGATTGCAAAACCGCCCAGCACTTCAACAGACACAGGGCCAGCCACCGGGCAGACTATGTATGACAGGGTGGAGAACCTGTTTTTACTCATGAATGAAGTTGAGCATCTGTTTGATACACCACCTAACTTCTTCAAATTCACAGAAGCAGATGAAACTCTAGGGGCAATCTTAGCACACCAACTGCCCACACAGGATGTCTGGAGAAATTTGACACAGACAGTTTTGACAGGCCAGAATCAGTAGCGCTAATTCTCCAGGCGAGTGAGCATACATGCGCAGGCACAATTTTGAAGAAAGATATCTACAGAGAAGAGGCAGAGGCTGAGCCAACTCAGCAGGACCATTGACTCACCACAAGCAACAGTCACAATCACAGGTGACAAGTCCAGGATACAACGTACAAGCCTTAAAGACAGGTCTTCCAGCATTTATTCAGAATATCTCGACCGACTTAGCTGTTTCCAAAAGCTAAAATATCTTCTGACAGAGCATTAAAATGCCTGTACTCTGTAATCAATGCTGTATTAAATTTTGGTCATAATATCTTAAGTAGTTGGTAAGAATGTAAAATCTGAGATAACTCAGAACTCAGATATTTTGTAAATCACCGCAAGTATATATTCACCCTTCACAACAGTTGAAGGGGTTGTTGTAATTTTCCTTTGAAGAGCTCTCGCTCGTTGTAATATTCTCAGAGAAGTAATACAAAGGAAGAATGGAATTTCCAAGGCTTGGTGTTCTTTGATGTATTGTGGTGAAAGATGAAGGTTACAGGATTCCAGGGTGTTGCATAAAACAATAAGTATTCTCAAATCTCTTTGTTATATGTTTTCGAGTCTTTTGTTCTCTTTTGTTGTTCAAATGTTTTACACTTGATAGCAAGGTGAAAGGATAGTTCCAGGACTTAACCATGATTACCCTGGACTCAAACTGAGCTATTATACATGTTTTCCTCAGATACAGTGACAGAATTGTAATTCTTAATTGCTGCATTTCAAAACTGTGTCTTTTACTGTGATAGGCATTCTCAGGGATTCAATTTTTGCCCCTGAGACCTCTGTCTTTTCCTCTTAAAGCTGTCTGTTGGGAATATATAGACAATAAGTGAAAATTCTTAAATGCTTTCACTGTTTGTGTTACCTGTTTCCAGTCATCTAATCAAAAATCTGTTCTATTAAGCACTCAAATGGCCCTGTAAGTCCCATCTTTCATCTCAAAGTTTCAAACACATATAGCCACAGACTCCATTGCCCAATGGTACTCAACCTCTCTGAAAACTACATCACTGGAATCTAAAAGGAGTTTCATCAACCAGAACATCAACAAAACCTGTGCATAATAGCTAGCCTAAAACCCTATCATAAACAGTTACAAATCATAAAGAGAGAGCCCTCTCTGATCACAGTTTGGCTAGAAACAGTGATCCAAAGATTGGTTAGTGGTTACCCCGGCCGTATTCCCTTGGGAGTCATAGGGAACAACCTGGGTGTTAACAGATACTATATCCAATTGGTCCTTGATCAAGTCTGATTTATCCTTATGTCTCCTACACTCCCAGTTATAGGAAACCCTTGTTTCCTCATAGAGATGCAAATCTCCTTTATACGGCATCTATGTGTATGTATTTGAAAGAGGATTGTTGAGGCTTAGCAGTGGAGGGATCCAAAGGAAGGTTTCGCTTGGAGTCGTGGACGAATTAGGTTGTATTCTTCCACATTCTTTCACAGTCATCAATAAAGAAGCTCAATCTTGTTCCTAATGTTATGATCTTAATGCTTTATTTCATGTTATAATCTAACGATGTATCATTTCATGTTTTATGTTTATGTGCTTATATGATTTAACATCTATATCTTGAACATGCTTTGAACTACTCCTAGTATATATGCTTTTTTTGAATGAGTTGCAGGTTTTGAAGCATTGGAGGAAGCAGAGGGTTTGGACCCTACAGGAATTACCTCAAACATACGACCTTCAAGTGTTATCTCTTTTTCCTACTTTAGTAGTTTAAGCTTTAGGACTGATTGTTTTCTTGCTTCTTGTTGGTGTATTCCATTCAATTTTTTCGGGTTCTCAACCCATACCCTAGGGTGTATTATTCCCATAACATCGCTTGCCCCACTGGCCTAGGCCCTTAACCATCCGGTCAGTGGTCATGTTTCCGCCCATGGGGTCAAGGGCCGAGCCAACAACCCACCCTTACCATCGAAGCCTCGTACTTCACGCGCCAATGTATCATTGCACCCATATGCCCTCCGCCCGAGGTGATCTCCACACCGCTCCACCGAGTGCTATGTCATGGTCTTGTGCAGGTGAAAAGTGACCGTGGCTATGGCCAACCCCAAGCCCCCTCCTGTCGGTGCTCATACTCCGCTCCCACAAGTGGTCATGTGGAGTCTCATGACGAGGGGATGGGCTAAGGTCCCGAGCTCCAAACTCCTTGCACTTCAGGTCAGGTGGTGGCAGGTGACCAGGGGCCGAGGATGATCACCCAACCCCTCCTCCCAAAAATGCACTATGTAAAATTTAAATAGCCATGGTTCAATAGAGGGGTAAGAACCACCCACATAGTGCAGTGGAAAGAAGCTTTCCTTGGTCGATGATGGTCCTATGTTCGAATATTTCCTAGCGTGTTCGACCATTAACCAAATTTTGTCCAACCACGGGTGCCACGTGGCAACCTCTAGTTGGGCCATGTGGCACACCCTCATTGGTCCACCACAAACAAAAAAGCCAATTAAATTGAGCCGAATTTCCTAGTAAAAGCTTGCCACTTGGAAGATCCTCATTGGTCCATACCTACAAAGTCATCCTGATGATGTCAACAGTATGGATGCTGAGTCAACATCTCAGTCAACAAACCTGCTAACTTTTTAGTTGTTGACCAAAAATTTCATAACAACATAACTTTGTCATACAACATCATATTAAGGTGAAACAAGTATCGTTGGATTCATAACGATGAACAATTCGACTTGACACTGGTTTTGAAATATTCTGGGAACTTTCATTTGTGAGCTAAAATTTGATCACCGGATCATACCTCCCCACTAGGAACTTTTGGACTCCAAAATTTTACTTTTCCTAGTAAATAAAATGAAGTTGAAACTCAAAACTTACCCAAAACTCAATCCATAATGCTCTGTTTTCAATTGGTGCCCTTCAAGCTCCAATCAAGGTACTTCACCTATCTTCTTCGTGAAGACCTAACCATCCTATCAAGAATCGAGCCACAATTCTTATTGTTGATGCAAGAATAAAGACATTGATGAGTGGAATATGAAAATTCTCTTTAAACCCATATTTCACAACTCAAACAACTTCATCTTGAAGTTCCATTGTTGAAGAAAAACTTGACTTTCCATCTTGGAAATTAGAAGCAATACAATGCCTATCATGCACTGATTCAAATTTTCTTTAATGTCCTCAAACTGAGCTTGTACACAAAATTATACTACTGCAAAAATTCAATGACATAATTGGCTTTGACTACAAAAACATATTCATGTTGTACAATCTTAAACAAATATTCTATTCGTGACAAGTTTCATCTTGAACACTTGCATCGGTGAGTACATGACAAAATGTAGACAAACTTGGACAACAAACACTGTACAAACATTTGGACTTATAAACAAGCCAACAAAATTACATGTCAATGAAAAACATACTTGTTGCGCATAGTGATTACTCTTGTCCACTTTACAAAAGTATCCAAAACAGGTAAACAACAAAACGTATTCACAATTACAAAGAAAAAACAAATTATACAAATAGTCTACCTAATCTTTGCCTCTCCTAGGCTTATGGGTTCTCTTTTTGCATCTACTTTGCTGTGATGGTTTCCTTAGGAATGTTGTGAGTCCTCTTTTCCACCTCTTACTTCCCTTGCATTGGTTTTTATAACCTCTTTATCCTTATTGGGACGAAGCTTTGGATGTAGTTTCCAACATCGATCATTCCCATGCCCATTGCCTCTTGCAATGGGTACACAAGTACTTTCTCTTGCTTAATGACAAGGAAGTCCTCAAGTGTGAAGGAGATTCATCATGCTTTATTCCAAGAATATGATTCATTATCTTGACCATTACCATATGGTGCTCACAAATAGCCACATAATGGTCGGTTGCATCACAAAAAGTGCAAGGATACATGTTCCACAAATAGTCAAAATTACCAACATTTTGAAAACACCCATGAGATTTATATTTGTCCCTTGGGCTGCAGATTTGACGATGTGGAGTGGACGATGACATGCAAGGTTATTTAAAACATTCATCTCTCTTAGGAGATAAATGAACACTATCACCACCATCTTGGTGTGACATATTGTCCTCTGATGACTTATTTGCCTCAAACCATTTAGAGCATTATCCAAACTCTCTTTGACCATATACAAATTCTTGATATTTTGGTCTCCCTTGTATAGAGAACCCTTGGCCATTGATGCTGAGGCCTCCTCCTTCATAACCTATTTTATATAGAATCTTCATACCAATGTCTCTAGTATGTTGTTCAAATGTTGCAAAAGAGTTGTTATGAACATAAATAGAAGGATTTGAACTTGAGATGCTTACTACCTACTTGAAATTGCCATCCACCTTTTTTTCTTCAGATGATGATGACGATTTTGTAGATGACTCAATCCACCCACTCTTACCAACTCACATATGATGAGAATCTATGAGATTCTTACAAAATGCACATGCATCATTTTCCACCTAAGGTCCATAACCTCTGTTTGAATCATGCCCACATATTGGCTTCACTTTGGAGGTTTCCTTTGTTGTCACTGGAGTGTAACTTTCATCAACTTGTTCCTCAAGCACATGCTACAACTAAAGGCGCATATGCCTCTTGTCCCCTTCAGCCATTTCAAACATTCTTCTCAATTCGATGTTCTCCATTTGAAGAGAAAAATTCATTTCCTCAAGCTCTTGGAAACTCTTCTTTCCCATTTTTGCAACTTGGTCAAGCCTTGTTGTGATACCAACTTGATCTGAAATTTGAGGAGAAATTCTCCTTCCTAAAAAGTGATCATCCTTTGAGGCTTTGCAAGGAAAAATTGGTCTTATGACAAAACATATTTTAAAAGTTCTCTTCAAGGACTATGAGTTTTTTTTTCATGGAAACATAAACATAAGAAACATCTCATCATTTAACTCATACAGGCATTCATGAAGAGCAACAAAAAATAATTTAGTGACAAAGTTTACCCCTCTTAGGCTACATCTCCAAGCCTGCCAACATAGCTAGACTGCTCCAAGTGGCTAGTTTCCACTTCAAGGAAACATTCTCTTGCAAAGAACTCTCACTATAAACAACATGACAATCTACAGTCAGACATGAAACCATTAGCAATAAAAGGTGTCTCCTGCAAAGGTGTACTCCATCTAAAAATGAACAAACATGAGCATACAAGTACTTCACTTCCACATTGAGGTACACAAATAAATATTTTCTCAACAATACATAGTGAGAAAAGACAAAATGAGCTACACCCTACAAGTCACATCTATTGCAGTAAAATTATGAAGGTAAGAAAACCCCTACAAGGCTTTCTCCATGATAAAACAACTTTAAGAACTGCTCCAAAACATTGATTGATCCATACACCCATGGACTTGAACTTGCAAAAAGTGTCTTTAAATGTCCTCCAATCAAATAGTAGAGGTCGTCATTGGATCTATAATGTCCAGAAACCCCTATTTGAATTATTCTTGAGCTCCAAAAGGCCAAAAACTCACCAAGTTATGGATTTAACAAACTCTTAAAACTCCCCCTCTATTATCTGTCCTACAAATTGGATAAATAGCCTAACAACGGTATAATTTCACCCTGTTTTCCATTGTGAAGGCAATAATTTCACCCATCGAAGGTGCAATTTGTTAAATAATTAAATCTCCCGATAACCTCGTGAGTGGAAAAATATGGCCACGTCGGCACCATAAGGCCGAGGATTGGGCCTAACTGCCCGCCCATGCCAACCTAGGCCCTTAACCGTCAGGCTAATGGCCATGTTGGTGTCCATGGGGCTGAGGGTCGAGCCAATGACCTACCCTTACCACCAAAGCCCCCATTCTTCACACGTCATGGTCTCATTGCACCCATATGCACTACGCCTGAGGCTATCTTTGCTCCGCTCCGCCGAGTGTTGTGCCATCCTGTGCAGGTGAAAAGTGATTGTGGGCTAGGGCCAACCCTAATTCCCCTCTCGTCGATGCTCATACTCCTTTCCCGTTGGTGGTCGTCTGGATTCTTGTGACTAGGGTATGGCTAAGGTCCCGAGCCCTAAACCCCTTGCACCCAACATCGTGTGACGGGGGGCCGGGACTGACTGCTCAACCCCTCCTCCCAAGCATGCACTATGTGAAATTTAAATAGGCATCGTTCCATAGAGGGGTAAGAACCACTCGCATAACACAGTGGCAAGGCGCTTCTCTTGGTCTATGGAGATCCTATGTTTGAATCTTGCCTAGCCTGTCCGACCACTAACAAAATTTTGGCCAACCACAGGGTGCCACATGGTGGCCTTTGGTTGGGCCACGTGCCACACCCTCATTGGTCCACCACAAACAAACAAACCAATCAAATCTTGCTAACTTATCTAGTAGGAGGATAACTTGTTAGATCCTTATTGGTCCATACATGCATAGTCATATTGATGATGTCAGCGTTATGATTTCCGAGTCAACAAACCTGCTATTTTTTTTATGTTTACCAAAACCTTCAAAACATCATAAATTTTTCATATGACATCAGATTGAGGTGAAACAAGTGTCGTTAGATTCATAAATATGAGCTCTTAGAATTGATGTTGGTTTCGAAATATTTTGGTCACTTTCATTTTTGAGCTAAAATTTGACAACCGAATAAACAAAGGGGGTAGAGATATCCCAAGAGACGTTGGGGTGTTAGTGATGTATTCAATATGTAAATTGTGGAGAGATGTGTGTCATCATTAAGAGGGAGCAAGGCAAGCAACATAGTTGGCACGCTAAGAAGTGGGACAAGGTATGTACCTAATTCAGGTAGGGGAAAAAGAATTGCAACAGAGCCTATTTCTAACAGAAGACCAAGAAAGAAGTATATCACATAGGATCAAACTGTATGTAATAATGAAAATATCAATTTTTGGGAAGACTGAGAAGAAGATAGAGTAGAGAGTGGTGTAGAGGAGAGAGAATAGGAGTTCTTGTTCAAGGACTGGAGCATTATGACATGGACAGGGCCCTCCATCTAAGACAAGGGAGAGAGTTATTGCGGTGAAGGATATAGTAGGGAAGAACACAGTCAAAGTATCAATGGCAAGGAGGCATAGGAGGAAGAGTATCAACTTAGTGCAAAAGATACATTGCACCCCATTATCTAAGCCTTAGTCATCTCCTGGATCGAGCCCATCATTCCACATGCAGCTTCAGGATTAGAGGTAAATTCTAAGTTATTTATAATATTTTTCATGTCACCAAAGTTGATTCATCAAAGGAAGTTAGTTAGTGGGAGTGAAAGTAGTTAAGAAGAAGAAGAGACCATGCTAGGAGAAAATAAAGTACCATTAGGAGGAGCAATGGAAATTATCCAACCTTCGATAGAGAATTTGAATTGTGAATAAGGAAACACAAGACAATAGATAATGGATGCTTTTGATACTAAATTGAGGTTGTCTATTTTCAATGGGATTGGGATATATTACCTTGAGTAGCATTGTTTTTTAGGTGAATTAATATGGATATTTATGAAAAATTTTGACAAGCGGCAAAAGATTGCACAATTAGAGACAATATTTTGGGAATGCACATTGGCGAGGTATATGAAGCATAAATCTATAGTGCACCTAATACAACCGAGGACCTTGGAAGATATTAAGCAGGTACTGTTGAAGGAGATCTATAAGTAAACATCCAAGTCATAATGCATGATGAGGTTTAAGAAGATAAAGCAAAACATTGATGAATCTGTTTGGGACTATGACTAGCAATTCAAGGTACTTATGGATAGATTGACATTCCATATTCCTGATGGAAAAAACCAAGAAAGGTTTATAGTAGGATTGTTGCCACACATTAGAATTCCAATGACATAGTAGAAAGTAACCTCCCAACTTGGAGCATTGGAAATAAAAACAAGATTGAAATTTATTCCTACTGATGGAGAAATTAACACAAGTATAGCATAGGTGCAGTCACAATTGGCCACTCTGACCTT
The DNA here is from genome assembly GCA_031772625.1 of Pinus tabuliformis. Lineage (NCBI taxonomy): Eukaryota > Viridiplantae > Streptophyta > Pinopsida > Pinales > Pinaceae > Pinus > Pinus tabuliformis. The sequence goes on from CM062816.1 coordinate 855,650,445, forward strand.
GCAGCTATAATATTTAGCAAAGGTAGAGGATAAGCACAAGGAGTTATCATGCACCATATGAAAAAGAGAAGGTTAGCATCAAAATTAGTTCCCGATAGTGACGTATTACATGGTAATGGAAGAAACAAATCCATTAGAACAAGGGAGAGGACCATGGTGTGAAATTTGTCCAGTATGGGGTCACTTGCTTATCGCATTCACCATGATGCATAAATATTAGAGTTCAATGTAAACCCTGTTGTGTAAATTTTGTAAAAAAATTGGAAATGGTATTCGCTCATGCTGCACACTGGAGTTGGTGCACAAAAGAACATATGATGCTTATTACATGTAGGAAGTAGAAGAAGGTGAGGGTGGCACATAAAAATATCAAACTAGAGACTACAATGCACTAGCCAAAGAAAAATGTCCACCTAGGAGATGACAAGGCTCACTTGCAAAAGGATGAGGAGGTTATGGGCGTGGAACAAGACCTACTATTTGTTTCAATTGTGGTAAAATGGGACATATCGCATGTTATTTCCCAAACTCCTGCACTACTTGTGCATATTACAGACAGTTAAACCATACCACAAAGGATTGCTTGCAACAATTAGCAAAATGGAAGGAGAAACTAGGGTCAAATGTGTATATGGTCATGGATAAATCTCAATGCAAAATTCCCACAAGTGTGTGCATTATTGAGAGGAGGACAATAATAAGCATGCATGATGTGAATCAACTAGAGGAACCTTATCAATGGGTTTGGAAGGTTGCAAAATTCCTTTGAAATTTGATCCTAACAAGGAGAAGCAAACATATGGTGAGGAAAATAAGTACTTTATAGCAAATTAATGGGGTATGTAAAGTTTAACACTATAGGCACAAAGGGAACCATTTATGATCAACCTCTTCCTATGTATGATGAGCCTCCACTAGAAGTGATTCCAAGGGAGGTAAGCTCCATTCATAATTTTCTTAAGAGTTGTTTGGAGTTAATGAAAGATGGGCATGCAATGGAAAAATTGCACAAAATGATTAAACACTATGTTCAGGGAAGAGTTGATCAATGCATGCAAGAAAATCTAGTTCTAGCATGAGTACACAAGATAACGATGAAGCAATTGTCAAGTAGGAAGTGCACAATAAAATAATTTTGATTTAATGTGTAGATTGCAGATTATGACATGGATATCATCATACTAGATATAGACTCTGCTAAAAACATATTACTAAAGAATTGATGGGTAAGATGAAAGTAATATGGTGATTTTGATGGTTCGAAATTACCAAGCCAACAATAGGGAGATCACCAGGTCAAGTCTTTAACTGTAACCCACCTCCTCCCACATTTACCCACATTCACCAGTTTGCCTGAGGTAAACATGAGCTGAGGGTCACTATGATAAGACTCAACCTCCTATGTGACCTTAAGGAAATGGAGTAAAAAACTTAAGAATTTATTGACCTTCCTTAGTTGTTATAAGACCTTCAGGAGTTACCCAACACCTCCAGGTGTCCAACCCCTGAGCTAAATCTCTTTTTCAGTGACCTAGAGCCTCAATCACTTCCTTGGTCAGGCATGGAAGCAACTTTTTCCCTCCAGTCACATTGATAATCCCACCTCCATGTGATTGTAGACTTTTCCAGTCAGTTCTTTTCCAGTGACCCCGAATTATGAGCCACTTTTTTAGGGCCAGGACACAGGCTTCTCCCAGAACTCAATGACACTTCTAGAAATTATAAATGACATAAAGACAAATATTATGAACCAAAACTTGAACCAGGACTTGACCTAACCTCTTCCAAACAATACTAAAATTTCGTTAAACACATGGTGAACATGCAACCTATAGGTCATAAATGAAAATCTAAACATAATGATATGAAAATTTATTTGAGAATCAACAAGAAGGAACAATGACTTCTCACAATAGTTGTCATAACACAAATTAGGTCTTGCATTCATTATCAAGACATTATTAATAGAAATGTGTTAAGAGCCATACTTAGACCTTTCAAGTAGCCATGGTTATAACCAAAATATAACCAAATAAATAATAATGGGAGAACAACCATTAAAGAAACATAATAACAAGTAAATTTACTCATCAAAAGTAAGAGGAACTTAGCTCTTATTAACCGTGTGCAAAATCCAACAAAGTCAGGGACTTCCATGTACCACTCGACCATAGATTGGGCTAAACCAAATATTTCTTTCGGCTAATCACCCCCGTGCCATATTCCAACCATGAATGTTGGTTCTCATGGGCTAAAACCATCCATAAACAAACAAGGGAATCCAGAGGTTAAACCACCTCTACCCTCACCATACCGTGATCTCAACTAAACCTGTCTTGAGATCACAAAACCAAACCAACCTTGGATGCCTCAAAATTCCTTCACCATCCCTTGAGGAATTTTCCTGTCTCCACCCACCTATTGAGGGCTTCGCATTGAAAACCATCTCAACCCCCAACCCTTGGGATTTTCTTGAGACCACCTCACCCAGATCCAAAACCTTTCGACAATCCATAGCTCAACCGAGACAGAATCCCATCACCATGGCTATCCATAAATGGAAAGGCAATGTTGAAACCTATGTAAAACCCGACAATCCATGCCACTAATAGCAAAGAAACCAAAATACACACATACATATGCCATGCATGCAAAAACCAGCTAGTAAACCATACATGCAATATGTTATTTGCAATTATTCCTACTGAAGCTGCCTAAGTCAACCTTTCCTTGCTTGATCCTTGCTTTCTTTTGCTTTCCTCATCCTTTCTTTACTTTCCTTGTCTTTCCTTGTCTTTCTTTCCTTCTCCTCTTGGTGCTCTTCTCCTCTCTCGGACTAACTCCAAAATTGAACCGACCAAAGGCTACCAATTGATGCTCTGCTGTCTTTTTATTATTGATGCCTCTAATTTCTTCATTTTCCCAATATCTTCCTTCAATTTCCTCCTCACATGCAACTTGTGACCTTTCACCTCCCTTTCCTCACAATTTCCATTATTTTCATAAATAAAGTGCCAAATCCTTTTTTCCTTTTCAAATCCTTTGTCAATGCCTTTGCCAATTTCCCTTTAGCCATAAACACAAAAAGTGATGCCCACTAGGATATTTTTCCCAACATTCAACTTGGAATAAATGTGCTTGAACTTGATCTTATTTTTCCTTTATTAACTTTTATTACATGAACTTTTAACCCCGAGGTTGTTACAGACCCCTCCCCCTTAGGGGAACACTGTCCTTGGTGTTTTATGACACCTACAACTAGAAAAATATCTGAAAAGAAAAACACATTTCCCATGGAGCTTTATAACTTAGCTCATTGCAGTATTTACAATGATCAACCTTCTCAAAAGAAAAAACTATCATGACAAACATGATAACATGACAACCATATTGCTTATTAGAGCTTTATAACACAACTTATTGCAATATTTACAATAGAAACCATACATAAATATGTACAAATACAAAAAAAATTATTTGTCTCGACCTATAGACAATGAAGGATACATAGCCCGCATTTGATCATCCATCTCCCATGTAGCTTCACTAGGCCCAAAGTGCTTCCACTACAATTTAACTTGCTTGATTTCTCTATTCCAGAGCATGATTTGTTTCCACTGCAATATGCACTGAGGTTCTAGATAGAATTCTCCTTTTGGTTCCACTTGCAATACATACTAATCAATAACAAGATCAACATCCTTTACATATCTTTTAAGAAATGAAACATGGAAAACATCATGGAATTTCACTTTCGGAAGTAGTGCAAGTTTGTAGACCATTGTTACAATCCCCTAAAGGATCTCAAAAGGCCCGCAATAATGTGGTTCCAACTTGGAACATGATCCAATCCTCAAGGAGATCTTCTTGGGATTGATGCGCAAACAAAAATGCTCCCCAACCTGAAACTCTGTAAATGCCCTGTGCTAGTTTGCATAACTCTTATGCATGTCCTATGATTTCTTTAGATTCTTCTTGACTACCTACATTTCTTGTTCCATGTCTTCCAGCTTGTCCAGTCTAATAAATACCGCGTTCATTGGATCACTCCAGCTGATGGTAGTATTACAACTTTGCTCATATACTGCCTCAAAAAGACTCATACTCAGTGACTCTTGATAACCATTGTTGTAAGCAAAATCAATCAATGGAAGGTACTCCTCCCATCTCCTATGTTGAGGCATCACATACATCATCAACATATCCTCCAGAATCCTATTGACCCTCTCTATCTGTCCATCTGTTTATGCATGATAAGCTATATTGAAGGCTAACTCTGTCCCCAAACCTACAAACAACTCCTTCCAAAACTTGGAAGTGAACGTAGCATACCCGTCTAACACAATATTCTTTAGAACACCATGAAATCTCAAAATCTCCCTAATGAAGACATGTGCCACCTCACTAGTTGAATAAGTAGTCTTCATTATAATGAAGTGAGCTACCTTGCTCAATGTACCTACCACAACCATAATCAAATCATGCTGCCTCGATGTCCTTTGAAGACTTGTAATGAAATCCATGGATATGACCTCCCATTTCCACTCTAGAATCAGAATAGGCAGAAGTAATCCACCTGGATGCTTACACTCTACTTTCACTTGATGACAGTCCAAAAAAATAGCCACAAACTCTTCCACTTCCTTCTTCAGATTCGACCAATAGTGGAACTTCTTCACCACTGTCGACGTCTTCTGATAACTAGGGTGTCCTGAATAAGGATTGACATGAAATTCCCTCAAGATAAGCTTCTTGAGCCCACTGTCATCTGACAAATAGATCCTATCCCTAAATATCACCAAACCATATGCCGTGAGATGATAGTTCACATCCTGATCACTTGTACCCTACTGTAACCTATTCTTAAGCTCCATGTACATGTCATCCTGTTGTCCTGCCTGCAAGATATTATCATATAAATCTATCCCATAAGAGCTCACTGCTACAACATGGTTCATATGCACTCTCCTGCTGAGATCATTTGCAACCCTGTTCTCCTTAGCCTTGATGTATCTGACCTCAAAGTCAAACTCACTAAGTGTGGCCAACCATCTATCTTTCCTGACATTTAGATTTAGTTGGTCAAATAGATATCTCAACCCACTATGATCTCTCATCAATACAAACCTCCTACGAAGAAGATAATATCTCTAGATCTTCATTGCATGGATAATAGCTTCTAACTCAAGATCATATGATTCACATAGTTCTGCTCATGCTCATTTAGTTTCCTGGTTTTGTAGCATACCACCTGACCCTCCTGTATCAAGAATCCACCAAGTCCTCTCTTGCAGGAATCTGTACACACCAAAAACTATTTATCGGGATTTGCAATATTAAGAACTGGAGTATTTGTCAACGACTACTTCAACTGCTCAAAACTTAATGCACACTCCTCTGTCCATTCAAATTTAATACCCTTTCTCTACAATGATGTAATGGGATAGGAAATCTCAGAGAACTTCCTGATGAACCTCCTATAATAACCTACTAACCCATGAATGATGTCACTTCATCCACATTCTTAGGAGCTTCCCACTCCATGAAAACCCTTATGTTTTCTACATCTACTGCTATGCATTCCTTGGAAACAACATGTCCTAAGAAATGCATCTTTTTCTGAAAGAAACTGCACTTGCTAAGCTTGGGATACATCTGATTCTCTCTTAGTAATCTCAAAACTGCTGCTAAAGGATCGACATGCTCTTCCTCATTCTTGGAATATAACAAGATGTGATCAATGAATATAATAAAAAACTTGTCCAGATAAGGACGCAATACACTATTCATCAAACACATAAAAGTAGTTGGAGCATTAGTCAAAATGAATGGGACTACAACAAACTCATACTGCTCATACATGGTCCTGAAGGAAGTCTTGGAGATGTACTACTCTTTGATGCGTACTTGATGTTATCTTGATATTAAATCAATCTTCGAGAACACTACCGCTCCCTCCAAATGATAAAAAACCATCAATCCTTGGGAATGGGTACCTATTCTTGATCATCACCTTATTGAGCTACCTATAGTCAATGCACAACCTAAGAGTACCATCCTTATTCTTCATAAATAATAAATTTTCACTCCAAGGTGATACACTTGGCCTAATGTATCCCTTATCAAGAATTTCCTTCAGCTGCAACTTCAACTCTAATAACTCTGATGTGCTCATTTTGTAAGGTGCCTTTGATGTTGGTGCTTCCCCTGATACCAACTCAATATAAAAGTCCACTTCCTTGTGGGGAGGCAACTCTAGAATCTCTGCTGGAAACAAATCTTGAAACTATTGTAATACAGGGTACCTCTTGAATATTTCTACATCCTCAACATCCTTACCCTTGTCACTAGAGATATGAACTACAAAAATTACACACACTTTCCTACAACTGCACTTAGCCTGCATAGCTGTGACCATATTAACTTATGTAGGCTTCTTCTTTCCTTACAAGATTCTCTTTTCCCCATTATCATCCAAGCACTCAATAGCCTTGTCATAACAATCTACTTTGGTCCTGTGAAGGTACAACCAATGCATACCCAAAATCATACTATCTGATCCCAACGGTAGTACATTCAGATGTGATGTTGTAGGAATACCATTTAGCTCAAATTCACAAGATCTTACCCAGTAATGAACTCTCTTCTAAGTACCTATAGCTAACTGCACCAACCAAGACTCTACATGCACTTCTTTTCTCAATCCACACTTATCCATCAGGTTAGGATTAGCATAACTATAATTAGATTTAGGATAAATCAAAATAGAAACAACTTGACCACAAAGCTTACCTTCCATCTCAATAATGGATGGCTAATGATCTGCCTACTTGTTGTCCACAACCACATAAATCCTAGGAATGCGATAACCAACGTCCTCAATTGTTTGCACCTCCTGAGCACTATAAAGATGAGGCCTGCCACATTGGTACAATGGACAATCCTTCTTGTGATGATCTTTTCCACACATACAACACTGCAATGCTCCCCTACCATTGCCTCTATTTTCTTCTCTCTAGGCTACAAACCATATCCCTTATTAACTGCATTGAAATTCTTGTAAGGAACCACACTTTCTTTCTCACTTGCATCTTGAGGTATTCCTCACTTCAATGGCCACTTCCCTTTAACTTTCTCATTTCCCTTAAAGTCATGCTTAGGCTCAACTTTACGATTTGACTTCTCGTAACAATGCTTTAGCTTCCTCATGGCATCCTCCAATGATCCAGGCTCATCAAAGTCAATCCAGTCTCTATATGCTGCTGGAAACCCACTGATGTATCTCTAAATCTTAGCCTTCTCATCCTTGAGATAAGGCACACACCTCAACAACTCTAGGAACTTCCTAGTATACTCATCATTTGTCATTGAACCCATATGTAGCTCATAAAACTCCTTAGCTCTATCATAATAGTACTTCTCAGACAAGTACTTGTTCTTGAAGAGTATCTCAAACTCATCCCAAATCAACTCTTCTTCCTAAGTGCCCTTGACATTCTTCACATCTCCCCACAAAATATATGCTTTCTCTTTGAGACTAAAGGTGGCTATCTTAGCTTTCATGTTTTTTGAATAGCTTTGCAATCAAAATAATTTATTCATCCCAAGAAACCATGCCTTTGCATCTTCTGACTTCTCCATCTCTCCTTTAAATGTAGGTGGCTTGAATTTCTTGAACTCCTCAGGGAAGTAATCACCCCTCCTATAAGGATGATGATGGTGATGACTATGATGATGTCTCCTAGATGAGGAACTAGAATGATGCCCATACATACAAGTCCTCCTCTCAGATATATCTAATGATCATCCACCTCTTATTGTATCCCCTTTATCCATTATGTATTCAAACCAAGACCTACTACCATAGGATCCATTAGTTTTCTTATCCTACTCTTGACTGGTCCTCAACTACCCCTACCTTAAAAATCTGACAAGCTCTAAAGAATCGTTTCATTGACCTCTACCTGCTTCTCCTGAGCCCTTGCAATTTTTTCTTTAGCTTCAACCAACCTATCATTGTTCACTTTGCAACTTCTTATCTTTTCCCTCAAACTCCTCAGTGTGCTTGCTATACTAGGACAATGATCTCCTCCTTGCTGCCCAACATATCTATAGGGAGAGTCATGGGAATTGTAGTCTACCATTTTTCTCATCATCTTTGGTTCTCTTCTTCCTACAAGTGTACCATGTCATATAAACCAAATAGATACCAAAATTAAATCCATGCCTCATTGATGTTCAGGGGAGGCTTATCTCATCTACAAGATTAGTCCACATTAGCATGATCCATATATAATTATAACCATATCAAAATAACATCATCATACATGACCATATCAATTGTACACCATGACCCATGCATGACAATGATAACCTTGACCACATCAGACTTCACCCAAAGAGAGCCCAACCTGCCTCCTCCCATATCTACCCACTTTCACTGGTTTTCCTGAGGTAAACATGATTTGAGGGTCACTGTGATAAGACTAAACCTCCTATGTGACCTTAAGGAAATGGATTCGAAAACTTAATACTTTACTGACATTCCTCGGGTACTACAAGACCTCCAGGAGTTACCCAACCCCTCCAGGTGTCCAACCCCTGAGTTGACTCTATTTTTCAATGACCTAGAGCCTCAATTGTTCCCTTTCCAAGGCATGCAAGCGACTATAGCCCTCATGTCACACCGATAAGCCTACTTCCATGTGAATATATACTTTTCTAGTTAGCTCTATGTCGTTGACCTTGAGTTATGAGACACATTTTTAGGGTCAGGACTAGGGCATCTCCCAAGAACTAAATGAAACTTCTAGAAATGATAAATGAGACAGAAAAAAATCTTATGAACCAAAACTTGAACCAAGAGTTGACCTGACCTCTCCCAGCTGAGACTGACATTCCCTTAAACACATGGTGAACATGCAACCTATAGGTCATATATGCAAATTTGAACATAATGATGTGAAAACTTATCTGAGAATAAACAAGAAGGAACAATGCCTCCTCACTATAGTTGTCATAACACAAATTAGGTCTCGCATTCATTATCCATACATTCATTAATAGAAATGTGTTAAGAGCCATACTTAGACCTGTCAAGTAGCCATGCTTATAACCAACATATAACCAAATAAATAATAATGACAGGATAACCATTAAAGCCATATAATAACAAGTAAATTTACTCATCAAAAGAAAGAGGAAATTATCTCATATTAACTATATGAAAAATCTAACCAAGTTAGGGACTTCCACGTACCACCTAACCATAGATTGGGCTAAACAGAATCTTTCTTTTAGCCAATCACCCTTGTGCCATATTCCAAGCATGAATGTGGGATCTCATTGGATAAAACCATCCATTAACAACCAAGGTAATTCAAATGTTAAACCACCTCCATCCTCATTATACCATGATCTCACCTAAATTGGTCCTGACATCCCAAAACCAAATTGATCTTTGATGTCTCAGAATTCCTTCACCATCCCTTGAGAAATTTTCCTATCTACACCCAATTGTTGATGGCTTCCAGGAGAAATCCATCTCCACCTCCAACCCTTGTGATTTTCCTAAGGCCACCTCACTAGGATCCAAAACCTTCTTGCAGTCCATAACTCAGTCGAGAAAGGATCACATCACACCATGGATTTACGGAAACGGAAAGGCAAGGCAAAAACCACTATCAAACCTAGAAAAATCCATGCCACCGACAACAAAGAAACCAAAATACACACATGTGTATGCCATGCATTCCAAAACAAGCTAGGAAACCATACATGCAATCTGTTACCTGCAGGTATTCCTGCTAAAGCTGCCTAATCCGAGCTTTCATTACTTTATCCTTACTTTCCTTGTCCTTCCTTTTCTTTCATTGTCCTTCCTTTGCTTTCTTTCTCTCCTTCTCCTCTTGGTGCTCCTCTCCTCTTTGAGACTAACTCCAAAATTGGACTGACCAAAGGGTACCAACTGATGCTCTAATGTCTTTTTATTATTGATGCCTCTAATTTCTTCATTTTTCCATTATTTTCCTTCAATTTCCTTTTTTCCTTTTCAAAGCCTTTTCCATTGCCTTTGCCAATTTCCATTTAACCATAAACACTACAAGTGATGTCCACTAAGATATTTTGCCCAACATTCAACTTGGAATAAGTGTCCCTTGACCTTGATCTTATTTTTCCTTTATTAACTTTTATTACATGAGATTTTAACATGGGGCTATTACACCAATAGACCCTTTTCCATTTGGGATGGTAATTCTAACAATGTGTGGGCCTAGTTGCCACCAAAAAGATGTTCTCCAAAATTGGAGACTTTCTAATATGACTTCCTAATTCTAAATGCAATATAAGCTAATAGGTAGATAAAATAAAGAAATATAATTTATCTCGATCAAGAGAGGGAAAATCCCACTTTCAACTAAGAGTAAGGTGAAAGGACCAAATTTGAATCTAAGATAAAGATCAAATAGAAACTCATAGAAACAATTCATATGATTGCGACAATTAGAGACACATGTGTAACTATGAATATCCCAATAAGAAGCTATCAATACCTCACGCACACAATCTTAGATTCAAATACTAATTAATGAATTCAATATTAAAATGAGTTATTGTATCAAAGAAACAACCCTCATAATGCAACACTAATTAAAGTAAAGACAAGTATATATGGCTACTAAACAATTATCAACAATTGTTGGCCATGAATCCCCCAAGGCATGTTTTGGGGCTTAAAGCCCAAGTTTTGACCAAATCCTTGTGTAAAAGCTCCGCGAATTGTAGGCGCGGAGCACGAAATCATAATAGGGTCATAAGGTTGTTCGCTCTACTTTTTGTAAAGTAGTGTCAGCTGGATAGACCTACCCATGGTCCGCAGACCATGGGATTGTATAAATAGAGCGATGCTCTAAGTGTATACGATAGCAAATAGAAGAAAAGCATGAGAAGTCTAAGTGATTGAGTCGAAGTGTAAAGTGTTTCTTTGGGTCGTAGAGTAGGAGAAGGCTTTGCAGTTGAGTGCGCAGAGGCCTAGTAGTTTACAGCTGAGTGCGCAGACCCCTCCAGCTGAGTGCATAGGGCAGGTCGAGTCTGTAACCATTGGAAGAATCAATAAAGAGAAGTTTACCATATTTTTGTGCATATTTTCCTATTTTAATGTATGATTGAGTATAATTTGCAAGTATACTATTTATTTGCTGCGTGAACTCATATGAATGTTTTGTGAAAATAAATATAACGTAAGACATCCAAGTACATGAAGGTAATTAATTCATATAGGAAGATAAGTAAGATCTCGGGTAATAGCACAGAGTACTGCTCTAGCAGCGCGAAAGCTCCATAACCCTTAGTTAGGGCTGCGTGAAGGAAGTATATTAGGGCATGAGGAACAGGGAAGTGTGCGAAGTGACCTGCGCGCAGGGACGAACAATTTGACCAGTCAAACCTCTCAGACAACTCAAGGGTGCAGAAACTTGGTTCCAGCACCCTCCCATACTACTTCGGGTGAGACCTCAGTCCGCACTATTCAATTTTGGTATCAATCAAACCCACCATGAAAAGGAAACTTTCCATTAGTTTTAAACAAACATAAATTGATATGAGTTTAACAACTTTGGTTAAAATAATCACTGTTGACTAAAATAATGATTTATTTTCTCTAACCTAATAACCACCTATGATACAATCAAGAAATTTTATAGGTTCAATGAAGGTCAATCATGAGGGAACTTTATATAAACATATCTCTTCACTAGTCGAAAGGGAGAAGAAATGAACTAATGTTAGATTTTTTCCGAAGTTGTGACCACGATAAATTTATGCACACAAGCACACACTAGTCAATTTATAGATTAGGAAGTAGGTGAAAGACAAAGCCTAGGAGAGATCAACAACGTATTATGGTGCAATTCAAGAGCTATCATAATAAAAGATTATCCCTATATTCATCTCTCATATTCTTTGGTATTTTATGTGATTGATGTATTATATTTCACACTAACATTGTTTTGGAGGAAGATTAGATTGGTTTCCTTCTTTGTGTGCAAGTCATCAAGGAGATCCTAAAGCAAAGATCTCTAGGATATCTTCCTAAAGATGGAATTGTGAAATAGATTTCTTATGATCTGAAGTGCTTGGGATCTTTTATTTTCTTAGCTCCACTTCTTCATTCACACACACCATTTGGGCAAGCCCTGGGAAAGGCCTGTTGGGTTTAAAGTAGCATGTTATTATAGCTGAAATTTTCCCTTAAATGACAACTCAAAGCCTTTGGTTGGAAGGCCTTGATTAAATACCTTCTCTATTTTATTTTCATGAGGAAATGAAAAATTTCAGGCATGGGGGAGATGTCAAGTCACCATTTTGTCATCATTTTCACCTTTCCAAAACTCAGTTTTTTTATCATTTCACCTCATTCAGTCAATTATTCATTACCCCTTTTATTGTGTTTCTCCATGAATATGTTGCAATGGAATTAATAATTCTTACGTAGTTCATTTTCATCTCTTTCCTTTATTTTTTATGAAGTAGAGAGGATCCTATTCAATTTTGTTAAAGATGGTTCTGCTTAATTTTTGTAGCTCCTATGGAGGTCTGGTAAGAAACCTCCAAGGTTAGAATATATATGTGACTCTAAGGAAAATTTTTGAACATGAGTTTTGTTCCTAGAATCAATTGACATGGTTATATGTTTTTTTTATCGAGCTAGGTTGATTATAGAAACCTCCAGGCCATGACGAACAATCCATAAAACTTATGCCAAATATAACTGAATGGCTAAAATTGGGCACCATTTGTGGAAAAAAAAAGAAGAATTTGGAAAATAAAAAACATGGGTTTTGTTTAGGACATACCTAATTAGGTTATTAACAAGAATTTTCTTTAGAAATTGCACAGTTTGGGAGATATCCATGGTTTTTTCAAGGGTAATTTTTGGTTGCGGTCGTTGTCCAACGACACCCCAACCTAAGAAACTTGTTAGAAAAAAGAACTAGATCAAGATAGTATTAGGATATTTCATGAAAAATCAATCTTGTATAATCAAGTATTCAAGTAAGAATGCATAAGAGACAATCCTTTGTAGATTAATCATGATTTGATAGGCCATATTTGGATTAGTTTTGATTTTCCCCTAATCTTTCTTGTATCAATGTAGGAGTAAAAGTGAGGTTTGAAAGGTTGGAGAAGGGGAGACTTTGTCAGTTTTGAATGTCTGTGGGATGATCCAATGTGATGAGCATTGGGGATCAAACTCTTCTATGATTTATGGATGAAAACTATGGAGCTTTTAATATCAAATGTTAATGCCTCATTCTTTCATTTGTCTATGTTGATATCATGGGGATTTGATTTTATTTTAGGAGGAAATGTAGTTAGTTGTCTTGAGCCCACCAACCCAGCACATTTCCTTCTTCTTCTTGATCAATTGCATGCTACAAAAATATGAGTGTGTGGTTTGAATACGTTGATTCATGCTCTGTTTCAGTAGATCATTTGTACAAAGGACAAATCTTGTGATTTGTTGGTGAATATTTGAGTTATTTTCATATGGATTACTTCATTTTGATTGCAAATAAAGGATTAATGACTGGATATATATGAAAATAGTGGATCCAGAGTATATTTGAACCCTTATCCCAAATTTAATCTCAACTCTTATATATTAAATTAAGTCTATGTCTTTCTAATTCTTTGTCATAAGGATCATTTTTTTTGGAATGTGTAATTGGAATTACTGATTGTAGGATCACATTTGAGGATCCTATGTAACTAGGTGTTTTTATTAGCCTATGATAACTTTGTCTTATGCATTATGTATGAAAGATCAACTTTGTATTGATTTGTTTATGGTTATTGTCTATGACTTGCAAACATTAATGCAAAAGGATTATGTTTGTTAAAAGACATCATTGAGGTTAAGTGTGTTTTCTCTCTTTTTATACCTTGTGTGTATCTATGAATACATACATATTTGTGTGTGTGTATGAATACAAGATTGACAAAGTCCATGTGCTATGTGTAGGTCATGATTTGATTCAGTTGAAGATTTTAGTTTAGAGAGGTAATGATATTTTTTCCCTTTCTTTGAGAAGTGATCAATGTATAGTGTTTATTGAATAATAATTTGTAGGATTGATAAGTGTTTTCATGCTTGAAACAAGGTTTCATGTTGTTATATGTAGACTTTACATTTATTTGTTTCATATATAAATAAAACATGAGTGCTTACCAATTGTGTAACCATGGGGGAAGTCTAGGTTTAATCATCCTTTCCTTTGAACTATGTGACAATAATGGTACCTAAGTGATAGGAGTTTTCTTTTGATGCTTGATTTCCTTTTCCTAAAGCTTGATTTTGGAACCCATAGGGATTTATTTAGTTTGAGGGCCACTTCAAGAGTTGAGGGAATAAAATTTTAATTAGTCTAGGAGGGCTTAGTGCTAAGAAATCAGCGGTCACTTAGATAAGTTTCTTGATTGAGTTATGTGTGCTCCTTTTCCACTAAAGATATTCTAATTGTTTGAGGTATCGAGGATAGTCCCTGCAATGGAAACTCAGAGAAATGGAAATTTTTTGTGCTTTACCTAGTTAGTTCCTTAGTGTAACATATCACTATTGTCTTGATCTCTGTAAAATTAGTGTAGTGCCTCAAAGTCTACAGCCTCCAATTGACAAGTAAAGTAATTGTTCATGTTAATTATTCCACTCAACACTGCCATTACTCATGGAAATGAGCTAGTGACATGATCATGAAGAAGAATACTTTAGAAGGGCCGATATTGTAACTCTAGTTAAGAGTTGAAGGAGTCAAACTTAACCATTAGTATGTTATTAGGTTGTGCTAGTGTTGAACAATTAAGGGAAATTAGGTGTAGTGTGATTCTTCTTGACTTGATAACAAATTTTGGAGTCTTTTTACTTTTTCTTATTAGCTTAATCTTCTTCTTATTATTATTAATGCATGTGTTTGCACTTCACCAAACTGCTACCAAAAACATAAGAACACAAACACAAGATGTTGGCTCTCTTCCAGGGCCAAAACCTCTCTTCTATTGAGAGGAAAAACCTTCAGTAAATTTATCTTATTGAAGCTTCTTATTGATCAATTCCAAACCCTAGACCCTTGACTAGAATATCCTTCAAGCACAAGTCAAGTCCTTCCTCCTTTCTGTAGTTTGTTCCTCAAAACTTTGTTCTTCTCCTTTCAGCACTTCGTTCGCCAGTACTTCGTCCTCCTTCTTTCGTCACTTGTTCTTCTTTCAAGTGTTGATATATCTTGTTGCAATTGCTCTAGAAGAGAAACTTATCCTTGATCTTTAATGAGACCCTTTCACATGAGATGATGTCTTCCTTTTTCTTCACCAACCAACGAACTTGTATGAGTGTAATGGGAGGGATGTTATGATAGTAGAGACAACCTCCTTCTCCTCACATGTGAGACTTTAATAGGCTTTAAAACAACTCTATTAACTTCGTTTTTCTTCCTTGCTTCTTCACTTGAGTGGGAGGCTCTTTAGGCCTATGTCTCTAGCCCATATAATGAGATTTATGTGACTATGGTAGAGGGCTACTATGACAACAGAGAGACCCTTTCCTTCTTTGCACATTTGACTTTATTTAGCCCTAGAATAGACTTCCAAGGCTCGATATTTCTTCCTCCTTCTTCACTGCACTAGAGTCTCCTTTCCTTCTCTCTTTTTCACCCTTTTCTTGTCCCTTCACTTCGCTGATTTCAAAGGTGTTTTCGTTATCTTTTGAGGCAGTGGACAGCCTATATATATAGAGGTCTCTCCCTCCTTTAGGCTAACTTGAAGGTTGACTTGAATATTCTTCATCATTTTTGTTTCTTGAAGGATGTCGTTGCATGGAGAGGACTTGACTTTTCTTGGAGGGTTTTCCTTTGACACTTTATACAGGTATGTACATGGTGTAACATGCCCTTAAGGAGTTCAACATGATTATTTTGACTATTTGACTCATCTATAACACTTTAATATGTGCTAGACCTATTTCAATGAACAAGAAACTCATTGACATATATTATAAAAATAATATTTCTTTTGTTGAATAAATACAAATATCAAAAGTACATTTATGAAGACCAAACCTAGTTACATTTCTTTCAATGCTCCCTCTTAACTAGGGAGGTATTCATACAAAATTACAAGGTGTTTGGCTATGTTTCAATCTTGAAGAATTCACATAAGAGAAACTGGATTGGAAATCCATCTATTATAGCATCATAGTAACAAACATTGTTTCCACAAAAACGCCTTGACTGAAAACTCTATCTCTCAATAGATCAGAGGAAAATGCTGGTGAGACCAATGACTTATAGAAACCTTAGTCATTAGCACTCATGGTACATACCCACTTGGGTGTTCAGAGTATGACCTTCTAGGACTATTCTTATCTTGGGTTCCCATACCTCAAAGAATATTGGTCCTCTTGCCTACTCTTGTCTTGGATGCCCTATACATCCTCAAAGAGTATCGAATGCCAGATGATTACCCAATCCTCCCATTCTTTCTTCCCAAGTGAAGACAAGAATGTTGTGTCTATCGCTTCCTCTCAATTGAGGAAGACATGCCCAAGTATCCTTTGACAAGGTACTTGTCTAAGTTCCTTTGTAATTTGGAACTTGTTATAACTCCCTCTTAGCTAGGGATGTGTCCATTCATCAATAACTTCTTCTTTGTGGGTCCTTCAGCTGCTTGATCTCCTTGATGTCATAAGTCTTTATTTGAACTTCTTCCTGCTAGGGCACCTTCCATCAATCACTTTCCTTCCTAGTTTGTCATGTCATTGCTTCCTTTGTGGAGAGTGGCTTTCTTGTCATATATTAGGTTCTCTTGTCATCTAGTTACTACTTGTCATCTTGTTTATGCTTCAGACTACTCTTCACATGGATGCTTTGTTTTACTTGCTTGTTCCCATGCTTTGATCTAGCAACCCTTCATGAATTTATCTTGATATTTCTTCAATATTAAATGGTGCTTTTGCTAGATGGCTTCTTCATCAGGACATCTTCATAGAGTAGAATTAGTTACCTGCACCCTTCATATCTCTAAGGCCTTCATAAGGGTCACGGGTCCTTTAATATTTTTCCTTCCTTTGTCAGAGTAGTCCTGCCTTATATTAGGAGACGTATTCAATGAATCTTGTCAGATAGTGATTCTTTGTGATCATGGTGTTCTTGACATTCTTGATAACTTTCTTTATTTGCTTCTTCTTGGATATATTAGTCAACCACCTTATGCTCGTTGTGGGAGCACTTCTTCATTGCTTGCTTCTAGTACTAGTCAACATTCCTTCTTCACTTGCTTCTTAGTTAGAAATCTTATACTCCTTATGTGAGTATTTCCTTTTTTTGACCTTTATTGTATTGTAGTACATGCCTTTGAGCATGTCATTGGGAAACATATTCTTTCCTACTTGATCATGTCATAGAACTATTCCCATGACTCAATAATATACATATGATAACATGAATAAAATTTTATGCATACATACCTCATCTTGATTCTCCTTTGATCATCTTATCTCCAATTTATTTTCCATGGTGTGGCCATTCTCACTTCATCTTATCTTTCCTGCATACCATCCTTTTCTTGAATCCCATGAATGGGAATCCCAATGAGACATTTGCTTTTGTTTATGAATTTTCTTTTGAAGTTTTCATCGGAGGATCTTGAAGACCCTTACCTTGCAAATATTTCTTCCTTTTGATGATAGAGGTCTTCTAATATTCTTAATCATGATCAATTTTCTTTCATTGTGGATGAGGTCCTATACTAGGAGAAAAAGGGGTTCCATTATATTCAAATGCATTTTGTTCGATAGATGAGAATAATAGCTAGGAATGGTTATGGAGAGACAAAATAAAGAGGATTTTTGCATTATATCAGCCCATGGGCCATAATCATCACTCCTTTATACTTTCATCCATTTTCTATTCAAAGAAATAAAGCATAGAAGCCTTTCCTTCCAACTAGGTTTTCTCTCCAAGGGTTTCCCAAGATGTATCTTGTGTCAATTATGGTTTTTGAGTTTCTTAGTTTTTTTCTATTCTCTATTTTATGCATAATTATAATTTTCATTCATACACAATATGTAGTAATTAATATATCCAAAAATATAAGGATACATAAACCCTCATATTGTAGATTTTGGATTTTAAGTTTAATTTTATCAAATTTATTATGATGAACTATCCAATTGAATATCAACAATAGTTTAGAGATCATATTGGTATAGGAGCAAGTTTCTTTGGGTATATTTTGGGGAGTTGTAGGGATCAAGATCTGTAAGTCGAAATTCATAAAAACCTAACCATGGCCGGAAAATTTGTCAATAACTTTCAAGATCTCATGGAGGCTTGCATGAATGGAAGTTCAAGTTGAAAATATAAACTATAATGTGATCCTGCTCATGTTGGCCCTGACCAATAAGATCATGCTATTTGGATAAGACATTGATTCTAATGCATGGGTCCAATCAAAGGAGATATTAGGATATTGGGAAGAAATAGCAAAGGAGTCAAATATAAAAGAACCTAAAAAAGATCAACCTAGTTTGAGTGCCATGAACCATTCACATTCCCTATTCAAAATGGAAATATAGACATCAAGCCATATCATGGTTCATTGGTTGTAGCAATTAGACGTTTATTTTGGTGTCCTTCATATAGGGGAAGAAAATAACATTTCATTTGCTCAGTTGAAATTAGAGTCCCATGCCTTGACCTTGTGGGAAAGCCACATAGAGACCTTGAGGTTGGAGGGACATCCTCTATTAACTAGGTAGGAGGGTTTCAAAACCCTCATAAAGTTACAGTCTTACAATTTTATTCTCGATAGTCAATTTGTTCAACTACCTGTAATCAATGCATAATCTGAGAGTATCATCTTTCTTCTTAACAAACAATATCGGTGCACCCCATGGTGATACACTCAACCTAATGTACCCTTTGTCCAACATTTCCTTTAGTTGAAACTTTAACTCAATCAACTCAGGTGTGCTCATCCTATAAGGTGCTTTTAATGTTGGAGGTGCCCCTAGTACTAACTCTTTTGAAAATTCTACTTCCCTGTGGGGTGACAACTATGTAATGTCCTCAGGAAATACATCCTTGAACTTCTATAAAACTTGGTACCTTTTCAACACATCTACATCCTCAACTTTCTTACCCTGATCAATAGAAATGTTCTCTGCAAATAGATTGTACCCTTTTCTACAACTATGATTTTCTTGCATAGCTGTCACAATCCTAACTAATGTAGCTTTCTTCTTACCCTGTAAGACTCTTGGTTCCCCATTGTCATCAACACACACAATATATTTATCATAAAAATCCGCCTTGGTTCTATGAATATACAACCAGTCCATTCCCAACAACATACTATATGAACCCAATGGTAATACATTCAAATGTGTTGAGGTAGTCATACCATTCAAATAAAATGCACAAGCTCTTACCCAATGATGAACTCGCTTCTTTGTACTTGTAGCCAACTACACTAACCAAGACTCTGCATGCAATTCCTTACTCAAACCACACTTTTCCACCAAATCAGGACTAACATAGCTATAATTAGATCCATATTCAATAAAAATATAAATAACTTGGTAAAAATTATTACCATCCATCTCAAAGACAGATGTTTGATGCTCTGCCTGTTTGTTGTATAATGTTGCAGAGATATGCAGAATACTCTAACCAACATCCCCAACAATTTGTGCCTCCTACGCACTGTATATCTAAGGTCTACCACCGTAATTCTGCGGATGATCTCTCCTTCGATGATCCTTACCACAAATCCAACACTCTATAGGCTTCTAGCCCATCTCCTTGTTATGTTCTCCTGAACAGAATCCCTGTCCTCCATCTGATGCATTAAACTTCTTATATGGTGTGACATTCTCCTTGTGACCTGTATCCTGAGGTCTTGCTCTCTTTCTGCCCCATTTTCCTTTGTTCTTTGCATTACCTCTCCAGTCTAGCTTAGTCTCGATTCTGTGCTTCAATTGTTCATAGCAATGCCTTATCTTCTGAATGGTCTCCTCCAATGATCTATGCTCATCGAACTCAATTTTATCTTTAAATGCAATCAGTAGCCCACTAATGAACCTCTGAATCTTGGCCTTTTCCTCTGTGAGATAAGGCACATACCTCAGTAACTCCAAGAACCTACTAGTGTACTCATCATCTGTCATGGAACCCATATTTAGCTCATAAAATTAATTTTCTCTATCATAAAAGTATCTCTCTGATAAGTACTTCTTCTTGAATAACCGCTCAAACTGAATCCAAGTAAAATACTCCTCATGAATGCATCTGACATTCTTCACATATTCCCACGAAATATATGCTTTACCTTTAAGGCTGAATGTAGCCACTCTATCTTTCTTGTTCTATGAATAGTCAAGCAATGTGAAGAATTTTTGCATGCCAAGCAATCAAACTTCTTCATCATGTGGTTTATTCATCTCTCCATCAAATTTTTGGTGGCTTTGATTTCTTAAGATCATCTGAAAAATATACCCTATCACTTCTCCTATAAGGATGATACCGATGAAAATCATGGTGCTTATTTGAATCAGAACTAAAATCATACATGTGTCTATCTCGTCTCCTATTCGGATTGTCCAACAATTTTCCATCTTTGATTGTGTCATCTCTATTTGATCTGTGACCACCATGCAACCGACTACCATATGCCCCATTAGTTCTATCCTCTTTCTCATAGATGATTTGACGTGGTCCTTGTCATTGCAAATCTAACAAACTCTAAAGTATTATTGCATTTACCTCTGCTTGTTTTTCCCATGCCTACATGATTAAGTCATTATATGCCTTACAACTCCTTCTTTCTTCATTTAAGCTTCTTATTGTAACTTCCAAATAAAAAGAGTTCCCAACACCATACTTCTCTTCGGATTCATAGGGAGAGTCTTTGTAGTCAACCATCTTGCTAGCCATTTGATATTTATTCCTGCAAGGTATATCATGTCAGCTAAACCAAGTCACAATAAAACAACGTACCTTAGTATAGCTCGTGGAGGATACATTGTCTACAAGATCAACAAATCAACGTGATACATGTATAACATAATCATGATGGGATATAGAAACATAAATCATAAGCATATGACCATGCAAATGCGCTTCTAGATAGGGTCCAGTCATCAATGCATGACCTCAACAACAATACACACCACGACGTCATGCATGACAACCACCATCATTACATCACTATACACTTGACCACATGAAAACATGAACATGCATAAACAATGCATAACCATCCATACATATGCATAAACACGTATGATCAAGCATGAATGAACAATACTTGAAATCAAACCTGCAAGAATGATACATGAAACCAAGCATACAATAATGTAACCAATCAAGCAAGATTGCAACAAAAAATACTACAACGATACATGTAAGCAACATAAATTGACATGTAACTAGTCATACACTCATGACACTGCATTCCACCACAACAACCTCAAGTTTCACATGACAACATCACTACAACCATGAACAACATCATGCAAATGCAACAAGCACATGGAATGCAAGTGTGAGAGACACACATGCAACTGACATGAATGCATGACCAACACATAGCCCATCGATTTTGACGGGTGAACCATTCTCGGATACCACTCTGTAACACCC
This sequence comes from Pinus tabuliformis, assembly GCA_031772625.1. Taxonomy (NCBI): domain Eukaryota; kingdom Viridiplantae; phylum Streptophyta; class Pinopsida; order Pinales; family Pinaceae; genus Pinus; species Pinus tabuliformis. The sequence goes on from CM062816.1 coordinate 855,672,137, forward strand.
TCCTCCCACATCTACCTAAGCAACAATCTAGTCAGGGTAAACATGCGACGAGAGGCCACTATTATATGATTCGACTTCTGAAGTCATGTTAAGGAAGTGGAACTGATAGAAACACACCATACAAACATTAATCATCAACTATAGGACCCCGAGGAACTAATCCAATGCTTTAGAAAACTTTCCTTGGGGTCCCACTAAACTTTTGGACAACTTAAGGCTTAGTCGTTCTAATGCTATAGGCATGAGGGTGACCAGAAACCCAAAGTTGCTCTCAAAAGCTTGCTTTCCAACAACCACAGACCAAAGTTGTCAGTGCTATGCCAACAACTCTTGGATTTGAGCCACTTTTTCAGGCCCAAAGTCAATGTCACTATCCTGAATTGAACCATCTCTTCAAATCAACAAAATAACATGGAAATGATAGTACTAAATCAATCACTTGTTTAAGACCTTGAATGGACCCCTACTATCCATGACAGGCATTTCGTCAAACATATTACAAATGTGTAATCTACAGGTGTAATTAATAGTTCTGAGAATAGGCATCTCATACTTAGCTAAGAATACGTAAGAACCATTGATGCCTCAACACGTCAACTTCCATTCCATCCAGTAGGTCATATATACATTAGTCATTCAATTACAAGTAAAAAAATGATGAGAACCACACATGGTTGTTGTCATAAAACTCATAAATAACTAGCATAATAGCAACATAAATACTTATGAAATTACAATCATATAGACCACATATAATCCATCAAAATTATCATAGGGATACAAGGAGAAATACCCTTTCATTAATGATGAAAAATCCAAACCCAGCATGGACTTCCATGTTCCACCCAACTGTAGAATGGCTAAGCCAAATATCTCTTCAGCCAATCACCCCTGTGCCATATTCCAAGCATTAATGTGGGATATCATAAAACATGTTAATCAAAACTCATCTAGGGCTTCTAGAGGCCATCCACCTCAACCCATCAAGCCATGATTTCACCTCATGGTTGGACATCACGAAAACCATCATTAGGTTGGTATACATCCAAGCCTTCTAGGGCTTCCAGATCGTTTGTTCCAACCAAGGCTTCCTAGACTAGTAACTCAACCCACAACTATCACCAAGCTTCTAGAGATTTTTTCCAACCAAGGCTTCCAGGACTAGTAACTCAACCCACCAAGGGCTTCCAGAGTATTTGTCAAACCAAGGCTTCAAAGACTAGTAACTCAACCCAAGATGTTATAGGGCTTCCAGAGAATTTGTACAACTAGGGCTTCAAGGAACTAATAACTAACCCAAGCTAAGGAAACATGAGAACCAACCAAAAACAAACAATGAAAGTAAACCCATAATCACCATGGTTGTCTAGGAAATAGCAAGGCTAGGAAATACATTGTCAATCTAGGAAATCATCTATGCTAATGACATATCACAAATAAGAAGCCATAGGCATGTGCCATGCATGCCAAAACTAGTGAAGGAAACATACATGCAACTTGATACATGTAAGAAAATCTGATGTAGTTGCTGATCCCGATGCCTTCTTGCGCTCTCCTACTCTTCCTTTGCCTTCTTGCTCCAAGAATCCAAGTATGCCACACGCACCAAGAGTGCTCCAAGAAAACTCTAAGTCTCCAAGAGTATGTGAGAGAGAGAGAATAATGAGAAAGCTCCAAAACTGAACTAACAAAAGGTTACCAACTGATCCTTGGAAGATTTTTTATGAATGAGGCCTCTATTTTCATCATTTTCCATTATTTTCCTTCATTTTCCTCCTCACATGAAACTTGTGACTTTTCACCTCCCTTTTCTCCTAATTTCCATTATTTTCATAAGTAAATGTGCCAAAAATGTCATTTTGCCTTTCCAAAGCCTTATCCATTGCCTTTGCCAATTTCCTTAGCCATATCCAATCACAAGTGATCCCCATCACTAGGATTTTTCCCAACACTCAACTTGAAATAAGTGTCCCATCATTCGTGGTTATTATTTTTCCTTTATTTACTTTTATTACATGGAATTTTCACCAGAGCTATTACAAATATAGTGATGTGTTCTAAGAGCCTTAAGTGATATCACCCAAGAGGGAAGTGGAGAAAAATATAGTGATTCCTGAACTTCCCATTACCAAACATTGTGTTGTATAGGAAGTATCTTATAGAAGCAAGTAAGGTGAAGAAACAATATAAGAAACTACTAAAATAAGGCATCAGTCAACCATAGTACCTCACCATATGGGTCAACCATCATCAGTATGCCCAAGAAGGATGAGACTTAGTAGATGTGTATTTATTATAGGGAATTGGACAAAATTATGATCAATAGAAGGTACCCATTTCCCAGGATAGATGATATGTTGGATTAGTTGTATAAAAATACTTGACCAATCTATAGTTAAATTATGGACATCACTAGTTTTGAGTAAGAGAAGAAGATACCTAGAAGACCACCTTCAAAACTAGGAAAGGCTTGCATGGGTGGTTAGTCATATTGTTTGGCTTATGAAATGAACCAGCTATGTTGATGAGGTTAATGACTAATACACTATTCCATTTTATGGATTCATCTGTTATTTCCTATTTGGACTATATTCTGCTGTATAGTGCTACCTGAGAGGAGCACATCTCACATTTGACGTAGGTGCTAGAAACATTAAAGAAGAACCAACTACTGGAAAAGAATAAGTGTGAGTTTTTACAACAATATTTAGTGTATCTAGGGTATGTTATAGGTAGAGGAGAGCTTAAAATAGATCCTACCAAATTGGAGACCATTATGAAGTGGTCAATGCTTATTAATGTTTCTAAGGCATAATTTTCATTGGGGTATCACAATACCTAAGGAAATGCATATCCTCCATTTTAGCAATATTAGCACCACTCCACACCATAACAACGAGTAGAAAGAGTTTCTAGTGGGGAAAGGTTCAATAGAGGGACTTTGAGGAGCTAAATAAGAATATTATTCAATCACTAGTTATGGCATACTCAACCTACAACAACCCTTCGAAGTAGAGACTAGTGCTAGTGGGTATGTTGTGGGAGTGGTCTTGATGTAGTGAAGAAGGCCTATATGCTACTATTTTGAAGCTTTTCATAGGTTAGTTCTTAAATACCCTACCTACAATAAAGATCTCTATGCCCTAGTGAAAGCTATGAAGAAGTAGAAGCACATAGATCAATAACAACTATAGTATATGTGGGCCTAGAATAAGCTACAACAAACCATGCATTACAAGTGGATGGGGTTTTTACATAATTTCATTTAGTAATAAGGTATAAGAAGGGTAGCACAAACATATTTTCTGACATGCTTTTAAGACCATCCACATCAAATATTACAACTTTGGGAACTTTGATGCGCATGGATCCATTCACCCATGACACCCAAAAAGAGACATATTTAGAGTATGATGACTTCAAGGACGTGTTTTAGTAGTTGAAAATCCATAATCATGTGCACAATGGTGACATCAGAGTTGACTACCATCTCTAGGATGGATAAATTAAATGTGTTCCTAAAGGTAAGAAAGTAAAATTGATTAGAAAGGCTCACACTTACAAGGTTGCAAGTCACTTTGGTGTAGGGATGATAGCGACCAATTTTCATAGGTATGTGTATTGGCCCAACATGCAAGAATAAGTAGCTAGGTTCATAAGGGCATGCACATGTTGTTATACCAACAAGCCTAGTAACATGAAATAAGGTCTATATCGCCCCTTACATGTACCCGTTGATCCTTGGAAAAACATTTGCATGGACTTTGTGGGAGTTGTACCAACAACCAGGAAGGGACATGAGTACCTATTCATAGTACTTGACAAGTTTAGCAAGATGTGTATTATAATTCCTTGTAAAAATACCATCATTGGACAAGAAGCAATAAACTTGTCCTTTGGATAGTATTAGGTGCACTTTGGGATACCAAGGAGCATAGTTTTAGATAGGGGCATGAGATTTCTCAATGCATTCTAGAATACATTGTGGGACAAGATGGACATAAAGTTAAATAGGTATACAACATTCCATTCATAGAAATATGGGTAGATAGAAGTAGTCATCATGACTTTTGTGCATATTTTGAGGCGTTACAATCATAAGAATTCAAAGACTTGGGATGAAAAGCTAGTATATATACATCATTCTTATAATACAACATTCTACACTTCTACTAGATAGTTCCCATATGAAACTTGTTTTGAATATTTGTCACCTTTACCTTTAAATATTGCATATGGGCAATAAGGAGGAGTGAGGGGGGGATCTTATAGGGGATGCCTTGAGGGTTGAAAAATGGTTAAGAAGGTCGGGTAGTTCAATGTATACGTACATGAGATACTACAAAAGTCACAAGAAAAATTTAAGGCCAGAGACGATTAGGACAAAACAAAGAATTCATTCAAGGACACACAAAGTATGGTTACAACTAAACAAGGAGAGGCTATTGTGTCTTGGTAGGAAAATCAAGGTTTTGCGATATGGTCCCTTTAATATACTAAAAATGGTGGTTGATAGTTCCTATAGACTCTATCTACCCCTATACATTGGAATTTACTCAATGGTGAATGTAGAAAATATGAAACTCTATGAGCCTTCTCTGCTAGATCAGGAAGAGGAATAGGTCCTACCTTCTATAGAGGATTTGACACCAAATGCTCAAGTAGAGTTGACAGAAGATATAATTTTGTAGAAGAGGCCTAAAACTACAAGATAATGGAATAATGACCTTTAGTTTGAAGGATAACTTCCAGGTAAGGCTAAATGGTACACCCATGAGAAGGTGGAGGAAAACTTTTCTCACCTCATTAAGTAGAATATTTTGGGGATCAAAAGCCTCCTAAAATGTGGAGGTGTGATCTACATAAGATCATTGTTTTTATTTTCATCCATATTAATGCTTTAAGAGTGGAAAAGTTGATGCATCAACTCACATGACCATTTTTACTGGCAGGACTCAGTTTGGCATTGAGGTTTGGAACCGACAAGAGAAGGTTGAGGAATCAAATGGATTTTTTTAGAGGGTAAAACTTTGTTTCATAAGTTAATAACCTTTCTTTTCTATTATACACATATAGATCCTTGTAGTGGTGCAATAATTTCCTCAATCAAAGTCTGTATAAAAAAATTATGCCACTCGAAAAGTTGACCTTTCTATTTTTACCACCATAATTTGAGAGGATAACACATCAACACCCATTACTCATGGAAAATGGGCTAGCCATGTGATCATGGTGAAGAATAATCTACAAGAATCAATGTTGTAAATTTAGTTAAGAGTTAAAGGATTTAATCATTACCACGAGTAGGATATCGATGTCTTATAACAAGCCACTAGGAGGAAAAGGGGTTCTACTCTATTGAAGTGCATTTTGTTCCATAGATGTGAAGAATAGCATGGAGTGGTCAGGGAGAGAGAAAATAGAGAGGATTTGTGAATTTCATTATCCCAAGGCTACAAGCCTTACTTATTTGTAATTGTATCTATTTTCTATTTAGAGAAAGAGAGTAGAATAGCTTCACCTTCTAACTAGGTTTTATTCTGAAAGGATTTTCCAAGATATAACTTGCATCAATTGAGGTTTCTATTTTTTTTCTTCCTATTATGTATTTTCTACATACTTATAATTTACATATATACAAAATACATAATAATTAAGCGATCTAGAAATCTAATGAAAAAGAAACCCTCATACTGTAGATTTCATGTTTTAAGCTTAATTTTATCAGATATGTTGTGATAAACTATCCAGTGGAATATCCATGACAATTTACAGATCAATTATCATTTCTTTTTTGACACAGTTTTTATTAATATGTGATGTTGTTGGTATGGGTGAACTACAGGGAATGACATGGGCACTTATCATAGGAGTGGAAATAACCATGTCATTAACATACCCTTGAGAAGTGAGGAGAGGGAAGTAATACTTAGCAACCTAGGTTCCATTTTTAAGGATATTCAATGTGCCATTACCAAGGGCACATTTTACAAGGGCATAGAATTCCATCGAATGTTCCAACATGAAACATTCCCGATCCTAGCTCCAAACGATTAAAATTTAGGTATTTTCCAAACTATGAGGCAATCATGGTTACATAAGGTGATGGCACACCAAACAATTTTCCCATGTGCAAAGGTTGTTTCCTGGATTATAAACCATATGAATGTTGGAAAACCATTAGAGAAATTTTTAGGTAAGAAATGAGCTTGAAAACAAAAATGTAAAACCAACATAAACTTTATAAGAACCAATAGGATTCAAGATGATGATGTCAACCATGGGGGATGATTCACCATTTTTGGAGTAAAGAAAAATAGAAATATTAAAACATAAAAAATTAAAAACTACTTTTTCAACTCATGTTTTCAACTTATCTCCTTAGAGTTTAACTCAAATTTCGAGAGGGAGCACTACCTGGATGTGGAATTTAATTCCTCATCCAATGAGTACTCATGCTGCATACTTTTGATGAACTTTGTTTCACGAAAAGAGAGAAATACGTGAAAAATGTGATTGCAATCATGTTTTTCATGTATTTTTTATTTTTTGTGTAGCATGGTCCGTCAAAAGTATGCACCATGGGTAATCCTTGGATGAGGAACTAAATTCCACATCCAATGAGTGCTCCCACTCGAAATTTGAGTAAAGCCATGAGGAGATAAGTTGAAAATACAAGTTGAAAAGTAGTTTTTCCTTTTTTCCACTCTAAAATTTTGATTATGTAATCTAATCTTATTTTATTATTTTTATTATATTTTATAATATTCCTTAGGAGGTGCAATTTAGACCTCAAAATTTCTCTAATGAAATTATTAGAGATGTCATGGGAAAATCATTGTCTTCATTTAGTCATTCCTATATTTACACCTATTATAATGTGCTAGCTAAGGATATTAATGTAACATCCTATCTTAAAAACTCTAAAAAATATCCATTTTGTGTTAAATTGTTCAATATAAGATATAAAAAATAGCCCATGTTTTCACTAAATAGAGATCATATCAAAATGTGATGAGATTAAAAGAAATGTTGTACAAATATTTATGATTTAATCTCTAGTAGATTGAGGTTAGACTTATTGCATCCAATAAAACAATACACTATGATTCCAAATAACTCTAGATAACATTGAAATAATATCCAAATTGTTGAGGGAGAAGACTTCCCTAAGGTTAGGGTTGGAAACCTTAGTAAACTGAATGAAAGCAACTCAAGAAACAAACCCAAAAATACATGCAATCAAGGTAATTAATGATCTACTAGATAGATTTGATACTAAGTAGTTCATCGATTGAAGTATATCTTGTTGCATTTTCCTTTTCCACTACTCTTGACCTTTAGATGAGTAATCGACACAAATGGAAAATAACAATACAAAGAGAAATCAAGTATACATGCATACATAATATTGGTAAAATCAAATTTCAATGCATAAAATGGTAACAAACGACATATGACAATGAAATGGGAACATGAAGATGAGTTTCTTTATTTATTTAGAAGCAAAAATGCTACAAACACAATTATATGATCCTCACTGCAAACACTGAACAAAATCTTCCTCCAAATTCCTCCTTCCTGAGCCATTGAATGCCTCCTCCTCTAGTCTTTTGCTTGAAAAGTGATGAAGGATTAACCGAGTGTAAGGGAGATATGAGGAAGATAAGGAAATTAGGGTTTCCTAATGAGGGGAAAGGCTCAAAATAATAAGTAGACAAACTTGGATCTCAAGGAATTTCGCTACAACTGAGTTTCTATATAAAGAAATGGATTTTATGATACCAAATAGATCATTTTACACCACCAAAAATTGGTTGGGGTGGTTATGGCATGGGTTGCAAAAAGTGACTTCTTATTTAACCCCTTAAATTTGCCTAAAAAGGCATGAAAATGCATACATTTATATTTATTTGGTGCATTTTGTAGGTATACATGAGTTGTGTTTATAAAACTCATGTATACACATGACTTGCTTTCATTACAATCATGAGCATACCCCATGACAATCATGGGCATACTCTAGATGCCACCATAAAAAGTAGAAAATGTCTGTGTTTTTCAAAAATGTTTTTTTAATAAATTTTTAGAGGGGAAAGTGGTAATAAGTAGGACAATATTACATATTGAAGATAAAAATGTTATAATAATACATAATATCAATGAGATTCATAATTAAAAAATTTCTTTAAGAGACAACAATATCTCTCCACCAAATGCAACTTACAAACCAACATTGTACTTCTTATTAATTTCGTAGCTTATACCCAAACCAACATTGTACTTCTTATTAATTTCGTAGCTTATACTATACATTAAATAATCCATAATGAAAGTATCATAAAATAACAATAAATTTTATTTTTTCTATATATAAAAGTTACAAGAATGACTTCATAGATTAGGAAAAAAATGACTTCATAAATTAAGGAAAAAATAAATATTTGTATATCTCTTTAATATAAATTGGAAAACTATAATTGTGATTAAATAATAGCAATAGAAAGTAAGAAATAAATATTTGTATATCTCTTTAATATAAATTAGAAAACTATAATTGTGATTAAATAATAGCAAGTAAAAAATAAATATTTGTTTATCTCTTTAATATAAATTGAAAAACTATAATTACAATTAAATAATAGCAATCTAAAAATCACTTTAGAATTTAATTAAGAAAATTCATGCCTCCGCAAAATAAAATTTACAATAACTAAATTATACTTAATATAATTTAAAATAAACATGAATGTGAAATTACACATGGATAAAATAAAAGAAAGGAAACCCAGTAATTTAATACAGGAAAAATCCTCATATCTATTTACTTTTATTTTATTTAATCCATATAATGAAATATAAAAAAGAAGAAGAATTTACAAATTAGTAAAATAAAGATAAGTAACGAAACTCAATCACTTAATACGTTAAAAATCCCCAACATACATTTTTGTCGATTTTCCATTCTAACACATGGAGGGGATGCGGGCTACAGCTCGGTTTGACTGTTTTGTGTAGTAGTTCATATGTCTAGCTCAACGCATGGCCTCTACTATAGTAAATATTCCTTTTGTGTGATGTATTACATAGAAAGTAGTTTTTATCTGCATATGGTAGGGAGAAAGTAATGTGTTACAGTGTGCCATTTCACATGAAGTAGATATTTTTTCAAATTCACCATATCACACCGAAAAGATCTCTATAATTTTATGAGTATTAATATATATATATATATATATACATATATATTTTTTTGTGACATGATGTACAAATTTTTCTCCCATGTGACAACACATCAATGCAAAATTGTCTTCATTATGATAAATGGAAACATTTTTTAATCTCATTTTGCATAATCCAAATGTTTTATCTTGAGAAACATATTGCACTTAAAAACATATTCCTACGAAACATTATATCTTCCAAATGTGTATGGTCATAATTGTTGCCTTTATGTATAGCATTGAATTTGACTTCTATGCAAGACAACCTACATTTTTTTCATGTTGTAATGTAACATGTAATGTGATGTTTTGCACAGAAGAGATTTTTCCATGACATGATGCACTTGAGCATGAAAAGCCTGGCAGACAAGCACCAAAAGAATAGGTTTTAGTTTAAAATAGAATTTAAAAAAAAAAAACAAGAAACAACATTACAGAAACTGTAGAAATTGGAATACATACCTGACCAAACAATGGCACATCCGAACTGCGCCCGGAAGAAGGGATAGCCATGATAGGTGAACTATGAAATAGAGGAAGGTCCTCAGTTTCAATGGAAATATCTCAAACCAAGTATTAAGTGCGCTTCAGAAGGAAAGAAATCACTAACATAGTCTCTTACCGGAAAGGAAACTCCACAGAGAACCAGAGACTAAACCTGCGTATGGAAAATGCAACAAAAGACCGGTTTCCTCACCAAGCTAGAGCTTAGGTCGGCAAGCAACCCTCTCCACTGTCTGATTGGGAAATGCAAGAGCACCATTGATGCAGCACACTTACCCATGCAAGAAGAACCAGATGGAAACCACGAAGAAATTTGAAGATATCTTTGGTGAAATGAGACATATTGCACCCCATTTGGTTTTTTCCCATAAGATGTCACAACATCCTAGCAAACGTTTCTTTCTTGTGACATGACATATCAATGCAAGTTTCTCTATCTCATGAGAAAGGAATAAATAGGAATTTTTCTCACAAATGTTTCCAAAATATGCCTATTTTGCATCATCCCAAATTTTATCCCATGTGATATATTGCACTCAAAGATATTTTCCTACTAAAATAACTTCCCAACAACCTCTTTTCATGGGATAAGAAGTATTCCTCCTACACAATGTTTCATATACATTGTTGTTACTTATGACAAAGGGTGTATAGCTAGGATTTGGAGAATAGTGTGAAAGAAGGTTTATTTCCAAGATTTGGAGAAGGATGTGACGTAGAATGTATCTCCATGGTTTGATTAATGGTGTGATAAACAAGGTTTAAAAGATATACGACATGTGAATTTTTTTAGGTGAGATACCATGGCCAACCATGTTTAAGCATGATTGATTATGGCTGACCATATTTGACCATGGTTTATTATGTTTGAAATTTTTTTCTATCATTCAAGTGAATGAGTATGTCGATTATTGTACACGATATATCTCTTCTCATTCTATTTCCTATAAATGTTGTGCCTTGTCCAAAACTTCTCTTTTTTTAGCATTTAGACTCCAGTTAAAGGTAAAATTAAGAAGTTGAAGCAAATGTATAAATCACTTTTAATGGACATTTTAACCTCTTAAGTGTTGATTTGTAGTGCATTTAACCCAAGACTTCAAAAGATAAACTTAGCCTAAATTCTAATCGTCTGTTTTATATTAGTTTAATCCAAACATCCATCACTTAGTCTTTTTTTAATAGTTCATGTTGTTTAATTGAATTTGACTATAGTCATCCCATCACTTACATGATCTATAGTTTTTATCGCAAAACAATAGGAATAACTTGACACACTTGGTCCTCACTTTTAAATTTCGAAACATACCTCAATTAGACAAAAAACATATTTTGGAAATTAGGAACAATGAATATAAGGTGGATGGTCTAAATCCAAGTGATGGACAAAACCAATGGTAGTGAAAATTATTTTGACTATCACATATTGCGTTGCTCCAAACTTTCCTTTGTTATCAAAGTGGAAAGTTGTGGTGTTGCTTTGGGCAATGCGGTGTTCATGGAATACCTAGTTTGAATGAAACTACAAAGGTGATCTCTCAAATATGATGCAGCCTCATGGTAGAGTGAATATCTCCATTCTTTAGCTAAGTCACATTCCTAAAGTGTCAAGGTTGATGCTAAGGAATGTTTGGTGGATGTGTGGACTACCAAGTTGGGCTCGAATTGCAAAGGAAATATTTTATACCTAATAGAGCCCCATGATAAAGGGTACACCCCATGCTTAGGTTGAGTCCAATACTTATGCTTTCAAGGTTAGTGCCAAGGAAATGACAACAAAGGATGGTTAGATGGTTTTATAACAAGATCAATGGAGATGGAATAGTTTAGATATCACATTATGACATAGATTGGACATAAATTCCGTAATATATTATGGTGTAAATATAGAACAATTTGTATAAGTATAATAAAATATAAGATAAATATATAGGCTTTAAAGTAATTATTTCAAAGGGTTTCAAAGTGAAAGTAAGTATTTCCTTTTATTGTTGATTAGTATTCTTATTATATATTAGGATTTTATTTTCTATTTAAAAGTAGTTAAAGGGATATTTGTAGGTAGTTGCTGAACTTGGGAATTAAACATAACACTATCTACACATGTCGACCAAAATAAAAATACCGTGTTCTCCTTTAGGCTCAATAAAAAATGTAATGTTATAGACTCTTCTTTTTAAACCAAAAAACTCTTAAGTGAATATGTCATGGAGATGTCAGAAAATATCCATAAGTTGATAATGAATTAGATGGAGTTGATGGCAACTAAGTAAATATATTTTAAAAGAAATCCATAAATTGATAGTGGCTTAGAATCAATAGCACTAGTAATGGAAAAATCTAATCCACGCCCTCAAGTTTATAGCGTTTTAGAAGAATTATTGATGATCAACACTACAATCTGACTTTATTTTTATAAAACTCCGATAAGCAGATTCAAATGATATTTTCAATTCTTCTTCAATGGATCACTACTAATCAATACAAATAATTGAGGGTAAACTTTTTCTGTAGAGTTTGCTTCATTATCATTTTTTAGAGTGTCTAGAAATGGAGGTCAATTATGGAAACATGACCATGGTTTTGCATCAACTCAGATGATCAAAAATGCAATTAGAAAAATAATTAAATTGTAAATCCTTTAGTCTACTACATTTTGGCCATAACTACAAAAAAAAGCAATATTTTTATTTTTGGTGAATATTGCCAAAAATGAGGTGTTTTAGTTGTTATATATTATATTACAAACTTATATGCTAAATCTAAAATCATTTCTATATATAATGAATTAAAAAAAATAAAAATCTTAATTTCTAAAATTTTATGTTGTGCAAAAAGTTCTTTTCTTTATAGCTGTTAATCCAAGTATTTGATTGTTGATAAAATTCCAATTTCCATTATTTAAATTATGTTTTTAAATGGATAGATATATTTAGTACCCTAAAAAATATTTTTGTACTTGAATTGTGCATTCTCAACAATTAATATTTACATTTCTAATAATTCTTCTAAAATTTTAGGGAGATTTTACGAAAAATTAATTGAGAAAATTAGCAAAAAAAAAAAATTCAAAAACTAAAATTATTAAAGTACTCTCAAATGATATTATTATTTATACACATCTACAGAGAAATAAATAAGCACCCAACTACAATGCATTTAATTTTCTATAACTTACATTGTAACAGTGGGATCTAAGGTTATTTAGATATAATGGTATATCTAAATTACAAATCATACAATGTTATTATCTATAGTTAGTGTAATTCACCATGTAGAGTTCTATTTTATTAGAATATAAATAGAATGGCATTATAAGTATGTTATGGAGCATCTTTATTCGACCAAAAAAAAACAAGGAAAGAGCAACTAATTATGAAATTAACAATTAGTAGTGAATACTTTGCTATAAGATATTAATTCCATTTTCCTTCTTGGAGTGATAATATTTTTTTTAGTCCCTGCCATCTGGCATTCGGCAGGGACTATAGTAATCGAACAGGTCTGAGTTAGCATTAGTTTTTAGTCGCTGCCCGGTGTTATTCGGTGATTATCATAAGGTTTGCAAATGCCCTGTGCGGGGATGTGCCGAGATAGCCTAAGTTTCATTTCCACCTGAGGCTTTGCCATCTTATTTGGCCTCTTCCCGAGGCGGAAGAGGCTCGAGCATAGCTTAAATTGCTTTTACGCCCGGTGCATTATCGCTAACCGTCAACGGTCTCGTTTTAATGTTAACATTAATTCGATTCGTATTATCTGCAGGGGTATGCTAAGGTTTGGTAAGGTTTGGTGTTCCCGGTTACAAGGTGGTGCATGTATGCTGTTGTTGAGGTGCCAATGGTTGAAGTTGGCAGCTGGTGCATGCCATGGTTCAACAGCTGTTAGTATAAGGTGGTTCCGAGGTACCTTATATTGACCGGTTGTAACAGTGGGAAAGGCAGTGAATTGCACTGTTCAGTACAAAGCAGCTGAAGCGAAGGTTTACTCGGGGTAAGGCGGTGGAACTGCTCGCTAGGTGCTGCTTCCTCGGCCCTTGTTTATGGTGACTCGAATGCAACCTATGCCTCTGTGCAGCAGCTAATAAATGTCACAAAAGTTATTCTAATTAGAATAATGTCACAGAGCAGATTGCAGCAGCTAATAAATGTCACAAAAGCTCTGGTAGATTCCAGATTCTAATTAGAAAATCTTACCTTTGTTGCAGGCTCTTTTTTGCAGGCTTCTTTTCGCAGAGGCATTCTCTTCCTATCTTTGTTGCAGGCTCTTTTTGCAGGCTTCTTTTCGCAGGTAATACCTGTCCTTTTCCAGCTTCTGTCCTTTTCCTTTTTTCTCATAGTGGTCAGCAAACCAAAATCAAAGCTTCTAATTCAATCTTACATTGTTCCGGCAACTCTGGTGTTGATGTGAGTTTTCTTGTCATCGAATAGCCTAGCCAACCCAATCTGCGATCTTAGGGTTCAGAGAGTCATCCATCAGAATGTTACTGGCTACCGATGCGTACGCAGGGAAGGAAAGATACTCAGACATTACAGAATGCCCTTTACTTTCAGACATATTGATAGGGCCTGGAGATAATCACAATGGGGGTTCCTGAGCGGCTTTGCATATGGATTTCATTCCTGGAACACCCATATATCTCTTTGCTGAATGTTCCTGCTAAAACAGGCAGGAAATTACTAGTACAGTGCTCAAATCCGTTAATTTTATGGAAAACTATGAAAGGGAATATCTAATGATAAATGAAATTCGCAAGAATCAGTTAGAGCTTATGCATTACCGGCGTTGAGACATGCGACCTCCGGGGCCTCGGGCAGACTCGAACACTGTTACTGCAATTCCTTTCTCAGCTAATGAAGATGCGCAGACAGCCTCGTGTCGAGGTGCGAGGGATATGTGTCATTTTGTCACCGCTCCTCTTCTTTTCCGTCGTTGATATTGTTTTTAGTATATATATATGTCTTTCGCTTTTCTGATAATGTGTTTTCTTTAATGTAATAAATTTTATTTCTGATTTCTAATTTTAATCTTAATTTAGATCTTAATCTAGAGTATTATACATTTGAATGCTGAGAGCCTTACTTTTAAACATTTTTGGTAATTCTTTATTTGAATATTTCTATAATATAAATTATTATTGATAGCAGGTTCAATTTTGTAAGTTGAAAGTTATGGAACAGGCGAGAGAGATGCTCGGGTTACTACACAGATGTGTTTGCGGGAAATTAGCTTTTAATCTTAAATATTAATTACCTTGATTTTTTTTAAACGCCTTGCTTCGATTTCCCGATGAGCCGAGGGTCTTTATCAAATGTATCTCATTATTAAATTATAAAAGGAACTATGCTCACTTGATATAAAATTGAATCCTAACTTTTTAATTATATATGTCATAATCGATTTCATCTCGTCACTATATTGCCACTTCTAAACATAAATCATCATGCATGTATAACAGTTTGCTTGAGTTGATTATATTTATGTCAAGTTTTCTTTCGTCGAAATATAAATAATATAAGAAATATTTATAGCGCTTCTTTCTGGTTCGCAGTGTTTTTCTAGAGTCACCATGATGATCGTCCTGTCTACAGTGGCTGGCATAAATAAAGTTGCAGACCTGCAATTGCACTTCTGGAGAGAAAAACTTGCGAGAATTCAAGTACCCCGAGACTTTCACAGCAAGCTTGTCTACGCTCACAGAGGACGAGGCCAACAGACGGAAATCTGCAATTCCATGCCACCCAATTCTGTAAATCCGCGAATTTACTGTTTCGCCAACCTGTAGATTTGGATGCTGGTATCCTTAGTTGGACCAGATCCGGACCAGTGAATTTTTGAATGAGACGAGTGATAAGCTTTCCTCACTGAAGAAACTAAGGGAAAGGCGACAAATAACATTGCCAGAGCTTTACAGTCCATGGACGTCTTTTTTACCCCATAATATATCAGAGTTGTTCCCATTTTCCAAGAAAACACTTCCAAATGTCCCCTCTTCATTTGGCATTCCTGAGAAATCAAATACGGTTTTGGACATGAACATGACTTTGAGTGGATCAGAGGCCAAGCTCCCAGACGAAGAAATTGGGAAGAGCACAACTTCCATTGAGCGCATGATAGAGTTTATGCTCTCTTACTTTGGTACTTCTCATGGTGTGGAGCTCATATCTCACCATGCTCCGACAACTTATATTGGAAAGGAAATGCTACGAAATGTAATTGAAAGACAGTCTCGCCCTTTACACATGGTGCGTCCCTGTCCCTGTCCCTATGGGGGTGTTTTAGTGTCGTTCATCTCATTAACTACCAGGCATCACACTGTTACCGTGTTAAGATTAGACCAAATCTGCTTCAAGCTCGACAGCTGCTGTCTGTTGCTTCAGTCAGTTTATCCTTTTAGTCAAACCTTGAGCTTGAAGATTACATTAGCTTTGGAAGTATGCCCGCTTCCTAAATGTCATTAACTACCAGGCATCACACTGTTACCGTGTTAAGATTAGACCAAATCTGCTTCAAGCTCGACAGCTGTTGTCTGTTGCTTCAGTCAGTTTATCCTTTTAGTCAAACCTTGAGCTTGAAGATTACATTAGCTTTGGAAGTATGCCCGCTTCCTGTAATCATCATGGTTACTCATGTGTTATACTTGTTCACGTGTATTGGTTATGTATAAATCCCATTACTATGACCATATATGATATCAATATAAGTTGCTTGTTTCAACTGCTTTCACAGCTTCTCTTAAAACCAATGGCAACGCAACTCGCATCATCAATGAGTGACCAGTGTGACTCCTCTGTTTATACTTCTTTGCTAAGCCCTTGCAGATGGTAAACGCGTCCATGCCCACATGGCTCAGACGGGATTTCAGGCAGACGTCTCTATAGAAAACACGCTGCTCAACATGTCCTTGATTAAGCATGCAGATCTCATGTGCCCGGGAGTCAGTAGACATTAACTGTTAACTTGATGCAGGGACTCGCTGCCTCAAAACCTATACAAAAATTATACGCTAATCTCTTAATTCAATTTTTTCATTGGACAAAAACCTGAAATTTTCAGGCTGAAGCCACTAGAAACTTTGTAGAAGTCATGCAAAGGAGAGAAAGTGGCTTGGGAATTTTAGGGTATTCAATGTTATGACTCGTGAGCTCTTAATTTAGTTTCATTTTTTTGAAGATATTTCTTGAATTCTTTTGGGTATTAGAGTCACCAAAGCTATATAAATATTATTCAAAATTGAAATCTTTTCGAGAAATAAATTTTGGTGTCTATTATAGTTATATATCATAAACATTTTACGTTGTAGGTTTTTTTATGTGTCCGTGGATTTTTTTAAGGTCTTTTAATTGATTTTATATAGGTCTTTTAATTGATTTTACATATGTATAAGTTTTACATATGTATAAATTTATCAAGTTTGAGGTAAATAAGATTTTTTTTTTAATTTTTTTTTTTTTTGTTTACTAGTTTGTTAGTGACTTGTGTGACTAGCTTTTTGCTAAAAAACTAAAACCCAGGGGCATCTAAGTTATACAAATCAAAAGGGGATCACACTTAGCTTGGGCTACACCAACCCTTAGCATGACTAGATTTTTTGTATCCATAGAGTTCGAACTAACAACCACCACACAAGGAGTTCCTTAATGGATCGCGTTGTTCCTGACTATTCTATATCTCATAGATAAGAATTTGTTTTTAATAAAATTGTAAGGAAACATGAAAATGGTAAATTATAAAAATACCTAAGGAAACATTGGAAACGAGTGAGTGAACTAGGATGATTGGTGCATGTCATGAACGTGATACTATGTGATGCTATTACAATGTTGGATACAAATATAGATGAATCTTCCATTAGAAATGCATCAAGTGTATGGGTAATATCCATGATGTGTATAAAATCTTGCTTAAATGTGTTCATTTAAGAGTTATAGTTATTCCATAGAAATTTGTATTAGTTGGCCATTTTAAGATCTATCATTTTATTTTGAATTTGAATCCAAGAATGTAGTGTGTCAACGGAGTGACTACAATTACATTACATTGTGAAATGTGGAAGATATCACAAAAGAGATTATTTCCAATCTTGTTTTCCAGGGGGAAAAGTAGATACTTTGTTTGGAGGGATGAATGGATAATATTTTCCGGGGGGAAGTAGATACTTTGTGTGGAGGGATGAATGGATAATAGGTAGCTAGTTTTCCATTAATGAATCTTTAATCGAATGAGCAATCATGAGGAAATTTTCTAAAGATGGAGGATGGATGTTGTCCCAATGATCATTTAATTGAAACCAATGAGTACAATAATCTTTAAAAGATAAGTTAGAATCTAGCGCACAAAATATTCTTTGGCATTGCATCTTATTGCATAAATGATAAGGACATACCCTTATAGAACAATGGGAAATATTTTTTCCTAAATCTCCATGTATAATAAACAAAGATGTTGAGCTTTGAAATGCAAGGCTTGAATCATCATTTGAGTGCATGTTGACAGATGTATTTGTCCAATTCTAAGATGCATGTTGATACTGGACGTGTATTTTTCCAATTTCAGCAAAAATAAACAATATCATTAAAATTACTATTTATGGAGATATATAACTTCCATATTGAGATAGATGATTATATGGGGTTGTATTGTGTAAACTAATTCAACGTTGAGACTTTGTATGGCCAAAGATGTGCATTAAAATAGTTTGGTGTGAACTTTTTAAAGCAAGTTAGATTCATAGAAATATTTTATTTTTCTAACAAATTTTCCTTTTCATTAATACAATTTTAAGCCTTGCTAATGCTAAATAAGAATTGAAGATCACATATCATGGATGTTGGGGCACCTAGCTTGCTTGTCTTTCCCTAATGCACTAATCTCATATATTTGAGATGTGAAATTCTTTCAAATAAAATATTCTTGTATATGACTAAATTATTATTATATTGTAAAACCATGTTGGGATTAGCTATGCGTAAATGAAATCATTATTATTTTTCTCATTGTTTAGTTATTTATTAGTGAGTATAGTTATAGATATTAATGGAAAACTGGGTTTTATGTGCTCGTTTAAAATGGAGTTGGTGGTGTAACAAAGAGTTTAGTTGATTATGAAGCTTATGTTTCATTTTTGTATTAAATCCTATCTCTACTATTGAATTGTGAGTACATAGTAGGTTCACAGGAAGTGAGTTGGTGGAATGCCTTTGCCTATCATGGGTAAGGGGAATATGTATTTAATGGATTTTATTTTATAAAATGGTATCATTGGTATTTTATTTTGTATACTTGTGTTGTGTTTATTTATTGTTTTGAATAAACTCTTATATGATTATTTAGCTTGATAACTGTGAAATAGATATTAGATAGTTATTATTTTTATGAGTATTAAGATTATGCTTTTATAATGTATTCGCTAGATATTAGATAGTTGTTATTGCTATGGCTATTAAGATTTAAGTTTTTATAATAAATTGACTATATAACTAACCTCTAACAAAACTCGGTTTGAATTTTATACCAATAATTATATTTCAAATGGTTTAATTTTCATGTTTTAAAAGAATTTCCCATCTTGGGTTTAAATGTGATTAATAATTATATTTCAAATGGTTTAATTTTCATGCTTTAAAAGAATTTCCCATCTTTGGTTTAAATGTGATTAGAATTAAGAGAAAGTAGATTTTATGGAAGTGTAGAATTTCCAATCTTTACTTTTGGAAGTGTAGAAATGCAAGCTAGATGCTATTTGTTCAAATATGTAATGAGTTTATAATATTTTTTACATCATTCAAATGTTTACAATAAAAAGAAAAAAAAAAATATTGTGTCAAATTTAATTATAAATATTAATATGAATTAAATTTCAATTATATATATATATATATATATAATATTTTTTTTATTATTTTTATTTTGAAATAATAATTTTATTTTAAATATTGAAACAATAAATTATACATTAACCTGAATTTTTTTAAAATAAAAATCTTTATTTTATATATTTTTTATTATCAACTATTTATATATTTATTAAATGGCATTTCAAAATATCCACAATAATAACCATATTATATATATCTATCTATATAATAAGAACCAATTAAAATTTTTCATTTTCAAGATATTTTTTTTAAACCATTAAAACATATACATATATTCATCCTACGGAATACCATAATATAAATTTTAACTTAACATAATCTTTTGTGTTCTCTAGAATTTGATGAATCGAATTTACAACAATATTACCGAATAATGACAAAATTCGAAAAGTTTCTTAAAAAGTCGAAAAGTACGTCTCTCAGAAATTTTCCCCGAGTTTCACAAATTTTCTATATTTACCAAACTTAAAACTTTTATTTATTTTTAAAAGAATTTAAACATATTTTTCTCGGACTATAGTAATTGATTCGCGATGTTAAACCATTAATTGGCCTGTTTATTATTAGTCACCATTAATTGGCCTGTTTGTTTATTATTAGTCACGATGACTTATAAATCAAAATTTTCAGAGGCATATCGTTTCACCATCTTATTTGGCCTCTTCCCTATCGTTTCATCATCTTATTTGGCCTCTTCCCGAGGAGAAGAGGCTATACCCATGATATTTTCCCTATTCTTCATGGCATGCCATTCTTCATAGGATATTCCATCTATTTCGTTAACATTTTATATCGGGAAACTATTACTAACATTAGTTCATAAATATTAAATGTTATTTTATAATCTTGGAACATGACTATAGAACAAGAACAGATGGTGTTGTGCATGTGATGGCTTAGAACAGAGATAGATGGCGTTGTGGTTGCTCTTTCCTGTATTTTCAAAGCAATGCAGAATCTGCACAGAAGCGAAATGAAATACTAACAGTAGCAATTTTCCTAATGATGTTGGCTGATACGTCCCCGTGCAGGTCGGTCTGCACGTTGATGGAGGCAGGAGATGTCTTCTGCATAGGGAGGCGAGGAGATTCATAAGCTTCAACCGAAGGGAGGTAAACTTGTGGAGACCACTACTGCTCCTCCCCTCTTTTCAATGTTGATTCACTGTATTACTGCCAATGTCCTTCTGTCGCCGTGAAAGCAGGGGCTAAGGCAGTTGCAATTGCATGCGTAGCTTCCGCCATTCCCACAGTGAGTGAATTTTGTTAGTGAATCAATCAATCAGTACTGAGTCAAGTCAGTGCCTCGACTAATATTCATATTCATATAATTGGGCCTATTTATTAACTGTTGGGTTGGGTTAATGTTAATAATTTACAGTTGCTTGGAGCAAGGGCAATTCCTTGGGCGAAAGCTAATCTCAACCATGTTGCATAGGCGCTCATCATCTCTACAAGTAAGTCAATAATTACGTTGAATAATGGATATTCCCACGTTGCAGTTGCTTAATTCTCCTTAGTTTCTATCAATGTTTTTACATGACAATTTTGCAGACTGCATTAATCTACTATTATAATCTTAAACTACTTTACTAAAATGCTTGAATAGTTATGCATTCATCCATGCTTTGATCAAGAAATCTTAATTACTAAATTGTTTGCTTACAGTATTTTGCTTGGACTCGGCACAATGCTACATCTTTTTCCATTTTCATTGCCACTCTCATTCATTTGGTTAATTGGGCTGACCTCTCTCATTATGATGATTAGGGCATGAACTGCATGCTGATGTTGTGTTGTATGTACTTTGATTGGCAGTGAGTGGATCGGCTTATTTCATTGTAGCGGATAAGACCATTCTCAGGTCTGCACGGAGAAATGCCTTCCATGAACAAATGGAAAATCAAGCTGCCAAGTGCTGGCATTTCTGAAAGATAGAATCACCTGGCTGGCTACTCCAATCACCCTGGCTTGCTGCTTGCTGCCTCCTGCTTCGCCACACTAGAAATGTGAACAACATAGGCCCTCCTCATTTGTGCAGAAAATGGCTCACATCCATTCACAGGTCGCATCTCAGGCACCTTATAAATCACTTCAGGATTGCCATCGCATCCTAGTGCTTCAAAGGCCAGCAACATCATAAGCTCAAGCCAATTCATGAGAATCCTGACTAGTAATGTTTGTGCGGTACCTTCTTTCTTCGGCGATGATCATTCTTGGGGCAATTAGGAGCGCTCAATAAGCAAAAAGAAGACATCAAAATTGGAATGGACGAATTTAGAAAGCTAGAATTCCATTACCACATGAGATTCCAAGAGCTGGTGGACATAATAAGGCAGGTTTAATAAGGCATTTGACATAATAAGGCAGGTTTAATAAGGCATTTGGTATGCATGCAGGTTGTCGTTCAGCATGAGCAATACGTGGCTGTGTTTATCATGACAAAACAATCATGTGGGTGCCGCTATGCTTCTCGACGTACTTCCTTCTTGCTTTGACACTAGCACAGGATGGTGGGACCTTCATTTGTGACGTGGTGTCTCTGGCCTTGCGTGATGTGGCTGGATTCAGGAAGTGGCGTGCAATATTGTTCAGTGGCTGGATTCAGGAAGTGGCGTGCAATATGGTTCGGTGGGTTGACCACTAAATTATAATATTTCATTGTTGTTCACACATAAAATAACTAAGTCTCACCATTACTTTTTTTAATTGGTCATTAATAATGTTAAATGTCATTATAATCGAGAAATAACAATTTATTTATACATTTTCAATCGAAGGAATTGCAATTATATTTATATATTTGCAATAGACTTTGTCATGTGAAAAGAGAGCGGCAGCATAACATTAAGAACCATTAAAATTGAGAAATCTCAATTTTTCACTATTTCTTATCAACCCACAATATCAATCATAAGTTACATAATACCAAGCAATAACACATACATATATAAAAATAAAACAACCTACATAAATTCAACAAACCAACATAAAATCATCTTAAATAATCTTAATTAGGATATATTCTTTAACACTAGAAATTTGCCTAAGGGATAATTTAAACACTGAAAATTTGCATATCAATCGTTTTTCCATCCTTCTTAATGTTTAGCATTAAATCTGGAGTATACACTTCCAACTATGATATTTTGACACAATTCCAGCTATGATACAGTTACCACAATGCTCTTTCACTATGATG
The DNA here is from genome assembly GCA_031772625.1 of Pinus tabuliformis. Taxonomy (NCBI): domain Eukaryota; kingdom Viridiplantae; phylum Streptophyta; class Pinopsida; order Pinales; family Pinaceae; genus Pinus; species Pinus tabuliformis. Next base: position 855,694,941 of record CM062816.1, read on the forward strand.
AACAATGCTTTTATAGATGATGGAACATTATCATGAAATGTTCCAACTGCACCGCAAACGACCAACAAAATGGCATTTGTTTGTAGTGCAATTAGCACTATGTTAATTTCTTAAAAACTGTATCTGCAAAGCAGAATCAGAACATAAATTCAAATAGACCTGAAACATTAGAGGGTAAATGAGAATCAATCCATCCCAATATAAGCCAATATTCAAATATGCATTCTTTAATATCTATCTGGATTAAGTTACACAGTAAAAAATTCAAAATAAACAAGAAAGCAGGAACACCCTACTGCTACTTCCTGCACCTTCCTAAAAACTAATAGAATCAATTAATATGAGGCATTGATAAAAAAAATATTTAGTCACTTCACAATAAGTACTTGCCCTTCACCCCATAGAGTAACCACTTGAGGTCTTTGCAAAGCACCGTATTCTTTTGAGTCAAATTCATGGATCTTTGTAATTGCAGAATACCACTTTCTTTGCTTTCAGCTCTTGTGGTGATTTGTACCCTCAACATGTCAAGGCCAAGAACTCAATTACAGATTGTTGCCTCATTTAGCATACTAAAGATCAATGCTAGAGATCGACCTGAAGATTTCTGGGAGCAATTGCAATATCAACCAGGCACACAACCTTTGTGCTGCAGAAGAAACCCATATATACATAATGGAAACCACCATTGTTTCCATTATAAAATCCATACCATCATCTTCTTCACACCTGCTTTTCCTTGCAATTCAGACTACACTGATGACATTGCTGCTGGAACTCAAACTACTGCCTTCATTGAGAGATGGTTTGGCCTGAAAAGATGATTGTCTAGAGGGGGGTCTTCCATGTAATTTGAGTGACAGTTTTGAGGGTTTCATTGCAGAAGCAACTGCAACACCGCTGAGGCTTAACCGGGTTAACCCTGTGCATTCGTCCATTTTTATTGGAGCAGTTGGCATTACAACTGTTGGCTTATAAACATTGGAATTTTGTGATATTGTGTGTCTAAAAGTGTGCCATATGGGGAACCCGTATGGTACATAAAGGGGTAACAAAACCTGGGAACACTGTCAGATCAGCAGAAGTTGTTTCATCAACCTGAGGAAGAAGAGTTTCTACATCTGCAGAATTTGCAGAATTATCACCTGATTCGGCTTCTTCTTGATCAGAGGCAGACTGTGATGACAATACAAGCAAGGCAGGCGAAGGTAATGGACAACTGATAGGTTCAACAGTGATATCGAATAGGCTAGAACGTCGTTTCCTTCTGGTTAGATTACTCTTGCTAATAAAATACTTTTGTGCATGACTAGCAACCTGAGTAGGAGTTCTTGTCGGCACAAAGTTTCTTGATATACCTCTCCAATCACCCTTTCCAAGCTTTTGAAGGCCAATAAGAAACATGTGGTGTTCCTCTTCAGTCCATGGAACCCCTGAGATCATGAGATAGTATAAACATTGAATTCTTTAGTAATCATTAAGCAAGAAATAAACACAAGCAAATTAAACTTTTTATGGCATCAAGTTAAAAGGGATTAATGCCAATAGGAACATATTTTCTCAGACAAAATTTATGATTAAACATTAAATTTCACAGTTCAAATTCCAGAGACCCCGGGAATGAAAAACAAAAGAAAATGCCAATAGGAACATATTTTCTAGCACAAATTGTATAGTTAAACATGAATTTTGTTCAACCCAGTCTATTTGTTGATAATCAAGAAATTCCAGAACAAAAAGCTTTGAAAATGATTGGAGAAACAACTCAAGCCCATTCCAGGTTTAAAGGATGGCCAGTAGGGAAAGGCATTGATCTTTCAGGGAAAAGGTGCATGGTTTAAATCTCATGCAACCCTCCCCCTGTCAGAATGGGGCAGAGGTGCAAAGTTCAAATTTCTTGGAACGCTCTACTATGGTAGAGATCAAACAAAAACCATTACTTATCCAAAAAAACAAAGACAGGGAACTCAAAAGAATTGAAGGAATAGAAATCATAACACTCTACAAATTTAAAATACTGAATAATTTATGAGAAGAATCCCACAAAGAACCAAAAAATTGAAAACCTCCTGTAAAATCACATACCTACTTTTTCACAAAGACAAAATCATCAAGAATATAACAGTAGAAGATAAAACATTAGGCTTTGAGTCCCATAACCCACAAGATAACAACCAAATTGAAATTCAAGGAAGTTACTACAAAGATTTAATGCAAAGCCAATAAAAATTTCTAAGCCAACACAAGAAATAAGAGGAATTCAAGAACCCACTGTGTATTTGGGGAAACTCATCAAGAGAAAGCCAAACAATTTTAAGTTGAGAATCAAGAAGCCGTCGCCAAAATACAAAGGGGAAAATCGTAAATCTAACAAAGAACGCAAGAACTTGGAATTTTTATGTGAGAACGCCTAAAAGCTTGAACTAATTTTAAGAACCCAAGTCCTAAAACAGCAAAGCGTATCGACCTAAACCAAAACCGGGCAAAATATTCAACTGGAATTAAAATTCTGTGCTTCAAAATCGAAGGAACCCAAATGATCATAACAGAGAAAAAACCTGAATTCTTCTCAAGCCCACAAAACTAAATTCCTCTCTCCTCGAGAATTGTTATGAACGAGGCCATCAGATACATAACCATCTGCAGAAGCAGCAGCATTAGCAACTGATTCACAAGGCTCCATAGCTGAAGCTGAGGCCGGGCTGTTATTAGAGGAAGAGGCGTTGTTGGAATAATGCAACAAATTTCCCATACTCACACTCTTGCGTATCGGCCCATCAGTTAGTCGAACTCCAAACAATTTCACACCACGGCTGGGGCATGTTCTGGAATTATGGCCATTGTGCCCATAGTGCAAACATTTCCTTGTCATGTTTACCGGCCTTGGAATTAACTAATCGAAAGCCAAGAGACAGACAAAGAAAAAACAGACACAGCCCAATTCGTGTAATTCGGGCCCCTCATGTCTCTCTACTTCGGCTCCAAGCTCGTCTTAGTCATCTCTTCTCCTGATATGGGAAGGGAGCTTATGAAGACTCATGATCTGCGTTTTGGCAGCAGACCTCCATCAATTGCGGGTAATTACTTTTGTATAATTCTTCAGACGTCGGCTCTGCTCCATATGACCATTACTGGAGGCAAATGCGTAAGGTCTGTGTTTTACAAATGCTGAGCTCCAAAATAGCAATAGAGCAAGCAGCATGAACATCTATATGAGTTATAAATTATAAATTCCTTCGCCTTAGGGCAGGGACTAGCGGCCGCGCAGCCACACTTGTTTTTTTATAAGAGTCAATTTCAAAGTTTATAATCATACATATGATATGGAGGGCATGCTCTAAAGTTTGCAGATTGAAGTGAAAATGTTAGTTTTGTCCTTTTTTTTTTTTCATATTGGATAATTTTTTATTTTTTTAAATATTTATTTGTGCGTCTTTCTTAATGTTAGTAAAAATAAATAAATAAATAAATTTTCCGATGTGATTTTTTTGGAAATGTTTCCCATATTCAGAGTATGAAAAAAGTTTGCAGATTGAAGTGAAAAGGTAGGTTTAGGCTTTTTTAAATATTGGATTTTTTATATTTTTTTAAATATTTATTTGTGCTTTTTTAATGTTAGTCAAAAAATAAATAAATCTTCTGATGTGATTTTTTTTAAATGTTTCACATATTTAAAGTATGGATTTTCATATGTTATTTTTATTTTTATAATGTAATTATAAAAATAATTAAGATTATATTATATTTATTATTGTCTTATGGAGAGTAGCTATGGGTTCTATGTCATCACTTTGATATGTGTATGAATGAATGAAGAGAGATATACAATATATCTCCCAAATGATAGTCTGCATGCATGAAGGAGTTCATTTAAAAGGCTATGCATGAGGTGTGAGGTTGCCTAAATTATAGTCTGCATGCATGAAGGAGTTCATTTGAAAGGCTATGCATGAGGTGTGAGGTTATCGGAGGTCCGATGGATTATGAAGATTGATGTGCAGGAGGCCTTGGAAGGACATCCTAACTTGTAGTCCATCTCCATGGATATATATATCATAATTAGGGTGAAGTTTACAAAGATTAGGGAGAATCATGACCAAGGGTGGTGGGTGAGGCCAACAATTTGGGTTGGCTACATAAATTGGTCACTTTCTCATCGAAAGCTATTGTATGACTGGTCATTTATGAGCTTTCCTTTAATTTTTAGTCTGGTGAGTGTTTAGCTTCTCGACTTTATTGGTTCTTTTATAGGTGTTTCCTTATCTCTAGGTTTTGGTTGTCCCCGAGCATTAGGTTATGGGCTCAATGAATAGTTTCAAGCAGTAATGCCCCTGCTTTCTAGTTTAGCTCTAGGTCTTTGTTTAAAAGTGGGAAGTCATAAAATAGAATCAAAATAAGGTATGAGCTTTGGGTGGCATCGGGTTTTCATGTGGTGCTAATTAATCTATCTCTTGGTGAATATTTTTCAAGATTATCAAATTTCTCTTAATTTTCTTGCTATGTTTTACTAGTTGTTGGCCTTTTCTTCCAATCACTTGGTGTCATGGTGGTTATTGGGATGGTATTCCTATTTTCTCCTTAATCCCTCTCCTTCAGTGGGGTAGTCTTGTAGGTCCATGCATCTCTTTGGAATTCAAATAAGGTTTCCTGGGTGGTTTGCTAGACTAGAGAAGTCAATCTCAATTCCAAAATTGAGCCAATTTTGTCCTCTTGTTTGATTCATTATCTTCTCCTTGACTCTTTTCCTACTTAGTTCTCTTTCCTAGGTTCTCTCCTTCAACATCATGTTTCAATTTTTGTTTTTTGAACCCTTTTTTCTCTTTCCCCTTCTAGTATGGCACATCATAGAGTATCATCTAGTCATAGAGGAGGTACAAGGGGCAAAGGCATTCCTCAAATCTGTTTTGAGGTGCAAAAACCTTCGACCTCTCAACCTTGGGCTTAGGCTATTACATGTTGCTCCATGGCTCATTTCTTGGAGGCTATTCTAGACGAATTTTGTAGAACTATGTCAGAGGTCAAGGGAGGAGGTTTGTTACAATTGCATATGCATTTCAAATCATTAAGTTGATAAGGAGACGAGGAATTGAATCCAATGGCTCGCACTTCAACTCTGTCTTGATAGAATTATTACATGCAAACTATCAATTTGTATTGGCATATAAAAATTCTCATGGGTAGGACTCTCTTAGAATGATGAGACACACATAAGAAATATTCGTGCGCATTGTAGAGATGATGGAAAAAATGGAGAAGTTAGAAAACAAGCCTTTGTTATGGACAAGAGGCTATGAGACCTTACATTCACCTTGTATGAATATGACAATGATCTTCCTCCACCAATCCAGGTGCACTCTCGATCTAGACGATATGCTCATGCTATGACACTATTATAGTGATGAGTGCCAATTTCTGACAAAACACCTTTGTAAGTTATCTTTATTTTTTAAGTAATATAATTGTAGCTTTCTTGATATGTAGTATCAAAATTTTCAATCTTTGTTATTGGTTTAGTTTCCTAGAATGAAAGACTAGTAACACATGAAAACAACTATGTATCTCCTTTTGAAATTAATATAAAATGTCTTACCTTTTAAAAAAAACATTACATTTATTATTAATATTATTTGATAGGAAGAATGTTTGTCTTCGCCATATTACTATCAAAATTATTAGAAATATTATTAAATGGTATTTGGTAATGTTACATCAAAAAATAGTAAAATAATACTGGTTAACAAGTTAAAAAAATATAAAAAACAAAAAAACATTTCAATATTAATTATGGATAAAATATTTTGGTGTTATCCATAACTAATATTGAAATGATTTTTTTGTTATTGATATTTTTTAATTTGTTAATGAGTATTATTTTATTATTTTTGTTGTAACATATATATATTAATTAAAAGTATTAAATTTCTGTTTCTTTTTTATAGACATTTTATTTTTTTTAGCATGAGGGAGACATATATTTTTGAATATCTAATATGTATGTGACACATGACAATTAAAATAAAATTTGATATTACAACCTAGCGTGATGTAGATTTCTAACTTCTCCATGTTCAATATAGTATTGAAATATATTATTTGAAAAATGTATATTAATAAAAAAAAATTATTTTAATACAAGATATTCATAAAATATTTCAATATCCACCTTAAAGAAAATAATTAACTAACGAAATAAAAAGTAAAAAGACATGTTTAAAAATATACTAATAATAAAATAATAATTTGATATAAAGAACGAGAAAAAGAAGTAAAATAAAATATTTCAGTATCTAAATTAAGGAATATATATATATCTATATATATATATATATATAGCAAACAAGAAAAATCTTAATTTTTTTTATATTGGTATGTTGTTTAAAATAAAGAGCATATAAATTTTTTTTCCTTGACTTGACACTATATATATATATATATAAACTTTACATTTATTAAGTTTAGAGAGGAATCAAGTCTCTTGAGGTGTAATTTCTTTAAATTTTGCACTTTCTAAGAGGTTTAAACTTAATAGACGTTTAAACTTTCTAAGAGATTTGATCTTTGGGGTTTTGATATATATACACACACCAAGTGTTAACTTCATGTTATGTATGAAAATAATTACACATGCACATATCTAGGACACATGTCAACTCTATATTAAACATAAACACACTTAAATATCTTATTCTATCTTAATTTCATACCTTTTAAGTTTAGAGAAGAATCAAGTCTCTTGAGGTGTAATTTCTTTATGTTTTGTAGTCCCGAAAAAGTTTAACTTCAAGAAATTTGACCTTTAAAATTTTAATATATATAGACACACAAAGTATTAACTCCATATTAAATATGAAAAAAATTACACATACACATTTCTAAGACACATATCAACTTATATTAAATACAAACACCCAATTAAATATCTTATTTAAATAAATATAATATTACAATTACATATATTAAATATAAGTAATACAAGTTTAAATATAAAATCAATTATTTTATTTCTTTCTTAATTTTATTAAAATTTTATTTAAATAAATACAATATTATAATATATAATATACAAATCTAAAATATAAATTTAAATATTTTATTTATTTATATTTATCTTTACAAGATTATTTAAAAAAAAACTTATCTACCATTTTTAAAATTTTGAAATATATTAAGAACATTAATTAATTAATTAATTAATTAATTAATTTATTTTATATATATATAAAATGGATTTTTATTTAGTAAGTTAATATCTAAGTAGATTTCGTTTAACTCACCAACAATAGCTAGATATAGGAATAAAGGAGTCCAACGCAAATTATTAGAATTTAGCTTGAGGAACGATGTGGAGATTAAATTACCATATCATTCACAATTGCATTTTATAATTCAATATAAGTTAGATGTTTTTTTTTTAAATGTTTAATTTAAATTTTACAATACTTTTATTCAAATGTTTATTAATAAATATAATATAAGTTTATATATATATATATATATATATATATATATATATATATATATATATATATATAATATTAATTTTAATTAAAAAAATATATTAATAATTTTCTTTATTATTATTTATTGTTAAAGAGATATGCAATTTTTTTATACTTATTATTGAATTGATGTTTGATATAAAAAATTTAATAATAAATAAAATAATTAGATAATAAATAAAATATTATAATATATATATCAAGTAATATAAATTTCTATCAAATTTATAGACAGATAAAATAATTGAAAATACAAAGATTTTATATTTTCATTTTTTAGTGTGAAAAATATATGTAATTTTTTACTTTTAAAAATATTTTAATGTATGTTATAAATAAAATATTTCAATGTCAACCTTCAGTAATATAATTTATATCAATTTGATAATATAAATAAAAAATAATTGAATTTGACTAATTTTAATTATTTTCCAATAACAAAAAATGTGTAAATCATTTAATTTTTAATATAAAATTAATATGCGACATTAAAAAAAGTATTAATAAAAAACATAATTTCAATGTAAATTATAAATAAATATATATCAAAAATATATATATATATATATATATATATATATATATATATATATATAATACACAATTTAAATGTATAAAGAAATTTAAAATAAAATATTTCAATGTGAACCATGTATGTATTATAAATTGATTTTTTTAAGGTAAAACATTTTGTGTAATTCTCTTATAGTTAAAATATTTGACTTAATTTAATTATTCTATTTTTTAGTAGTTAATATTGTTGAAATCCAATAAAGATGTATCACAGGATTAAGCTATGGAGTCTATATACAGGGTTTCAGTGGGGAAGCAATACCATACCATGTTGGTTCATATTGGGGTATATATATTGAGGAAAAAAAGGCATAATATATTGAGCTTATAATAAGGGATAAAGGGTTTTTATATTGGTAGGTATAAAAGATGGAGCTCAAAGTTAATGAAGAATATAAACCGGTATAAAAAAATGATGACAAAAAAATGGATGCCTACAATATCTAGTGAATGTACGAGTTTTTTAAATTGGGAACGTGTTGGTAGGGGGTTAAATAATGTGATTTTTATAGGTATTTTCCAATATGTAGTCAAATTAGGGGTATTGTTTAGTATGCCATGAACGCACGTGATATGTCAGATGTTAATTGAGTGAAGCCCCGTGAGTCTACACAATAATACTGAAGGTGATTTTCAAGATGTGGCAAAAGTGATTTTGAAGGAGTTGAATACATTTATATATTGAAACATGCAATTTAAAGAATGAAAATTACAACCTGATGAAGAATTGCATCACTAGAATTGGTGTATTGCTTAAAATAAAAGAGATGTGTAATGCCTCTATGGTTAACATGGAGTTGATACATGGTGCTCACAACCAGGGTTGGAATTTGGATTTCTCTTTGCTCGTCATACAATTTTTTTTTTACGTTTTAGGTCTTTATGCTTCCATTCGAGAAACATTATATTTAAAAATTTTCCCTTCAAGGGTGATGTTTTGATACTAAATTAACTCTTTACCAACAAAGGTTTTATTAAAAAATTACCCTTCAATAACACAATTATGTTAAAAAATTTCAAATATTTATCATAAGAAAAAAATATAATGACCATAACACACAAATGAATTATTGGATTATGAATCTTGGTTTCAAATTGTATGGAAGGCTCACAATAAAATATCCATATCTTTAAAATCAAATGTCCTTGACCTAGACATGATGTAACCTTTGTATGTATGAGATATGACTAAGGAGATCTTATGGGACATATAAGATGACCAAAAAAGTAAAACTATAAGATGAACTATTCTCTACATCCTCTCCATGATCATAATCACATGGAATCAATGTGGGGGTCCGTGGTGGAGAGTTTGTAGTCAAGAAAGCATAGTTTATTGAAAGTGTTTCAATATTTCATAAGTGACGGAAGGTGTTGTTCTTCATGAGCTAGATATTTAAGAGATTTTAAGTGATATGTTGGGATACTGGAGATCTGGTGCAGGCTGTAGTTGAAGCAACACTTTGACTATTCCACAGGTGACACTGTGACATAGGATAACTTTCATAAGTGAGTGGTGAGCCAGTGACACTGTGACAAGCCCCCTGCCCAAACAATCCAATAAGGTTGGGTAGGCAATACACTTAGGGATATCAAGTGGTAACAAGCAAGATTGTGGTCCAAATTCATTATGATAAGGAAGAAGTTTTGTGCTTTCGGTTATGTAGGTTTGATGATGCACTAACACACTCATGGATTGGCTATTTATTTTATTCAAGTTTTATTTTTAATGATGCTTGCATAATATATAAATGCATATCCATTGGGTTTCAAGGAAATTATTTGGACTTGCATTTTAATCCAACTTACCTTGATCAAATGAATGAATTATGAGTTATTGAACAACATTACTTCCAAAGAGTATGAAATATGTATCTTTTTTCTCCTTGTGTTGAAAGTGAACCAGTGAATTTCTATGTGACACCTATGGGAATTCAATCATACTAGATCGAGCACCTAATGAGATCTCATCATGGAAAAAAATGTTTCAAACCAAGCCAAAATCATTGTATTGTCGGCACATCTATAGTCACTTCATATACATATGACATTTTTTGATATAAAATCTTTGCAGACTAGATGCTTATGGATCACTTCTTTTCGTGGACATATATTTAAGGATCTAGGTAATAGCCTTTGTTGAATGGTCTTGGATCCATTTTCTACGGTTGTATATCCCTATGCTATAGGTGCTTTTGCACAAGCTAGATGTATTTTAATTTCTACTTGAATAAAAATATGGTTTTCCTTATGTGTGTGTGCACATTTGAATTCACTAGAGAGTTCCCTTCAATGTGCATGGTCCACCCACATGCACCTCAGGTTTCATGAACAAAGAAGCAAGTCAATCAAAGGTGAAAAGAGGTCTAAATAGATTTGGACATGGAAAATGAAAAGCTTGCAATATTAATGGCACAAAAGTAAATAGAGAAAGACTAAGAGTGTGAAGCCCAGGAGAAAAAATACACAAAATATTTATTTACAAGTTTATAGTTTCTATTTGTAATAATTCCTAAGACACAAAAAGAGCCAAAAAAAGGCCATTTTTAGATGTTTTTTTCAAAAAGGTTTCCAAGCTAAAATATCTATTGTTTACAATTGAGTTATTCAACACCATTTCTACTTTTAGTTAGTCTACAAGCATTATACAAATCATAATTTAGTAAAAGAGTAAGAAAATAAAATAGCAATTTGTTTACACAAAATTAATTAAAATTTGCGTTGGTGATTCGATTAGGCCATGAAATAATTACAAACCATTTGGTAATATTGATTAGAAAATTCGCACTAACAATTATTAACTTAACTAACATAAACAATTTACAGTACCAAACCACCTATCACATAAGAGTTATCATAGCATAAATGTCAACAATAAAGAATCAAATAACCAACTCAAGAAAATTTTAAATGATAAAAAAAAAATGCTTAAATCACATTATTTTATCAATTTCCATTACAAAAAAAAATTGAAATTGAAATATAAATAGATCAAAATTAATTACAAAACTTAAACTAAAATTGAAACAAAAAGCACTTTAGGGTTTGAAATACTTGTAAATGTTTAGACAAACATCACAGTGTCACAGCAAGTAGTTGTAAATTTAGAGGTTGACCAGAGGGAGCGCGACAGCTGAGTGGTGGAGTGCAGAGAATCGTGCCCAACCAGAGACCGCGAAGGAGGGAGGTCCTATAAGCTTTGCACAGGTGTAGCAGAAGCCAATGCATGTTGGTCTCTTGCGGCTATGCATGTTCCTTCCAGGACCCGTTGCACTAGCATTCTCGCGACACTTGGCCTCTGTCCATCGCTATCAATGACCTCTGCTTCATATGTTCATGGGTGGCATACTAGTAAGCTTTTCGTCGGCCTGTAGTGCTACAATTACTCTGAACCCATTGCACTAACATTCTCATGACTCTGGGCTTTCGACTATCGCTATCCATGACCTCTGTCGACTCAAATCTTTTCATATTTTCATGGGTGGCATACGCTTTTCGTCGCCTGAATCGCTACAATTACTCTGAACCCGTTGCACTAGCATTCTCATGACTCTTGGTTTTCCACTACCGCTATCCATGACCTCTGTCGGCTCAAATCTTTTCATATTTTCATGGGTGGCATGCTTATCGTCGCCCTGAATCACTTCAATTGCTCTGTGTTGGAAGAGAACCTCTTTGGTTCTTCTTTGGTCGTGACTCAAATTCACATTTCGCTCTTGCACTCTCCCCTCAGCTCGCCTGCGGCTCCAGGTCAGTATCATTTCGGCCTTAAATTTTATATGTGTTTTATTTTGAAAAAGGATGGCAATTGAAAGGAAAGGTTTAAGCACTTTTTTTTTTTTCCACAGGAAAAGACCAACCTTTTATTAATAAAAAGGGTTACATAAACTATGTAAGAGTAACGCCGAGACTGCAACCACCAGCAAACGGGGCGAGTCTCAGCTACCAGAACAGCTCGCTGTCAAAGCAGCTCGTGTACATTGGCACACAAAGCGGCGAAGCAAGACAAGCCTGCATTCAAAGAATGCAGGAAGAAGAATAGGATAGGGGAAGAGAAAGGGGAGAAAAGCGGAAACTTCACGTTTTTCTCCCTTTCTTTTTTTCGACCTTGCGCCATTCTCCCAGAGATGGCTCACAAGAGGCAAGAACAATCTGGTTTTCGGCATGTGGAGATCCTGAGTCCTTATCCGAATCTGATGTTTCTGGAGTATGTTGTCTTTTAATTCCTCCGCTGCCTGGGTCTACAACAAACTGATCAACCGATGGAAGGGGTGGATCCACGGGAATGGACGTGTCCACTGTTTGCACCTCAGGTTCCTGTGTAGGTTTATTGCTTTTTGATGGTATTGGTTCCTCTTCTTCTTCTGACTCATCCTCTTCTGGCTCAGGAGGAGGAAACTGCCAACCTTTCCTCTGCTTCCTGATCGGTTTCTTTTTGCTGTTTGTTTTCTTAACCTCTGGGCAAGTATTTTGAAGATGTCCTGTCATCCTGCAATTCCTGCATCTGAACGTTGTATTCTCGTAATCAAGAGATTGCAGCCAGTTTTGTTGCTTATAGATCAGCATGATATTCTCTGGTAAACCTTTACTTAGATCTACTTCTACACAGATCCGAGCAAAGGTGAAAATTCTGTTTTCTTGCCTTTCCGTATCTGTTTTGATATACCGCCCAAGGCTGTTTCCGATGCTTTCCAGAACCTGATCGTTCCAAAAATGAAGAGGCAAGTTGTGAAGCCTCACCCATACTGGCAGATTGGAGACTACCATGGTGTTGGGATCAAAATCTGCAAACCATGGGGTGATAAACAACCCCGTGGACCCCCAGAACCAAGGCCCCTCTCTGATAATTGTATCCCTTTCCTCCGCTGTTTGAAAATTAACAATAAAAAACCCCTTGGAACAGAGGTGAATTTCACATTCCAGAGACCACTGAGTAAAAATCCAGTGAAAGAGGTCCATGGGTTTCGGCCAGAAACAATTAAAGCGGCATATTAGTGCCTGGCCTTCATATGTCTTTGTGTGCTCTTCTGTTGCTGTACTGTTAATTTCCAGTGCTGGGGTTTGATCTTGAAGTTCTACTATGTAAGGTATTGGTGTATTAGGAAAGGTTTAAGCACTTGCAAGACTTTTGATTTTAATTAGATTCTGCAATTCTATGATAGCACGAAGCTGTTTTCTGATTATGATTAAGGAAGAAAATGATGGAATGACCTGAAAGTTATATTGATATTAGCATAGATGTTTTGTTATAGCCTCAAGGATTGCCTTAGATTCTTGTCTTTTTCTCATGTCTGCGGAATCGTTTTCAAGCTGGTCATGGGTATCGCTTCTCAAGATTCAGAAATATTTTGTCATTTCCAAGCCATGCTCGGATTTCCGATTTAAGGTTGGCCCTTGGTGGTGTGTCTGTCAGTTTTTCTGTTGCTGTATAGTCTGTCCTGAGGAATCGTCATGAAGGTTTAGCCTGGCGAAACCTTCTGATCCCTGCAACTTTGGCTCATTACTACCACCTGCCTGAATCCTCCTGGTTTTTTTCTGGGCCGGTTTTTTTCTCCCGGGAGCTGGATTGTATTCAAAAGTACAAGCCTTAATTTCTATCTCTGACTAAGACATTTTCGGGCAGAGTAAAGAAAAGTATTTCTCTAGATATTTAAGATTTCTTTGGGACAGAACAAGATTTCCGAATTAAGCTAAGCCATCAAAAATTCAAATTTCTGTGTGTCTGTCAGAATCCAGTTAATGATATAGTCATCCCATTTATAGGCAGAGGGATAGATGGACTCATAATTAATTCCCTTTTTCTTCAAATAGGGGTAAACTCTTTCCCGAGGTTTCACATGACGGTACTATAGTCAGAAAATTCGAGTTTTAAACCTTCCCTCTCCGGGCCTTTTGTTCAAAACCATCTGATTCTACTGTCCGTAGTTCCTGGCCCATATCTTTCCTGGATTTTTATGATCCCTTCATACTCAGAGTTAGGTGGCCGATTTAAGAATGACTGATACATCCGACTTGGAGGCGATGATTCAAGCGACCATCCAGGCAGAATCTATACACGAGAATGCCAAGCTGTCTAGTGAGTGGCAGTCCACTTTGGAGGAAATGCTGATTCACCCTCGGTCCCACAGAATGAGATGGAAGGTTTTTTAAAAGATAAACCTTTACGCACTATCAGTCAATCTGGAAAAGATCTCATTCAGAAAGCCTGGCATGAAGACATTCCTCAGGGAAATCAAAAACCTGTAAAGACTATCCCCCCTCCCACAACTATTAGAATAGATAGCATTCATCTGGCAGATCGCATTGAAAGTCTCCAAGCTAATGCCTTGGTCGGGAGATGGCATTTCCCGAAACTAGATGACTCAAAGATGAGATGCTGGCTCGAGCAGCAATGGAAGCCGCTAATTGGATATGTTCCAATTGTCGCCAGATTACTGAAAGAATGGTACTGCTTTCACTTTCTGAGTTCCAGTGACCTGGAAATCATTTTAAAACAACAGTGGGTTTATAAAAGAAGTTTTCTGGCATTACATAGGTGGTATATGGGCTATAATCCATTAAAGAATATCCCATCCAATAATTTGATTTGGGTCAAACTTCCCGGTCTGCCATTAGAGTTATGGTCAAAGGAAACTTTAGCTGAAATCGGGAATGCCATTGGAAGATGCGTTTATGTGGATCCTTGGGTTTTAGGAGAGAAAGACAAACGAGTAGCTTGGGTTTTGATAGACAAACCCTTCAGAGGAGGATTCCCGGCCCATATAGACATTCACTGGAGGGATTTAAAAATCCGGCAAAGGCTCGACTTCTGGGGGATTCCCTTTAGATGCTCAGCATGCCACTGCACTGGGCATCTAATAAAGAACTGTTCAAGATGCCTTACTAATAACCGAAAGCATCATGGTCATCATCGTTTTGCAGCAAAGCCCTTCAAAGTTAAATCATCATGCCAAGATTCAGAGCGATCCACATCCTCAAAGAATCAGTCTTTCTCAGGGTCAGAAGCTCACCGGGAGTTTTTTTCTAAAGACCAACAGCGTTCTCCACAACCGATTGATACTCACATACCTGTCGAGCCTATATCCCCCTCTATGCCCCCTTTGGAGCCTGCCTCGGACCACGAGGTTCCTATCGATACTCACATCCTGGTGGAGCCTATATCTCCCTCTATGCCCCCTTTGGAGCCTGCCTCGGACCACGAGGTTCCTATCGATACTCACATCCCGGTGGAGCCTATATCTCCCTCTATGCCCCCTTTGGAGCCTGCCTCGGATCACGAGGTCCCATGCCCTCTTCCATCTCCGCATCCTCTTAAAAAGCTCAGTAATGAAGTCCAATCCATCTATTCCTCAACACCATCTCCAATTAAAATCAGCTCTTCAATTGAAAGAGGGAAAGAGATTTTGATAACTGCTACCCCAGCAAACTCGCCTACATCCTCGCCCACAAATTCTATAGGCAGTGACTTGGATTTCTTGCTAAGTAAAAAATCTTTACAGCTCAGGGCGCTCACAATTCATAAACCCTCTGCCCAAATTTCCCCTCAAATTAGTCCAAAGTCTGCTAGAAATATCACGGTGAGGAGGAAAACGAAAGGGGGAAGCAGGCACTTCAGGGGGAGAGGAGAGGGCGCGGGCAGAGGAGTCCGAAATTTATCTCTTATAGATGTTCCAATCATAGACATGACAGAAGATAGGCCTCTTAGAGCAAGCATGGCCGGAAAATCTCCAAAATGAATTTCATCATCTCCATGAACATAAGGGGTTTGGGGGCAGGTCCCAAGTTTTTGGCCTTAAAAAACCTCTTTTACTCAGTAAGTCCCAAAATTATTTTAATACAGGAAACTATGCATGCCTCCTCTGTTGCAGTCTCTTACTTCAGAAAGATGTTTCCTTCCTGGCACATCTCTGCTATGGAAGCGATCAACCTTTCGAGGGGGCTAGTGGTCTTATGGGATCCAATCTGGATCAAGGCAAAAACATATAGTTGTTTGGCAGGGATCCTGATCTCGGCGCAAATGAGAGGACATAAATTTCCAATAAATATCTTGAATGTATATGCTCCCTACAAGAATAGACTGCTATTCTGGGAGAATCTTTTTGACTCTGAAATGCTTGATGTGGAAAATTTATTGATTGTAGGGGATTTAAATGTCACTTTAAATATGGACGAGATTTGGGGCAGTAACAAGAAGAAGGACCCTCTTGCTGAAAGAATTAAAAATGAATTGCTGAGGAGGAATTTTGTTGACATTCTCCCTACTCAAATGCTCCCGACATGGGAAAATGGCAGAATCGAGAAAGCTTATATTGCAAAAAGGCTGGATAGGTTTCTTCTTCATGCTAGTTTGATTGACAGTATGGGCATGCCATTCTCATCAATTGAGAATGTCTTCATTTCAGATCATAGGCCGATCTTATTAGGCTGGAAGGAAAAGAGTTTCAGGAAAGGATATTCATTCAAATTTAATAGATCATTCCTGGAGGATCCGGGTTTTAACGACCTTATAAAAAAAACATGGAACGAGATGGCATCCAATAATCCTTCTTCGCTTTTGATGACATTCAGAGACAAAATGGTTCATATGCGTAAGGTGGTGAAAGAGTGGCAATATGAGAAAAGGCAATCCAACAGAAAAGAGCTCAGGAAAATACATAAGGCTTTGGACATGGCCTCGGAGGCGATGGCTGCTCATCAACTATCCTTTAAAATGAGGTGTCTTATAAAGGAGCTGCAAAAGAAGAAAATTAAAATCTTAGAACAAGAGGAATCTTTTTGGAGATTGAAAAGTAGGGCGATATGGTTAAAAGAAGGGGATAAGAACACAAATTTTTTCCACAATTTTGCAAATGCCAGGCATGAAAAGAACTCCATATGGAAGATAAGAGATGGAAGAGGCTGTTTCCTATATTCTCAGCAGGAAATATCAAATGAGGCAGTAAACTATTTTGAAAAACAGTACCAAAGATCTGAAGATTGCAGGTTCCAGGACATTCTATGGGGCATTGAAGTTTTTCCTCAGATGTTCGATGAGGATACAAATGATAAAATCTTTCAGCCAGTTTCTGAGGAGGAACTGCTAAGAACTATGAAATCTTTTAAAAGAGATAAATGTCCAGGGCCGGACGGCTGGACAATAGAGTTTCTTGTTCACTTCTTCGACCTCTTCAAAGCTGATCTGTTAAGAATGATAGAAGGTTCAAGAATTTCGGGCAGTATCAATCCAAAGACCGCTTCCACTAATATAGCGCTCATTCCGAAGAAAGAAAAGGCGGAGTCATTCATGGACTTCCGGCCGATCTCTCTGTGTAATATTTCTTACAAAATTATTGCAAAAGTTATTGCAGAGAGGATAAAAGAAACATTGTCCAAATACTTAACAAAAGATCAGCACGGTTTTCTTAAAGGGAGAAACATTCAGGACGCGGTGGCAAGTACACAGGAAGGTCTATTTGCTATTCACTCCAAAAAAAGGGATGCAATCATTCTCAAGATCGACCTTCGCAAGGCATACGACTGCCTCGACTGGGGATTCATAAGGTGTTTACTTGCAAAGGTTGGCTTAAGAGCTAGCATGACAAACTGGATAATGGCATGCGTCGAGAAGGTGAATTATGCGGTGATCATTAATGGGATCCCTTCTTCCTTTTTCCCTGCCTCCAGAGGTCTCCATCAAGGATGCCCCTTATCCCCGCTTTTATTCATACTGGCGATGAATACTCTCAGCCTCCATATCAACAAGGCCGTAAAGGAATACAGATGTCATCCGCTAAAAATTTGCAGGAGCATTTCGATCTCTCATAATCTATTTGTTGATGATATTATAATGTTCGGAATCCTGTGCAGACTCACATGGTTATGTTTCTATGAAATTCTAAAATTTTTTCAAAGGGCAACAGGTCTTCAAATAAATAATGCAAAGTCAATCATCTACCACAATGATTTATGCCAGGTCGAGGTTGAATGGTTATCGGCTCTCTTTGGAATTAAGGCTCAATCTATCAGTCTCGGAATAAAATATTTGGGCTTTCAGTTAAAAGCTTCTGGTTACAAAAAGGCGGACTGGCTGTGGATCATAGATAGATACTACAAGAGGATATCAGCTTGGCAATATAGGTTCCTTTCACTTGCAGGAAGAGTGATCCTCGCTCAATCGGTGTTAAACCAACTTGCAGTATACTGGGCTCATTTATATTACCTCCTAGCGAGCATAATTCAGTCAATGAACAAGCTTACGGCAAATTTCATTTGGGGCGGTCAAGCCAGAAAAAAGAAATATCATCTCTCAAAATTATCCAATATCTCTATGCCGAAGTGCAGGGGAGGTTGGGGGCTTTTAGACTTGAGAAATTTCGGAAGGGCTCTGCTTTGTAAAACCCTGTGGAGAGGCATCTTCGAAAATGGCCCTTGGAGCAACATAGTTCGGAAGAAATACTTGAGTAGGAAGGATCTGTCATTCTGGCTCAGAAAAGAAAGGATCGGCTCTTCAATAGGGTCTCCAATTTGGTTAAGCCTCCGAAAGATCGGAAAATTTTTCCTGAAAAATTTAACCTGGCGATTCCAATCCGGAAAAAGAATTCTCATTGGGAGAGATCAATTTATGAGTGGTGCTGAGGTGATCGATGTACCTGATCCATTATTGATTTTTCTTCACAGGAAAGGTTTGTTTTATTGGGACAGCCTAATCGCAGGTTGGCAGGGTCCGATCCCTCTCTGGAAGGAAGCTGAAAGTCTGGGGATGTCGGTTGATATTGCTATCCAATGGGATCATATCAGAATTCGTCTCAGAAATTGTGGAATCTTTCGCTCGGCGGAACAAGACTGCCTCATGTGGAGAAACTCGAAAGGGTTGTCTTCCATTCATGTAAAAGATGTTTATCAAGACTTGATCGGTCTAAAGCAACCTCAACTTAGGCCTTCATTCCCACACATCTTTTGGAAATCTGGCTGCCCTTCAAAAATGATTCTTTTCTCATGGTTGTCTTTCCACAATAGAAATCTTTCTTGGGAAAACTTAAGGAAACGAGGATGGCAGGGTCCTGGTGTTTGCCCCATTTGCAGGTCTGCAGAGGAAAACAACTTCCACCTTTTTCTAAATTGCAAGAAATCCCGACAACTTTGGAAATCGCTGGAGGACTGCTATGGAATCCAGCATATGTCTCACACCTCTATTTCGGAAGCGTTTTTATGGTGCAGTATTCAAAAAAAGTCATGGAGATCAGTTTTCATCATTACTTTTTGGAGTATCTGGAAGTGGCGCAATAATTTTATTTTCAATAACAATACATCCCCTTTTCTGGAAATCTTCTCCATCATTACTTCCATCTATGAAACAATCCCGCAGAGCCCTTCCAAGCAGCTGAATCAGAATGGTAATGAGATCCCTCAGAAGATGTCGTCTATGCCAAGGGCTTTTTTCGATGGAGCTGAACAGAAAGGTCAATGTGGCTGTGGGGTTATCATCTGGGTAAATGAAAATAGCCAATTTCTCATTCACTGGAATGGGGGGAGAGGATCCAACAGCAAAGCTGAGGCGATGGCCCTTGCTGGCCTTCTAAATTTCTGTCTCTTTCTTAATCTACAGGATGTCTCCATCTTTGGAGATTCGAAGGTTATGGTGGATTATGTGCTTGGTAAGAATAACATTCTTAAGCCTCAGCTCGTCGGGTGGTTAGACAGGATCAAATTCTTATGGAATAGATCAGAGGGAGCCTCCATTCATCACATCAACAGGGCTCTAAATCAGCAGGCAGATGTTTTATCAAAAAAGGGCCTTCAGGCGGTTCCAGGTTTATGGTTTTTGCAGGTTTCTCATGAAGGGAAAATATTCTCCATACATGACTTCTTTCCTCCCGACTTTTAACCTTTCCTTTGCTTCGGTTCTGGTCTTCTCATTTATCTTTTGGTTTTGTTTCCCTTCAGTTCTGCTGTCTCTCCAGATGTTGATGGTCTTAGATTTCTATATTATGCTGTTTCTCAGTATGATGCTGTTTCTTTTTCCAGTGGCCGCAGGTTCTCCAGGCTTGATGTCAGTATATCTGCTCTCTGGATGGCTTTGTTGGTGGCCGATTGTATGGTCTCTTGTTTTGGTTTTGTGGCTAGATCTCGTCTTCTTTTTGCTCAGTTAGATTAATATAGACATATATCTCTCATGGCTGTCAGCATATTTTTTTCTGGAAGGCTTTGATGATGGCCATCTGTATGGCTTTTGCTTGTTTTTTTGTGGCAAGATCTCGCCATCCCTTTGCTTAGTTTGATCTATATGAGACATATATCCTCTCATGTCTTTGTACATATATGCTATGTTTATATTTCTTATATAAATACAATTATGCTTTTTCGTCCTGAAAAAACATCACAGTGTCACGGTAAAGCTTTGGAGAAGCCCTTTTTCGATGGACAAATAAAACCAATAGATTCAACCAAATTATTAAAACCATGTGAATAATAATATGTTATTAGATTTTAACATATAAGTAGATCAAATCATTTTAAAAAAGAATGTCAATTTCATGCCAAAAACTATAAATATTATTAACGTGCTTTCACCTTATCAAATCATCCATCTGATTGAAATTTGAAATTACACTAATCAGGCCATGAATCGACCTTGACGAGTATTTTGAAAGTGACTATAAGTTGGAATTATTTACGTTTTATGAAGCTTAAACAGCACACGGAAACATATTATTCAATTGAAAGAGAGGATGGTATTTTCTGTAAAGGTGTGTTGTTAATTTATATGTAAATTGATAACAATATTGTCTCTTCATAAAGTGTAAGTGTAAACTAATTCATTTATATGGAATTTATTCATCATAAAACTCAGCTTCACGTTCAAATCTTAGACTCTCACATCCACTATTAATCAAAAGTAGCTCCCACTCACAGTATTGGGATAGTCGACACATACCTCAATTTCTTATTTATGGCCGAGACTTATATTTTATTCGTAGATAGTGAGGTTTATTCTTAAGTCGATTGCAGATTCCCCAAATATTTGGGAATCTGACAGATATAGGTGCGGTTAAAAAATTGACCACACCCATGTCCATCGGATTCTCGAATATTAAGGGAATCTGCAATCGACTTAAACTCACCAGATCGTGAGGCTACCCAGGCTTATGCTGAAACTTGAGTGGTCTTCCACACAAAGAGTCATATCTGCTTTCAAATGATAGTTATTCTTCCGCCAAACGGATGATTTAGATTTCTATTAAAAAATGGCCATCACTGATTTATCATGACAGGAATTTAGCTCTATTAACTATTTCAAGAGAGCACGAGGATTTCGAGAGCTTGGAAAGGCCATAAGGGTAAATTCTGCTTTTTAGGAGGAAAGTCCAACTTATCGTCTCCACAATTTAGTGACATTGGAGTGAAATTACACCATCCACATTCACAAGAAGCAAGAGATTAGTGTGGTTAGGTGTGGATTCGCCAAGCTTTCGTGGACCTCTCACGTCCAGTACTTTTTACAAAAAGCGACCAGGATTCCTAGCTAAAGACATGGTTATTTCCATGGGTAATGTGTTCCCATAATTGAATTCCTAAATCTTCCAGTGTCAAAATCACTGTACATCACAGGCCAATGACGATTAACTCCTTTCTTTCATATAAAGAAACCATTATTTGTAACTCATGTGTGTGTATATATATGTCAAGGCACCCAACGTTGTAGTGATTAACACAATTATACATTATTGCAATATGGAGATGGAGATCTTTGTATGTACAAGTAAGTATGTGTGTACATTACCCATATTTCAGATGAGAATGCAAGCCATTACTAGTTGGACTTTAATCATTTCTTACCAGTTTTACTCCCAAGGATATATGGTTGGGCTATACAGTGATGTTGATCATTGGGCTATATAATGATGTTGAAGCTTATTTTTAATAGATGGAAATGACACTCAGGAAATCTTGATTATACAATCTAGATATTCTTTTTATAAGTAATCCACATTGATAAAGAAATGATCAAGATTTTAAAATTGAAAACATATACACTTTTTAAGATGATGAAGCCTAGAGACCCCATAATTCTAGTCATACCCTAACACAATGTTGCAACTCTCTTGGTCATAAATATACATGGCTAAAGGAACTTAATGGAGGAAAACTATGAAAATATAGGGGTGAACTCAAGGACCATTACTGTGCTCCCACATGCTCAGGATCCTAAGCTATCCCTTTGAGTTGAATTGTAAGGAAATATCGGGTGCATATGTGAATATAATACATCATAGAATCATATGTTTAGGAAGACCTGTTATCTCAAAATCAGATCCTGATAGGCTGCTGGTCAGGTTGACTCTAAGTAGCTATTTCAACCTACTTTAGGCTGAGGCTTAGCCTCCTCAACCTGAGAGGGCTCTCTCTTGATGGATTAATGATTTTGATTAAAGATAAGATGGCTAACTCTTATAGAACAACTGTGAAAAATATGAATGGTGGAAACACATTAAACAAAACTATCCATTGGGCTTATGAAGTCAACAACACCTCAATATAACAATGAGCTCAACCCTACATGGAAGTCAGTGCATTCAACATTTAAACATTCAGAACATAAACTCATATGGGACCACACAGTTTATAAATGTATACAGGAAGTCAGAGCACATTCAGTGAATTCTGAGTGATTATACATCCATACCACTGTAAGAATTAAGAAAAGGACAACATCACATATTCTGAACATAAAAAATCCTTCATGAATCCTGAGAAGTAAAGTCAAGCATGTATTACTGAAAATGAGTCTTACATAGGCCAAATACAAGCTTTTCCATAAATTTTCCAACCTCGATTACATTGCTGTTTCAGCTATATATAGAACTCTTATTCTAACTGATCGAGATTCCTCCTCAAGCATGAGGGGAATTCGAAAACTACTTCTATTACTGACAACTCTTAAACTCTAACTACTTAATAAATACAACAAAGTCTTGACTGGAGTTTTTTAGAGATCTAAATCAACTATGATTCTAACTCCATATTACATGCATGATGGCTTTAATTAATATGATTCCTTTCTATGACATCTGGTTCTCTTTCAGTTTGGCTGAGATGGGTGTTTAATGTTCCATGTTAACCTTGGATGCTGTATCTTCTTCACTGTCCAGAAAATTTAGGAGACTATCCTTGCTTCTCGGCTGTAATATCTTCGAATCTTCATAAGTCGGTTTTTTAATTGTTGTCCCTCAAAATATGACAGTGGCCACGTTTTGATGTGTTGTCCGCTGTTATGAAACCTGATTTGATGATGTGTCATCCACTGTTTCGAAAACAAAAAGGAAAACGTATTTGAGCTGTCTGATACATGCTTCAATTTCCTTATGATATGACAAAATGCCACTTTTTGATTCAAACTATTTATTTCCACTTGTGCTAGTCTGATTGGCTGTTGTAACTTCAGGTGTTCTCGTTGTATACAACTTTCCTTCAAAATTTTCCCGCTTCGACTTCAAAACTGCTTGATTTATGTTGAAATCATCACTTTCAGCAGTTTCGTAGCGCGCTACGAAACTGCTGAGTTATTTAAAACAACTTGTTTTTAACCTGAGACCTTTATTAATCGAGTGCTTGATTGCCAAAAACTTCTTTAGACTTTCCAAAGGCCGAATAGGGATTTAGATTTCTTCAGAAAGATAAGATCAAGCAAACTTATCAAAATTTTGAAATAGAATCTTACTTGAAATGAAAACTCATTTAGCAGGTCCTTTAAGCTGGCTTAGCTGTGCCTTTAGATCTTCAATTTGTTTCTTCATAACCTTATTCCCAGCTCTCAGTTGCATATTGATCCTTCTGATGTACTTGGCTTCTTTGATTGCTGGTACCGTCTAGGTGTGAAATTGTGAATGGCCAACAACCACTGAATTCACCTGGGCTTCTACAGTTGCATTCCCTTTCCATAGAGTTTTATAATAGTTTTCTTGTATGACTGCATGTCTTCTAGCAGCTTTCTTCAATTTGGCAATCTCATGCTTAGCTGATTCTAATTGGCTTTTCAGGTCTGCTATATTATCTTCTTTAGATGTGATGACTGTTTTGCCTGTGTTTTTCTTTTGCCAACATTGTGTCCCTTCCCCTGTTTCCTCTGTTCTTGACAGTGCTTCCTGTACTTGTTGGAATCTCCTTGTCATAGGTCTTCTAGGTTTAAAAACAAACTCTTCAGCTGGCTCATCAAATTTAAGCCTTTTTGAGGCCTTGGCTTTCTTGGTGCTTTCTTGTTCTGACTGTATCAACTCAATTTGCACTGGTAGAGACTGCTCAAAGTCAATAGCCTGTAATAAGGCATTTAAACTTCCCTTGGACACTGGACTTTCTTCGACTGCTACAACTTTACCTTTTTCCTTATTCATCTGGCTTCTTGTTCTTATCCTTGAGACTACTTCAGATGTGCTTGTTTCAGGTACAGTCTTTTTACCATGAGCTTTTTCCTTAGTTGATTGCTGAGGTTGATATTGGATGATGAGTGGCTTCACTTGTTTTCTTACTTGTGAATTTGGAACTCTTTTAGCTCTTGCTTCTGTTTGGAGCTCAGCTATTGTAAAATCTCTAACAGGTAGAGGAGTGAGGCCAGTCTGGCTTTTGAAGCCAACCATAAAAATGAATGAATTCCAATCTCTGTCTACCTTTTGGAGCCCATCTAAAACCAGTAGTTTGATCAAACCATGATGAAACAAAGAGGTTTCACAATCCTCTTTCCTCAGCTGTACCTTATCACACATCTTACACAAACTACGGAAAAGATAAAAAGGTAAGTCTATGGAGACCTTCCCGGTGAAATGCAAAAGGAGTTTAAAATGGTAAGAGTAAACCTTGTTATACCTTCCTTCACAAGTCAGATATTTCTGTATGCAGGTGAGTAAATGAGCATAATATTCTTTGACATAACTCCTGGGCACTGCCTTACTTAAATCTTCATTTACAAATTCATCCTTTAAAAACTCCTTGCAAGGATTCATGTCAAACTTGAAATTTTAAAACCATTGTTCTTGTCCTCGTGGGATCTCTGTCACATTAGATATCACTTCTGGCGAAACCTGCAATTCTATCATGGCTACTTTTGAATTCAAGCCTGTGAAATTAAGTGCAAATTCTTTAGTTACCTGTGCGTGCCCTCCTTGTAACTTTTTGCAAAAATTCCAGCACCCGGCCTTTTTAAATGCTTTCTCCACCTCTTTATTTCTCAGCGTTATATCTAAGCCTTCAGGCTTAGTCCTTAGACATTTTCCGGATCTGTGCTCCTTTTTCTCCATTGATTCTTCCAAATCTTCGCAAACAATGACTACTAGCTCCAGTTGGAATTGTGATTCAGCTTCTATTTGAATTCAGCCTCGCTTGATTATCAACCTTGCTTGATTATCTTTGCAGTTGAATTTTAAATTTTTCCGTTTAAAATCTTTCAAGTTGTAACCTTGCATATTTGTCATTTCATGCAAGACTTACGACCATCATTAAGTTTTATGCACGGTGGTCTTTCTTGGAAATGATGATTCATGCGTATCAACAGATCTAGTGGTGGTAATAGTGGCAATGAGTGGTGAAATGTGATAAGAGGGGTACATGAGCTGACATGAGAAGACACGGCCTATGACTCACCTAACAGATTTGACACTTCGGGAAAGATTTGCTGCGAAATGTACGGATCCATGATTTCGCAGCGCTGTCAGTTTTAAATTTGAATGATGCACTGCGAAACTGCCTAATCAGGATTGCGCTGCGAAATTACAAAAAGGCACGGTGACTGACATAAGATAACAGGTGGCTATAAAACAATGGTAGATGGAGGGGAACCAATGGTAGCTAAGAATAACTTGACTCAAAAACTCTTCAAAACTTCAGATTCTAAGGGAAGAAAATTAAAACAAAAATAAACTAGCACTGACCTTTGTCATCGGGCTAGGATGAAAAGTTACATATATCAATTTTAGTTCTAAGTGATAACAGTGGCTCCACTTGGGATAGTGTGCTCCTGTAGTACACTAAGAACTCGTATGTCCAGTGCTTTATTCTTTTATGACAAACTAAAATTTGCTTGACGAGTGTTCCCTTTAAGCTTCTTGAGCCTTCACCTCGGGCTTAAGCTTGATGACCACTGTAGGAGAAAGAAATCTAAATTTACTGAAAAAATGCTCAGTCAACTTTGAGCTTATTTGCATTTTCCTACCTACCTACTAGCTGCAATTTCCACTTTAGGTCAAGCAACATGATATTTCCAATAAAGCCAATCAATTGTCCTTTCTGATATTGGAGGCTCTTGATTGCATTCAACCTCAAAATAACCATGATAGTGAGATTACCAAATCAACTTATAATGTATATGATCTTCATAATGCAAATGAAATTGAAATACTGATGTGCAAAACTTTGCCATGTATTCATTTATAGGGTCAAAGAAAACATGGTTATTTTGATAATCATCATAACATTCTATCTCTTTAGACAACTGATCCTTAGCCACACAAAATTCCTTTGATGTGCTATCCAACTGCCTTTCTGCATGATTCCCATAGACAATGTAATTTTCCTCACTATTGTGATCATTCTTTGATGTAAGCTGCTGCAAGGAATCACAAAAATGAACAACCTTTTCTTCTGCCTGAGGATTATAAAAAATTTCTTCCAGTATTTCTTCTTGGTGTTTGCAATCAATTTCATATTCTTTATGATCAAAAGACTGACAAATCTGCTGCATCTTTTCATTCATATCAAAGGATGAAACATGGTTTTCACAAATAAACCCCTGCTGATCTTCATGCTGCGTTTCATGAGATGTTATACTTTCTTCTTGGTGTTGAAATGCATTGTTATGAAGAGCCTCTAAAATTTCTTCATCCATAAATTCATCATCATCATAACAATACATGTCATAGAACACATCATGGAAATCAGCAAGAGAATATAATGAACCATTTTCCAAACTTTTATACCAAGACCATGCTTTTCCTTCTAAAGCGGTCATAAACATCCTCATGAGACAATCTTCAGGGAAATGAACCTTAAGACTGCGTACATGCATATGAAACCTAACCAAATGAAGAGCAACATTGTCTTTCTTTTCATCTTTGAATATCGGAAGATCCTCTAACCAATCAACCTTTGGCATAGGATTTTGAAAACCAGGGATATGAGACCGATTCATAGGAGCATACCTGGCATTCATTCTTGCAGTGGAATTCATCTTGAAACTTCATCAAGCTACTGATCTTCTAGCAGTTGAGTCACCTTCCAATTTCTTATTCGATGTGTGGAGTCGCCAAGGTAGTTTTGCAGCCTCAAATAGATGTCCGAGCTCCTGCTACCTTCAGAAGTTCAACCTCTTAATTTCGGGAATGAATAGACTTCAGGCTCCCGGCAGACGCACCAAAATGTTATCTCAAAATCAGATCCTGATAGGCTGCTGGTTAGGTTGACTCTAAGTAACTATTTCAACCTACTTTGGGCTGAGGCTTAGCCTCCTCAACTTGAGAGGGCTCTCTCTTGATGGATTAATGATTTTGATTAAAGATAAGATGGCTAACTCTTATAGAACAACTGTGAAAAATATGAATGGTGGAAACACATTAAACAAAACTATCCATTGGGCTTATGGAGTCAACAACACCTCAATATAACAATGAACTCAACCCTACATGGAAGTCAGGGCATTCAGCATTTAAACATTCAGAACATAAACTCATATGGGACCACACAGTTTATAAATGTATACAGGAAGTCAGAGCACATTCAGTGAATTCTGAGTGATTATACATCCATACCACTAAGAATTAAGAAAAGGACAACATCACATATTCTGAACATAAAAAATCCTTCATGAATCCTGAGAAGTAAAGTCAAGCATGTATTACTGAAAATGAGTCTTACATAGGCCAAATACAAGCTTTTCCATAAATTTTCCAACCTAGATTACATTGCTGTTTCAGCTATATATAGAACTCTTATTCTAATTGATCGAGATTCCTCCTCAAGCATGAGGGGAATTCGAAAACTACTTCTATTACTGACAACTCTTAAACTCTAACTACTTAATAAATACAACAAAGTCTTGACTGGAGTTTTTTAGAGATCTAAATCAACTATGATTCTAACTCCATATTACATGCATGATGGCTTTAATTAAGATGATTCCTTTCTATGACATCTGGTTCTCTTTCAGTTTGGCTGAGATGGGTGTTTAATGTTCCATGTTAACCTTGGATGCTGTATCTTCTTCACTGTCCAGAAAATTTAGGAGACAATCCTTGCTTCTCGGCTGTATGATCTTCAAATCTTCATAAGTCGGTTTTTTAATTGTTGTCCCTCAAAATATGACGGTGGCCACGTTTTGATGTGCTGTCCGCTATTATGAAACCTGATTTGATGATGTGTCATCCACTGTTTCGAAAACAAAAAGGAAAACGTATTTGAGTTGTCTGATACATGCTTCAATTTCCTTATGATATGACAAAATGCCACTTTTTGATTCAAACTATTTATTTCCACTTGTGCTAGTCTGATTGGCTGTTGTAACTTCAGGTGTTCTCGTTGTATACAACTGTCCTTCAAAATTTTCCCGCTTCAACTTCAAAACTGCTTGATTTATGTTGAAATCATCACTTTCAGCAGTTTCGTAGCGCGCTACGAAACTGCTGAGTTATTTAAAACAACTTGTTTTTAACCTGAGACCTTTATTAACCGAGTGCTTGATTGCCAAAATCTTCTTTAGACTTTCCAAAGGCCGAATAGGGATTTAGATTTCTTCAGAAAGATAAGATCAAGCAAACTTATCAAAATTTTGAAAAAGAATCTTACTTGAAATGAAAACTCATTTAGCAGGTCCTTTAAGCTGGCTTAGCTGTGCCTTTAGATCTTCAATTTGTTTCTTCATAACCTTATTCCCAGCTCTCAGTTGCATATTGATCCTTCTGATGTACTTGGCTTCTTTGATTGCTGGTACCGTCTAGGTGTGAAATTGTGAATGGCCATCAACCACTGAATTCACCTGGGCTTCTACAGTTGCATTCCCTTTCCATAGAGTTTTATAATAGTTTGCTTGTATGACTGCATGTCTTCTAGCAACTTTCTTCAATTTGGCAATCTCATGCTTAGCTGATTCTAATTGGCTTTTCAGGTCTGCTATATTATCTTCTTTAGATGTCATGACTGTTTTGCCTGTGTTTTTCTTTTGCCAACGTTGTGTCCCTTCCCCTGTTTCCTCTGTTCTTGACAGTGCTTCCTGTACTTGCTGGAATCTCCTTGTCATAGGTCTTCTAGGTTTAAAAACAAACTCTTCAGCTGGCTCATCAAATTTAAGCCTTTTTGAGGCCTTGGCTCTCTTGGTGCTTTCTTGTTCTGACTGTATCAACTCAATTTGAACTGGTAGAGACTGCTCAAAGTCAATAGCCTGTAATAAGGCATTTAAACTTCCCTTGGACACTGGACTTTCTTCGACTGCTACAGCTTTACCTTTTTCCTTATTCATCTGGCTTCTTGTTCTTATCCTTGAGACTACTTCAGATGTGCTTGTTTCAGGTACAGTCTTTTTACCATGAGCTTTTTCCTTAGTTGATTGCTGAGGTTGATCTTGGATGATGAGTGGCTTCACTTGTTTTCTTACTTGTCAATTTGGAACTCTTTTAGCTCTTGCTTCTGTTTGGAGCTCAACTATTGTAAAATCTCTAGCAGGTAGAGGAGTGAGGCCAGTCTGGCTTTTGAAGCCAGCCATAAAAATGAATGAATTCCAATCTCTGTCTACCTTTTGGAGCCCATCTAAAACCAATAGTTTGATCAAACCATGATGAAACAAAGAGGTTTCACAATCCTCTTTCCTCAGCTGTACCTTATCACACATCTTACTCAAACTACGGAAAAGATAAAAAGGTAAGTCTATGGAGACCTTCCCGGTGAAATGCAAAAGGAGTTTAAAATGGTAAGAGTAAACCTTGTTATACCTTCCTTCACAAGTCAGATATTTCTGTATGCAGGTGAGTAAATGAGCATAATATTCTTTGACATAACTCCTGGGCACTGCCTTACTTAAATCTTCATTTACAAATTCATCCTTCAAAAACTCCTTGCAAGGATTCATGTCAAACTTGAAATTTTTAAACCATTGTTCTTGTCCTCGTGGGATCTCTGTCACATTAGATATCACTTCTGGCGAAACCTGCAATTCTATCATGGATACTTTTGAATTCAAGCCTGTGAAATTAAGTGCAAATTCTATAGTTACCTGTGCGTGCCCTCCTTGTAACTTTTTGCAAAAATTCCAGCAGCCGGCCTTTTTAAATGCTTTCTCCACCTCTTTATTTCTCAGCGTTATATCTAAGCCTTCAGGCTCAGTCCTTAGACATTTTCCGGATCTGTGCTCCTTTTTCTCCATTGATTCTTCCAAATCTTCGCAAACAATGACTACTAGCTCCGGTTGGAATTGTGATTCAGCTTCTATTTGAATTCAACCTCACTTGATTATCAGCCTTGCTTGATTATCTTTGCAGTTGAATTTTAAATTTTTCCGTTTAAAATCTTTCAAGTTGTAACCTTGCATATTTGTCATTTCATGCAAGACTTACGACCATCATTAAGTTTTATGCACAGTGGTCTTTCTTGGAAATGATGATTCATGTGTATCAACAGATCTAGTGGTGGTGATAGTGGCAATGAGTGGTGAAATGTGATAAGAGGGGTACATGAGCTGACATGAGAAGACACGGCCTATGACTCACCTAACGGATTTGACACTTCGGGAAATATTTGCTGCGAAATGTACGGATCCATGATTTCGCAGCGCTGTCAGTTTTAAATTTGAATGATGCGCTGCGAAACTGCCTAATCAGGATTGCGCTGCGAAATTACAAAAAGGCACGGTGACTGACATAAGATAACAGGTGGCTATAAAACAATGGTAGATGGAGGGGAACCAATGGTAGCTGAGAATAACTTGACTCAAAAAATCTTCAAAACTTCAGATTCTAAGGGAAGAAAATTAAAACAAAAATAAACTAACACTGACCTTTGTCATCGGGCTAGGATGAAAAGTTACATATATCAATTTTAGTTCTAAGTGATAACAAGACCCATGCTTGCTCATTTCTTTCATAAAGACTTATTATGCCACCTATAAGGCTTATCGTCAAGCCATATCAAGCTAGACTTAAATAAGATGCTTAGCAACAAGCCAAGTGTCTAGGTTTTTAGTGGCATCTATAGAAAAACTATCGAGTGACCAAGTTCATTCAACCACACTATAGAAATCACCAATAGGTTATCATACACATGTAACATTAAATTATATAATATACCAAATACAGTTTCAACAAAAGGATTTGAAATTCAAAACAAATCCTTGGACTTATCTAAAATATTTTACTTGTAACTAAAGAAGGGTTTGCACCTTTTACCCAACCATAGGGTTAGCTGGGCTTCTCTTGCCTACAATTGTCCACCCCCTAGCCAACCCATGATGCCACCAGGGGAAAAAGTTGGGTTCTTAAGGAATTTTTTAAATGTGAAAGACACTCTCCTTGATAGTAAAATAATTGTAGTTGTCCTTTATCCATTGGAGTAGGACTTCCGTGAATTTTCCAACAACCTTCCCAACTCATTATGGCTGCACAAGAGAGCCCCCTCTCTGACAATGTGGTCCATTAGTAACATCCCCTCTCAGTGCCTTCTCTCCAATGCAATCAACATCAAATTTGTATCCCCTTTTTTATCAACTCGGGTTTTGGTTTTCCTACCTTGAATTAGTAGTAAAATTCAATATTTAGCATTCCAAACACTTAAGCATGGGCTCTAATCATATTTAGCACCATTTGTGCTATCCTAGTGATTTTTATCTATTGGAAATTACCAGAAGAAAACCTACTCATGAATTTGCTCATTTTCCACTCGTTGATGTCATCTTCTCTTTGTAAACTCTTCCCTTGACTTCTTAGGCCTTCATCACCCTCTCCACACTAAAAAAAAATTCTCACTTAACTGCCACGTGCATTTATCCACTCCAACTAAGGAAGACCTGTACAAATTTATAATGTATTTCATGGGTCAATCTTAGAACTTAAGATGGGTATTGATTTTACCCATTTCATACTATTTTTAGCTTCCCACTCCATATCCATGCCTCCATAACTATGGGTGGTTGGCTTCCCAGCTATCCAAATTTATTCAATAATTGATTTTCGGGAAATGTGAAGGAGGAAAATAATTTCAAATTTAGAATTTGGAATTTTTTCAACATGGGTTTTTGGCTATGACTATATGGCTATTTTCTTAGTAGATGAGGAAATTTCCCAACCAGCTCATTGATTATCACTCATGATATCATGAATAGTACTAGTGATCCAATATTTATCCATTCTATTGGAGCTTTTTCATTAATTAACAAAATGAATTTACAAAATTTAAAATTCGTCCATGTCATAATCCAAAAATCACCAAAGCATTTATGATGTGATTTAAAGTGATACTGATTCTTGATTATGATTATAGTCCAGGAGAAAATAGTCTATTACAACCCCCTCCCCTTTAAAGGAACAATGGCCTCAGTGTTCTACGATTAGCAAAATTGAATTTCTATAGTAAGAAAAACAGATATGCCATTTTCATGGCATCCTCTAGTTCACATGTGGCTTCATTCTCTCCATAGTGCTTTTACCACACCTTGACTTCCACGATGACTCAGTTCTGCAGCAATATTTCCTTCTTATCTAGTACTCATTGAGGCTCGGGTTAGAATTCTCCTTTAGGTTCCACCTTAGACATAGCCTAATCAATGATGTGACTAGGATCATGAACATATGTCTTAAGCAAGGACACATGGAATACATCATGAGCTTTAATATGCATATCTTTGAGAGTCTTCTTCATTTAAAGTATTTGGATGCAACATGTTACTAGTGCTACATACTTATCTTCAGGAGTAGATAAAGAAATGGAGTTCTACTTCTTACTTGCCCAAGAGACTAGACAACTGCCCAAAATGAATGTTGCTCCTAATGTGTTTTACCTAACATGAATTCTACCAACCCAATCAACATCAATATAAGTCACCAAACTGAAATATTTACCATTAGGATACCACAAGACATAATCAATACTGCCTTGCAGATATTTGATTATCCTCTTGACTGCTTTTACATGAATTTATTTGGGATTAGACTAAAATCTACCAACCATACAAGCTGCATAATGTCAATTTTAAAAGGTGTTAAATACAACAAGGTACCAATCATTAATTTGTAAGTGGACTAATTTACCTTAGGACATTCATCATCCTTGCTCAATTTGCAACCAATCACCATGGGTGTACTAATTGGTTTGTAATCCTTCATACCAAATTGTTTCAACTTTTCTCTTAAATACTGGGATTGGGAGATGAATATACCTTTGTTCATTTGTGTAACTTGTAGTCCTTGAAAGAATGTCAACTCACCTAACATGGACATTTCAAACATTTTTTTCATGCATTCAGAAAACTTGTGGCCCATTTCCTCCAAATCGCTTCAAAAAATGATGTCATCACATACACAACAATAATAAGAAAATGATCATTATCAAATTTAATGTATAAATGATTATGAGTTGATCCTCTCTTGAAACCTTATTGTTGTAGGTACTTGTCTAACTTTGCATACCAAGCTCTTGGAGCTTGTTTCAACCCATAAAGAGCATTTCTTAACTTGCAAACTTGATTTTCATCGTTTGATAACTAAAATCCTTTTGGCTATTCTATGAATGCCTTCTCTTTAAATTCACCATTCAAGAATGTTGACCTGGCATCCATTTGATAAAGCTTAATATTCTTATAACATGCAAATGCCAAGAACATTCTAATAGTATCTAATCTTACTACTGATCCAAAGGTTTCTTCAAAATCAATACCTTCTACTTGAGTATACCCCTTGCATACTAGTATTGGCTTATTTATTACCAGTTGGCCTTTTTCATTCAACCTGTTCTTGTAGACCCATTTGGTTCAAATTATATTCTTTTCTTTTTCTTCTTGGTACAACATCAAGTAATGATTTGGCTAGACAATCTAAAGCTCTTAAGTTATACTTCCCAATCCTTTTCCATGTTGGCCTAGGTTCATCCACCAACAACAAGGCAAATTTTAGGGGCCTTATCATAGGCCTGTAAATGATGTTATCAAAACGATTAAACTCTAAATATACATGTTGTTTTGGAGACTCCTCATTGGTCATAGACATTCAGTAGAAAAGGAGATCTAAAGAAATTAAAAATTCAGATTTTGGTGAAAGAATCCATGAATTCCTCCTTTTAGTCAAAAGTTTTCAAGTTATCACATCGAGAGGGGGAGAAATAACAAGGCAAATGAACTTGAAAATTTGGAATCCTCATTGGAAAAAAGGCACTACTTATTGAAAGAATAACTCACATAACCTTAACATGCAAACAGAATGGAATTAATACCTTCCAGTAGACAATCTTAAAGGCTATTGAAGAAAATAGCTCTACTTGCATGCAAAGCATTGAACTTTCAATCTCTTTTTTCGCGTTCACTTCCCATATTGAACACTACACTATTGCAAAGTGAGGCCTAAGGAAATATCAAAGACTCAAGTCTTACAAGAGAGCACCTATAGGCTATTTCTATCTATGTATATTTCCCTTTCTGAAGCAGGAAGTCATGGAATGCAAAGTTGATACGTAAAGGAAAAAGAGGCCTTGCAAAGCCAAATGTCAATGCATTTGCAAAGGAACTAAGAAAATATAAGAAAACTTGGGTAGAACAATTAAGGATACGAAGACATTGACAGTAATGACAAATTAAATTTCTTTGAGGGCAAAGTTGGCAGGGTCCAGGTATCTTGGAGAATTTCCAT
The DNA here is from genome assembly GCA_031772625.1 of Pinus tabuliformis. NCBI lineage: Eukaryota > Viridiplantae > Streptophyta > Pinopsida > Pinales > Pinaceae > Pinus > Pinus tabuliformis. The sequence goes on from CM062816.1 coordinate 855,729,850, forward strand.
GGACAGTCTACCTTGGTTCTAAATCCATTTTTAGAAAACCTGATAGAAAACACCAGACTAAATATTGAGGATCTCCAATCAACAGTGTACCCTACGTAAGTGTTTACAATCAAAATAAAAACAAAGACATAACTCATGAAAAATTGTATTGTGAATAACAATGTTAATACACTACCAATCAATTATGTGTTGGATGGTTGATTCTGGCACTGATGGGAAAGAAGGTACTTAAAATATGTGAGTCTATGTTTCTTTTCTTGGTGATTTCCCAACCTTTTGTTTTCTATTATTGTCCTAAATTATTAGAGCCTTGAAATTCCCCTTTGCTTTTCTTGGTGCCTTGTCTCCCTTTGTAATCAATTAGAGTTCTAAAATATCTAGAGCCTAAGAAATATGCTACTATGTTTTTAGTTAGAGTCATATGTAATAACATGCTATCTCTAAAGTCTAGATTATTAGATAGTAGATTTCAGTAAGGAAGTGTGCACCCTAAGTGGACCTGCACTTCCATGTATGATCTTGTAAATTTTGTTCTTGACAACTTTTTTAATATAATTCTTGTTTCAATCAAAGAAAGAGGGTGCATTATATATGTTGTTGTATATTACATCACTTGGTGGAGTCATTTGTTAGGATATTATTTCACAGCACAGACAATTTGAAGCAGTAAGTGTAACTATTGTACATAAATAGTTTTCCTAAAATGTTCTATAATAGGAAAATGCTGCCAAAATGCTCTACGTAGCACCGAGTTTCCAACACAATACAGAAGGGGGAAGGGACCAAATCTAGGAGGGAGGCACTAATAAGATATTAAATAGAAAAAGTAAAGAATTAAATTTCCAAAGCCCAAATGCGAAAACAATGAAATTGTTGAATGCACAAATGATAAAATTATAACATAATTAATTATCATATTAAAAATTTGCACATGAAACATATATCAATGGAATCATGGTTCCATAAAGGAAAAATAATGATGTTTTAGTTGGCCATAAGAATGACTAAGAGTATAGTCCAAAATGGCAGAATGCCAAAAGTATTTTCTCACTACTCATACTAGATAACCTAAAATTTGAGACATATACAATGTAAATCATAATTTTATAAGTTACATTCTTCTCCTTCAAGGTTTTCCAAAAATTCTTGAGCCATATAGGGTTCTTCTGCCTCATTTCCATTGCTATCCTCTAATCTAATGCTATCTAGTGACACACCAACAAAGCTTGTTCCTGGATTTGAATGGCCCTCCTCCTGATCGATCTGTGAAAAATCCCCAGGTTCCACTTTTGAAACATCCTTGGGTTCCACATTCCATTGTGTTATAGGTACCTGTAAATACCTTGGAGCCTTACTCATCTCAAGGTGAAGATTTTTATGCACAAAAATAGGCTTTTCTTCTCTATTTGAGAGAAGGTTGTTCCTCTTAATAGAATGGATTAAACTACAAGTGGACCAATTCCTCACAACAAGTAAGGAACTAGCACTCTGAGACCACACACATAGCAATTTGTTGTATCTTTGGAGCTCCATCCCATGCACCCATCACCATCCAGTGTATTCATCCTTGTGACATGCTTCTCCAATCCTTATTTTCACAAACTGTGTTAGTGGGGTTACTTACCTTTTTAAAACCTAAAAAATGTTGTTGAATTACCATTGCCATATTAAGACTGTATATCTCAAATATAACTCCACAAAATCCTTCATTCACCTTAGGATCATCCATTCGTGCAACTTTGCTCGACTTCTCTAAATACCACCTGGGATTAAATGAATGTGCAATTGTTTGAAGAGGGGTATTTGTCTAGTTCCACCACTTTTCTACCAGCTTTTGGGTTTCCTTAAAAAACTCCAGGGAATAATCTCTCTTATGAATGATAGATTTTATTTTTCCAATCATGACGAATGATATATTTTATTTTTCTGATCATGTTATCAATTGCCTCATGTATCTCCCCAATATTAAGGGAATTTGAACCTAAATACCTTATCATCTCCACCACTAGAAATGTAATTGAAACAGTGTACAGTGTATTCACAATCAATACACTAATCATCATCCAAAATTATCTTTTTTAATTTCTTGGAGTGTTTTATTTTAGACTCCTCCCATTCAGACTAATCACTGCTACAATAATAAATTGTATGGCCTCTTGCACCTCAATCATATGCTAAAGAAGAATGACGAATATGTCATATCATGTATCAATTGGATTCATAATCTCCTTAGCATGCTTCTTGTAAATAGCTACAGATGCATGGTAATTATAGTTGAACATATGTGCATCTCTTACGCTTAAAATAATACAAGTTATCCAATGAATTTTGGTAATTTCTTGAAGTGCACTATTTAATTCATGCACACAAGAAGGAGCCCAAATATATGCTTGTACCTGTCTTGTATCATTAACCTACCAGCTTGACAAATTAGTGCCACATTTGTGAAAACCTATAGAACATTAGGAGAACCAACCTACTTGAATACATCCTTCAATACCTCATATTAGAAGAATAAGTCCTTCATTTTTCCAATACAATCAACTTCTCTCGAGAATTAAAGTACTTTTGAAGAGCTCACAATAATGTTTATCAAGGGATTTTTGAATTTTCCATATATCTACTCAATCATCTATGACAATTAAACACCCTTTCCTTATCCAAATTTGTTTAAGATCTTCTATCCACAATTTCCCAGTCATCTATAAAAATTAGACACCCTTTCCTTATCCAAATTTGTTTAAGCTCTTCTATCCACCATTACATCTACAAGATTTACTTTTCTAATATAGTTATTTTCAATTTATTATGACTAAGGGTTATATATCCAGGCTCAACAACTATGACTTTCATCATTATTTCCTTGTAAAAAAGGAGAATGGGAAACCATCATAATCTTAGAAATTACATTATCTGCTTCCTCCTTAGTTTGGACATTCTACATTTCAATTGAATTCGCGGGTCTGAAAGACAACTTCTTTGCGCTAAGAGACCCCTTGCATGCCCAACACACCTAGGTGTTAATTTTCATTTATTTGGGAAGACCGTGAAGTTCGAGGTTTCTTGATGTTCACATCTAGAATAGAGAATACAACATTTTCAGTAGCCATGTGAATCATAATCATTTGAGCTCTACCTTGAAGTGTACATTCCTGGAAACAGACACCATTTTTCTTCCTTAACTTTGCAAATTTTTCCATATATTGGATTAAGAATTTTGTAGTATTAAATGTTGTAGGGATTACTTGGGGTCGTCAAATTTCAGATTGGGCAGAAATGATTTCTCTAGGGTTAAATGTCATAGGGATTACTTGTGGTGGTCTCATTTCAAACTCGGCATAAAGACTTTCTTTCTCCATTTTAAAACTTTTACCCTAGGAAAATATTAGTGAAGAATGCAGAGGGAGAAGAATGGAATGAAGACAAAAATAAGGGTGGAATCACATATTTATTGCAAATAGCACAATAATACAATTAAACCCTAAAGTGAAACTTATGGAATCCCCTTGTTTAAATGGAGGTGAATAATGAAGTCAAAGGAAGAGGGTGGTTGAGGCTTAAGGAGAATTCACTTTTGTGGAAATATTTCGCAGTCAAAATCCTATGGAGATAAATTACTCATCAAATCCTATTGGTTTGGATGGTTGGGGTTGGATATAAAGTAAGGGTTTTTATTGACCCTTTGATTGAAAAAATGAGTTTAGATTTCTTGATAGGCTATGATAATTTTTTCAAAGCAAAGGTATATACAATTTCAATCAAATTGTTGGCTTGGAATATTAGGGTAGGACAACATGGATGGGTGTTTACCCTTTAATTGTGAAAATGAGTTTAGATTTCCTGATAGGCTAAGAGAAATTGTTAAAAAATAAGCTATATACACTCTCAAAAAAATTGTAGATCAGAAGGCCACAAATATATGGAACTTGATGAAGACAGATAGATTGGGGATAGAATTTGAGGATGTTGATCCCTGGAATGCATCTATGGATAATATTCATAGAAGCCATGTTAGAATGAACAAGAAGATTCAATGGTATGTTCAAATTTCCTTAAAACCCTTGGGTTTTCATTTAGCAAGATTGGAGTACCAAGCAAATTATTCTTTTGAGCTGGAACACACAGCCTAGTGGGAGAAGGAATTATGGAAGATAAAATCCCCAAAAAACTTGAACCTTTATGTGGCTAAAAATTATGAACAAGGTTTTAAATTAGGAAGTTTTGCAAAGGAGACACAGGCAGGGAACTGGAATGTGTATTTTATTTCGAGAATATGAAGAATATATAGATCATTTTCTCATTAAATGTCAAATGCAAAATAGGCCTCGTTAGAATTGGAAAATTTCACAAGAAAGAAGAACTGATGTGATGGGAACTCAGTTGAACTATGTTTGAAAAGTTGGATAAGAAAAATAGAGCTTAAGGAATGGAAGGTTATGCCATGTCTAACTATAGGGGCTTGTATCTTGCAAGAAACTCATTGCTATTAGCAGAAAAAGTTGTCCCTTCATTTCAATGCTCCTATCAAATTAATCACATGGCCATATCTTACAGGCTGACAATCATTCAAGAAAAAGATAAGTAAATGGATAATTTATTCATCAATAAAGAATAGGTATAAAGGCTCTTTGATGGAGTAAGGCAAGGCCCTTGGGATAAAAGCAATGGAGGTTGTATTTTGTTTTTATATGAGAACCACACAATTAAGATGAAAGTTTCCCTTAGGACATGATCTAATAATTTTGCAAAATAATGAAATTTACGCTTCTTCTCAAATGTGACATTCAAAAAAATGTTAAATAGAAAGTCAACTTCCACTGCCTCAATACGCAAAAAGAAAGTATAAAAATAGAAAGAAATACACATAAAAAAAAGTCTTTAGGGGCCTTCTGAAGTATATATTTCTAAAAACATGTGCAGTTAGTGAAAATTATCCATAAACCTCTATCACCGAAAGAAAAAGGTACAAAAAGGTATGGTTTTTCTATAACAAAAAAATCAAGAAATGAAAACTTCACAGAAATGTCATTTCTTGGGCACTTCTCTTCTCATGACAATGCTTTTGAAAGTAATATCTCTTCCAAATTAATACATGGCCATCCAAATTAATATTAGTTAAATTTACTATCTCATAAGTAGAACCCTCATAAGCAACTTCAGCATCCCCCATAGAGATGTTGAAACTTTTGGGTACACCACAAATGCCTTGCTTTGCTTTCAATTCAACCACATAGAAACAAGGTTGCATAAGCCAAGAAAAACATAATTGGGAAATAGAAAGGTTGAAAATCACCAAAGAACTTTATTACAAACAAGAAAGTTGCAGAATCCAAATAGGGTGGAGCAATACAATAGGGGATTTCAATGAAAATAATAGGGGTTATAATTTTTGTGTTATTTAATAAACTTTCTTAATAATCCAAATTAATGCAATAACAATGTTCTGTGATACATACAACCATATGTTTTCTTGTTTAAAGAGATTTGTAATTCATATGCTCCAAAAGTCCTCTATTAATTTTTTTTTTCTTTTAACTCTTGCCAAATTGGTACAAGCAATCCTCCAAATTCTGGACATATATTCTATATTCACTATAGATTTTCAATGTTAAATTGTAAATTAAACTACTTTATTGGCAAGGAAAAATAATAATCTCAAATTGATTTAGATGATCTACTATGTTACTAAGTCCAATGCTCTCTAAGTAAAATGAATACTTCCTAGAAAATAATTTGACAAAACCTTACCATGAGATGGTCTTGAGCTATCCTTAGTAGTGACAAAGGAAGCTACGTAATAACACAGAATGGAAAACCAAAAAAAAACATTAGTTTAAATGGTAAATAGATAACATAAAAGGAAAATATACCATCAAAATTTCAAACCAGCATAACTCTTAATCGCTTATATAAATGTTTGTACTAGTACCACTATAACATTCAAAATACCATGCAACATACAATTCCAAACCCCATTGTCTACAACAAATTATTACTTTCAATTGTGCTAACTAAAAATTTAACATATTTTCATTGGTCCATCTATCGTCATATTTTTCATTGTAATTTTCAAGGGTTTTTTATTTGTCCATCTATGGTAATATTTTTTTCATCATAATTGTCAAGGGTTTTTGAAAATATGACACACACAATACAAGACAGTGTAATTATTCTCTCAAAATATGCTTTAAAAACTAGATAACCTACACGATTACTTTGCGAATTTAAATAAAAAACATACAAAATTTATGGGTGAGCATTTATTACTTATTACCAATGGTCGAAGCTACCTAACTAATGTCTACAATAAAAAGCATAAGAAATACTTTTTCCTTCGCGAATGAAATAATATTTACTCTCTTAGCCAATATTGCAGTTATCATTGAATTTAAGTTTGGAAAAGTATTCGAGAATTGACATGGCCATGAGATGGAAATATGTAACAAATGGTTTTTTTGTTGAAACAAAGTCTTTTGTATCATATGTGCTAATACAAAGACTTTTATATCATATGTGCCAAGATTGTTTTCCTTATTAGGTCTTCTATTGAATAGCTAAATGAGAGAATTATCTTCTCACATCTGCATTATTGTTGAGTGTCGGGTGGAAAAAAGCAGAAGCATAAGCTACTCAATGAAAAAAAACAATTTGAGGAAGCCCTTCAATAATAGGCTGATAAAAATGACTCAATCTAGAAGTACATTAAATAACTAAGTATTATATAATCAAATATAAAAAAGAGAGATATTGAGGGAATAATATTATGAGGAATGGGATTACTTTGATTACAATTGACATCTAAATTATGTTGAGATTCAAAATTTCCTTATATGAAATTGAAGATTAGTCCCTATACATTAAGATGAGCTTTGCACTAAAAGAGATTTCTAAATTGAAATATGAGATTTATTCCTTTTATAATGAACGTGACAATCAAATAGATGAAAGGGATTATGGCAACAAAGATGCAAAAACTTTACATACACAAAATTTTAAAAATGCAAATATTTTCTCAGAACTTCAAGCCAAGTGCCAAAGGCTTTCAGAAGTGAAGAAATCACCATGTCCAATAGACATTCCAGAAGCGAAAAAAGTACCATGTCCAACAGACATTCCAGAAGTGAATAAAGCACCATGTCCAATAGACATTTTGTCTAATATTGGAAATAAAGGCCATGTGCATAGAGGAAGTCCCAATAGTTAATTGAGAATGCCTAGGAAGCTAGGATGTCTCAAGTCTGCATATGAAGAAAATATACTACTGAAGGAGACATTCCCTAGAAGGTATAATGGCCTCCAATTAGAGAGTGAATATGTATGAAAGTGCTCCAAGTAATAAATTATGCAAAGAAGAAGAAACAATGGTTTGTAATTAGAGAGTGAATATGTATGAACAAGCTCTAAGTAAGAATTTAAGAGAAGATGATCAATGAAAATATAGGAAACAAGATCTATTTGCAACTGTAGAATCCCATATTAAGGTATTCGTATCTACATGTTCTGACCTAGAAACCAATTTAGCTGCCCACAAATCTAATGAAGGTCCCAATGATGTAGATGAGGTGAGTTGTGAACAGTCATGGACATATGCAATAATAACATAGTCACCTCATTTTACGAAGTGCAAGGCCTCAGTGAGTGAGGGACATGTGTCATTTCAATGAGGTATAAAATATTTTCTCTTGTTCTGAACAAAAGATTGACATTGGAGACATAAATGAGTGGATGTGAAAAAAGAAAATGGTATCGTTGCATAAAATGACACCAGTGGCAAGTGTGACTTGAAAGGAAGAAAAAAATGGTTTGTATTTAAGAATTGTCATAGTACTTCCATTATTCTATGAGGATTTATGATGGAACAAAGATGGCATTCATGAGGAATCTAAATATTTCTAGTGAGAAGGCAAACCAAGCCGCCTCAAAGTTGGGTGCATAAAAATGGGAAAAATATTATTATTTAAACCACATAAATTCACTAAAATATATCCAAAGAAAACTTGCAAACCCTCCATAATCCATCAGTTCGAGACATGTACCTTAACTGAAGATAAATATGTACAAAATATGTGAGCCTGAATAAGCGACTAATTACATAATTGAAATATTCAAAAACTACAAGCAAGCGAAATCAAACAAACTAGTTCAGACTTTCAGAAATATAATGATTAAATGAAGAAGTGTAAATATACCATTTTGAGCGATAAAATTGTGTCCAAAATTCTCCCAAGAAAGTCCCCAATTTGAAACTGTAAACCAAAAAAGAAACTAAAGTAAAACCTGAAATAGAAAAATGAAAAATAAAACCTGTAAAACCCCTCTAGAATTGAGATGAGTGAAATCTTGAAGTATGCATGTTTCGCCGATCGTTCTGAAGTCTCTTTGTAAAAAGGTTTTTTTTGTAGGCGTTTATTTCTATTAAAGCCTATTCTTTATAACCTTGAGTGATGCCTACTACAACTACGACTGAAAGTTCCTCAAACCATTTTCAGATCCTATAGTTACATGACGACTATATAGGTATAGTCACGGTATCTTTTAGCATTCCCTCTATTTTAATTTAAAAAGTAATGATTTTATGCTGAATATATATATATATATATATATATATATATATATATATATATATATATATATGAAATTGCATTACACATGGTATAGAAAAAATAAAAAATATGGATTCATATTTGAAGAGGAAGGTGAATTGGAAGTTTCCGCACCCTTTACCACTTTAGTGTCTTTTTTATCTTTGTGTAAAGGTTTATTATAAAGTTTGTTAATTGATTAGTTTAGTATCTTACTAAATTAGTCATTCATGTTAGTCACTTTTAGTTATCTTGCTTATTAGCTAGTTATATATTTTAACCTAGGACTAAGTTAGTTGTTTATGTTAGTCAATTTCATTTGTGTCACTTAAGATTTTTCATTTTTGGTAGTATTTCACTTGGAAAAGTTGCAGTGACTAACTTGTTTATTCACCCCATCACTAATTTCTCTTTTTTTATTAGTGATCACTTTTACAAACATTTCACAACATGTGATTTACAAAATGTGGCCATGCTCAACTAAAAGATGTTTTAATGCCATCATATCTCGCTCAACAAGGTGAATGGGTCTTCTTCTTGTAGTTGATTCTCTTGTTGAACAACTTTATCAGTTGATTCCTTCATAAGTGCTTTTTGGTCCCTCTTGAGACACAAATCTGGATGTAGCCTCCAACATGTGGATCTTTGATGTCCACCCTTGCGGCAATGACCACAAAAATCCTTCTTCCTCCAGACTTTCCTAACCTTCTTCCTACCTTGATCTGAAAAAAGTTATTCTTGCCTTATCCTCTTTCTCGCTACTATTCTTTTCCAACACTTCGCAACAACATGGTTATACAAGCCACAAGAAGTACATGGCTTTCTATGCCATCAGTTCTGCTCATTATTATCAATCTTCTTGTAAACAAAAGGAACCTTAGAATATCGAGACCCTTTATACCTTGCTTGGTTGTCTTTAGTGCAAGCTTGGCAAGAAGTAGTTGCCTTATCTCTTCTTTAGCATTTTTGACTATTATGGGAATATTATGATGTGCTCTTAACATCCTCTTTCCTTGATGGTTTTGGCAATGGCTAGGAAGCATTTACTGCCTTCGAACATTCTCCTTCAAAGTACCCCAATCCTACAAATCAAGGTAATTACACCACTTGGATGGGATTCACAGTGCCTTGGCCATTAAATCCTAGGCCCTTGCCTTCATATCCCATCTTCTTCATTAATCTCAAACCAATGCCAGTAGTGTGCTTTTAAAAAGCACTCAAATCATCATCATCATGTGAAAATGAAATTGAAGAACTACCAACACTATTTTCCTCAATTGTTGACTCTAAAGTAGGTGATGATGGCTTCACTAAGGCTACATTGTACTTCAACTTTTCCAAAGCCTCTTTCGTGGCTCATAATTGAAGCTACAATCTCTGCTTCTCCTTTTCTACTTCTTGTAGAAGTCTCCTCAATTCAACATTATCCACTTGAAGGCTCTAGTTTATCTCTTCATTTGAATGATTAGAAGAATATTGAGAAGAAGAATATTCTCCCAAAGATGTTGATGGAGCATTGTCCTCTGCTCTCTATTTATCCTTTTCCTCTTTTTCCACTATCTCCACACATTCTACAAACAATATATCTACCATGATTTTCATCCTGTAGAAGGCCTCGTAGATATATTTGTTCTTATCCATTTCTCTTCTTGTTGCACGTTCAATCTCTCCCATGATGACATTCATAATCCCTAGAAAAAAGGTCAAACTATTGTGATACCACTTGATTCAAGAAAATTTTCATGAGTGCTTTCAAAAAACATTTCCATTATACAAGACCTTTTATTGACACATATTTGCATGTGAGATCATGAGCAATGTAAATTCTTAAAAAAAACTTCAGCAAACCATAAACATGAAACAAGGAACAAATAAGAAGAAATCATAAATGTGCGATATGATAATAGAGTTCATCCAATGTAGACAATGTCTCTAGGCTCAGGATCAAGAGTGGGTAGGTCATTTCATTAGTCTATGCAAGTACATGATGCAATTTCTGTCAATACAAGGATGATGTCTTTTATCTAGAGTGGTATGCCTCTCCCAAGAGACATTCTTCTACAAGAAATCTCACTCACAATAAGTTCTCCTTCAAAATGACAAAGGAAAAATCTCTCACAAAGTGGCACAAAATGATCCTCTCAAAAGGTGGCATAAATGGACCCCTGACATAAAAATGGCATAAAATAGACCTCTTGAATCTGTTGATTAGATTCAAATCATAGTCTCAGCAAACATCAAATGATTACATGAAAATCTCACATCTTATACCTTCAATTATAGGGATGGCCTAAAAATTGGCTGCTTGGATGAAGAAACAACTTGTTCCAACACGTTCCTTGCAAAATATCATGAATTTTGAGTATAAACATGACCCCTTTCTGTCTCGGTCAAATCTAGGCTCCTTAGGAATCTTTTAGATTCCTCACAATATTTGCTTCTAGACATAGGCGAAAAAACCACTGCTCAGATGAAGAAATGGACTATACCATCAGACTTCTAGTGAAAAACTGGTTCAAATGAGTATAAAACCAACATGTTTCTAACACTGTCAAAATTCAACCCCTAGGGAATCTCCAAGATTTCTCAAAGATTCTCTATAAAGAATATTCGCTCACAAAATATTCCCTCTAAAATTATCTCAAAATATGTGCCCTGCTTGGGTGTGATTACCAGCTCAGTCCTCTGTTTCATTAGTCACAGTTCCATTTCCCTCGAATGAATGGAACTAGGTTTTAAATATATTATGCTTAGGTAGATTATTCAACACGTATTTTGGTTGGCGTAGAGGTTGTTAAGTCATATGGTTGGCTCTCGGTTGGGGGTCTGATTTCGGTGGTCCATTGCAACAATTGAATATGTCGAAAATTTTGTCTTTGCACCATATGGTAACCATTGTCATTTTTAAAATATATGTTGCTTTAGAGCCAACAAACATGTTTTGTCACTATCGGAAATATGAATAGATCATCGTTTATTTATGCAACGACTACACATTAACCATTTTTATTTAACGTCATTATTTGTTATCTGGCTGTCGATTGTGGTATAATGGTTAACAATGAACCATATGACTATCTAATTGTGATAGTTAAACTTTGTTTTTTATTCCATATTTCCTATAGTTACCATTTTAAAACTTTAATTAGGCTTATAGGCTTTCCTTTTAAATCAATTCACCTCCAAATTTCGTATACCCTTTTCATCTTCACTTGACATATGTGCACAAATAACCTCACATTTTTATGCCCAAAACCCCCGTCATCCACCTGACAATCTGTAATTACCTAACATTTTGTGTGGAGAAACAATCTTCACAATGGCACTTGGTCTCAGATATGGAGCCCAAAACAACTGTCATTTGCCTAACATATGTAATTACCTAACATTTTGTGTGGAGAAACAATCTTCATAATGGCACTTGGTCTCAGAGACTAAGCCCAAAATCATCGTTGTCTGCCTGAAATCTATCATTACCTAACAATTTTTGTGCGGAGAAACAATCTTCACAATGGCACTTGGTCGGAGAGACTAAGCCCAAAACTGTCGTTGTCTACCTGACATCTGTAGTTACCTAACATTTTGTAAGGAGAAACAATCTTCACAATGGCACTTGGTGTGAGAGACTAAGGTTTGGTAAGAGTTTAAGTTTCAAGCTTATCCCGAAATGATGGGTTTTTCCTAAATGTTTGGTACATGACCATTCCACCATGCTTTTAGATATACCGAACACCAAATATTTTGAAAATAAAATTTTTTATTTCTTATTTAAAGAAAAAAAAATTAAATAATTTTTTTAAAATAAAAACAAATAATTCAAATGAAAAATATTTAATAATAATAATTGAAACAAAATTGTATTTTATGTCGTACTAGAAATAAATAGTTGACGATGAATAAGTGTATTGTTAAAACAATGCATTTATTTAACGTTTAACTAAATACTATAATAGTAATGATAAAAATTGACTTACAATTACATTTAATTGCCTTTTTTTTAATCACCGAAATAAATAATATTGTATTTTAATTAAATACATATTTAATATAATTTTTTTATTTACAGAGTAAATTATTCTATTTTTTTTTTTTTTGTCAAATTTAAGCTTAAAATTAAATGAAAATTGAGATCTATAAAACTTATCCAATTTACACTTTATAAATAGATTAAAATCCTTAAAATAGAAATAAATAACCTAAAATAAATATATAATAAAAGAAAATATGCAATAGCAATTTTTTTAAAATAAATTACCATAAAATTATTATTTGCTTATTTTGTTTAAATGTGAAGTTGAAACCATATGAAAACTAGTTAATAAGGATTATTTAACACATCCATAAAAAATGATTACTCATTTTAAATTAATGTTTTGTAAAGATAAATGTGAATATGGATATTGTGCATCAAATTAAAAAGTTTGGATCAAAAGTTATATATAGGGAGATAATTTTATTTTTTATACCTAGCTATAGTTTGGATCAAAATTATATAAGGAGAGAATTTTGCCTTTTCATACATCACTTTCCATCAAAACAAAGTTAAGAATAACAATAGTTGTTAAAAATGTAATTATTTCAGTAAATTTGGCTTTACCATTCATAAGCGTAACCATATGAAGTTATGTAACAAAATCTTCATATTAAAATTATGTTTCCTGGGAGGTTAATGTATTGTTGGAGAGTCATTTTTTATCTTAAATAATAAGAATTTCAATCCCTTGCCTCGTGGAGGTTTCCTTGACACATTTTCAAGGTTTACCATGTAAAATTCTTGTGTTTATTTGCGTGATTCTTTTCTTTCTCATTGTGTATTTTCATTTCTGACTTAGTTAATTTTTACAGGCTCTAAATACCAACAAGTGGTATTAGAGCACCCAATAATACCTGAGAGAGGCTTGATAAGAATTCGAAAAGATAAAAAAATAAAAATAAAAATAAAAAATTCGTGGAAAGAATCGATCAACAATTGATTCTCAGTTTTTTATCATCCCAGTTGAATAAGAGAAGAAGATGATTGTTAAAAGAATTTGTGCATGTGAATATTCGTTGCTGATTGTAAATAAGAGGAGCTAATTTTGTTTTTACTTACAAAAGAAGTTGTTGCCTTTTTTTTTTTTAATTCGAGGGTCGAATGCAAAAAAAGAGGAAGCGAAGAAAAATATTTGTTCCTGTGAACTATGAGAGCCTGTATTTTTCCTATCAGGAAACAACAATGCTAACGATGAGATTGTAGCAACAATGTGAGGCAGTATGTCGCTTTTTACGGGTCCAAGATGACAGCCTCCAACACTGCTAGATTCAATAGAGTTCAATTTGTGGACAAAATTCGTGCCCAAATCAACTAAGATAATGTTGTCTTGTGACCAGTAAAAAAAAAAAACAAATAGGAGAAGCAAAACTAGTCGGGTTCATGCAAAAATCCAATTGCTAGGACTGGGTAAACTTTTTCTTTGGTTTTAATTATGAAAGTAATGATTGAAGAAGATTGAAATATGGTTTCTAAAGATTTTTTTTATATGAACGAGAAAATTAAAATAGGGTTTCTAAACAACGATGTATTTTATTGTTTTTGAAGAAATTTCAAAAACAATAAAATTAAATTAAAACAAGGAGGTAGAAAATCTAAAAAAGAAAAACCCTAGTTGAAAGAAGAAATTTTGAGAGGGAGCAAAAACCATAGTTGAAAGTAGAAATTTTGAGAGGGAGGAAAAACCCTAGCTAAAAACAAAAATTTTAAAAGGGAGGAAAACCCTAGTGAAGGAACCTTGAAAGAACCCACTCATTTTTTTAAAGGTTAAAAGAAATTTGAAAGAGCCGGTGTAGGAAGAAAATGGCCAAAATGACTAATGTCAAGTTTGAGGTGGAGAAGTTCACTGGTAAAAATAATTTTGCATTATGGAAACTAAAGGTACGAGATTTTTGTGCAACAAGGGTTGTGCAAAGCATTAGATGAGGTTAAAAATAAACTTATTGGAATGAAATATTTGGAAATGGAGGACTTGAATACTTGAGCTCTCAGTGCCATCAAGTTGTGTCTGATGGTTGATGTTCTCTTCAACATTGTTGAAGAAAACTCAGTAGCAGGTTTGTGGGGTAAATTGGAAACTTTGTATATGACTAAGTATTTAACCAATATAATTTGTTTGAAGAGGAATTTGTATAGCCTTTAGATAAAGGAGGGCACTAAAATTGCAGAACATCCAAATGTATTTAATACACTTTTTTTCCATTTGACTGATATGGAGGTCAAATTTGAAGAAGAAGATAAAACCATTACTTTGTTATGCTCATTGCCCGAGTCTTGGGATCACTTTATGACTTCTATCAGTTTGAGCAAAACTAAATCTCTAGAATTTGATTATGTTGTAGGAGCTTTATTATCTGAAGAAGTATAAAGGAAGTCTAGCATTGAAATTTCCACGTTAAAAGCTCTGGTAGCTAGAGGCCAATCCAGGGAGAGAGGAGAAAAATAAAAAAATTCTTCTAGATCAAAGTCAAGAGGCAAAAAGTGTAGAGCCAAATGTTGGTACTGCAATAAAATAGGGCATCTCAAGAAGGATTGCTGGAAAAGAAAATAGTCTGATGAAAACCCAAATAAGGAAGCAAATCAAGTCAAGTCAGATATGATTGATGAAGTTCTTCTTGCTGAATCAGGTATGGTAGATGAAGTTATGTCTAATTGCAATGTTTCTCAACATTTTTAAGATTGTTTGTTAGATTCTGGCAATTCTCATCACATGAGTCTATACAGAAAATAGTTCAATTCATATCAAGTTGTGAATGTTAGTTCTATTTTTATGGGTAATAATGTATCTTGTCAAACTATTGGGGTGGGAAACGTTGGAATTGAAATGTATGATGGTACAACTAGACCATTGACTGATGTTAGACATGTACCTGTGTTGAAAAATAATTTAATTTATTTGGGAGTATTGGACTCTGTTGTGGTAAAACACAACCACCCATTTTTGACTTGTTCACTTCAAATAATGGGGACCCTTTCCATAAATTTTTGGCTAAAACACATTCTACAATTTCTATTAAGTTAATTATCTTGCAATTTTGTTTTTTTTTCATTTTTGTCAGATTTCCATTTTGATGGTTTCATTAAATCCGATTTTTGACCAGCTTTCCAATGATACTTGTTTCGCCTCATTTGGTCAACCGGGTTGTAAATGGCACTCCTTTGAAGTTTGATCATTTTCTCGCCTGGACTAAAAATGTAAATAACTCTAAAAATTTCAACTTTCACAGCTAAAGGGAGCGATAGTTTAAGTGACCAAATCACTCATGCCAAAGTTTTCTCACTTCATCATTATGAGCAACAAATACCGATGGAATATTTGATGACCCAAAGTTGTTAAATTTATACAACCTTGTAGAATCATCAGCAATGCCAATAGCTAAAATCTATCTAGGATCTCTTAGGTTCTTAATTACAACATCGCGAGGTGAAAATTGAATGATTTTACCTTCACCTAAATGAGTTATCTGATATATAGATAGAAGGTCGCAGGATAAGGTTGGAACACATAAGACATCATTAAATTGACCATTGTCTAGATGAATAGTTCCAGTCCCTACAACACTAAGAGATCTATCATCACCAACTTATATATTTTTGGTGTTACAATCATTTAAAGAGGAAAACATGGCTTTGTTTTTGGCCATGTGATAAGAAGCTCCAGAATCAATGAGCCACTCATGAGAATGAGAAAAAGAAGATACATTTTGTGCATAACCAGACCGAGATGCTTGACAAACACATGCAGAAAGTGTTATTCCTGAAGATGAAGTTGAAGTTGAAGAGTGCTCCAAATGGATGTTATGCTTCTGCATTGCTGCTTTCAAGGCTATCATCTTCTTAAAGCATTTATATTCTAAGTGGTCGTCTTGGTTACGAAAGTGGCAATGTCTATCAGTCTTCTTCCCTTTGTTTTTATTTGCCTTATCATTTTTTTGAAATGATTTTTCATTTTGAAACTGAAATTAATTAGGACCCTTGTTTGGTTTAGGACCATTCTTTTTAGGATACTGCTTCTTAAGATTCTTTGAATTTGGTTGTTGCCAGGCACCTAAGACTTTCTTAGAAGAGTTTCCAAGATTAAGAAGACCAAGATATAAGAGCTTTTCTTATTCTCTTATTAAAGAATCACAAAAGGCATCAAAAGAGGGGGACTTGTAGTCTTATCCTCTTGTAATAAAGGCTTCTCTAGTAGAATGGAAGGTAGAAACAAACACAGAGTAGGCTAGTCCCAACTTAGTAAGAATGGAATAGATAAGGCTACCATCTTCTTTCTTAACCTTAACACCTTCCAAGAGAAGTATAAGGGTCTTGAACTTGGACAAAAAATCTCAATGGAAGAAAAATTATTGGGGTCCAATGTAAGCAACTCATTTTCGAGTTGATGGGCTCTAATTTCATTTATAATTCCAAAAACTTTAGTGAGTTGTTTCATTAATTCATTAGGAGTATCAAGTTCTGCGATATGGAATCTAAGGTCTGGAGAAATAGACATCCCTATCAACCCACATGTTTGATCTTGCCTATTTTTCCATTTGGCTGCCTTATCTTCATCTTGAGGTTTGGTTTCTTGGCCTGAGGCTATTCTATAAAGACCTTAACTTCGAAGTAAATCCACAATGTAGGACCACCATTGGAAGTAGTTGGTGCTGTCAAGAATAACTTGGCATGGACTTTCCATTTTAATAGAAACTGAAGTTGTAGATGCTGAAACTAAGTGTTACAATGGAAAGACCTCGAAAAATTAGGCTGATTAAAAAAAACGGCTCTGAAAACGACTTCCAGATGAAGAAGTTATGGCTTTTTGAAGAAAAGTTGTTGAAGATGCCGACGAAGTGCGTGAATGTGCAGAAATGAATGATAATGTTATATTTAAAAAAAAATCTCCCTCTTTCCAAACTTAATCTAATTAGCTCACTTAAGAAAAAAAGATTTTATGTGACTCACTTTTATAAATAAGTGAAAGTCACTTTTACAATGGTACTTCATGACCTACCCACTAAATTGTAACTTAAATAAAAGATAAAGAGACTTTAGAATTATAAGCGACTCACTTTTTATAATGGGTGAGAACACTTTTACATAAAGTAACTTTAAAACATAAGTTACATGTGCTTTTTGGAAAAGAGGAAGGTTTTTTTTTTTAGTCATTGAAGCTTTGGGGTGCGTGCTTACTTGAAAAAGTTCTTTTTTGCCTACAAAAAAAACCAAAAAACCCAACACAGACATACAAAAAAAAACAAACCTTACGGCTTGAAGTTAGCTTTAGTTGGAAACGTAATATTTTCCTCAATGATTCTGATTTTCTGAGATCACACTAAGGCGCGGCTGAAAAGAGCATACGCATGAGAAAAATCTTTCTGTTCTATTTCTGATTTTCCCAAATTGCACAGAGTCGTGGGGCAAAGACCATACACAAAAATGAAAGGTATAGATCCAGTAATAAAAAACAGAGAGATGAATAGCTAGAACTGCAAATAAAGACTACATACCTCCAGATCTTTAAAATGACGTAGCTAGGGCTACCGGAAACCTTTTTTGCATGAAACAAAAGGGGTTCCTCACTAGAACATATGCTCCTAAAACAATAAAACAATCCTCTCGGCCCGAAAGCAGTCAGAAACAGTAGATCTAGGAAACGACAATTGGATACAGTTGTACCGGCTTCAGATTTGGATCACCAACAGATGCGGCCCTCAAATAGCTCTGATACCATTTAGGAATTTACAGGGTAAGTTCCTCAGATAGAACACCAAAGGACACCGCTCACAAATAGATCACATATCAATACACTAGTATTCTTGACGTGGTTAAAACCCTCAAAGAGGGAAACAGTCCACGGCCTGAGCCAACGTGGCCACTTCAGGCAATTTATTAATAAAAGAATGAAAATTTACATAAGCTTCTCTCATGAACGGTTACCCTACAAATGACCCTCCATGCTCTTTAAATAGAGATCATGGACCAATCGGGTGTTAAGACACAGATCAAGTGTCGGTAATACTAAGGAGAGAATGAACCGTCGGATCAATTCAAGTCTAGAACATATTGTGACAGTCAGATTGTAAGTTACAAAAGTACATAGTAAAGAAACACACTTTACCTAAATCTACACTAGACCAAGTTATACTTAACTATTTCCTATGTGTCAAAATATCCTAACAAGAAAACTCACAATAAAATATCCATATCTCTAAAATAAAATGTCCTTGGCCCGAACATGCCGTAACCTTTGTATATATTAAATATGGCTAAGGAGATATTATGGGATATACAAGATGACCAAAAAAGTAAAACTATAAGATGAACTATCCTCAACATCCTCTCCATGATCATAATCACATGGAATCAATGTGGGGGTCCATGGTGGAGATTTTGTAGTCAAGAAAGCACAATGTATTAAAAGTGTTTTAATATTTCATAAGTGACAGAGGATGTTGTTTTTCACTAGTGAGATCATTAGATATTTTAAGTGATATGTTGGGACAATAGAGATTTGGTGCAGGTTGTAGTTGAAGCAACACTTTCACTATTCCACATGTGACACTGTGACATAAGATAACTTTCCTAAGTGAATGGTGAGTCGGTGACACTGTGACACGCCCCTTGCCTGAACAATCCAATAAGGTTTGGTAGACAATAAACTTAGGGAGATGAAATGGCAACAAGCAATATTGTGGTCCAAATTCATTATGACAAGGAAGAAGTTTTGTGCTTCTGGTACGTAGGTTCAATGATGCACTAGCACACTCATGGATTGATCATTTGTTTTATTCAAGTGAGATTTTTAATAATGTTTGCATAAGATATAGATGCATATTCATTAGGTTTCAAGGAAATTATTTGGACTTGGATTTTAATCTAAGTTACCCTGATCAAATAAATGAATTATGAGTTATTGAACGACATTACTTCCAAGGAGTATGAAACATGTATGTTTTTCCCCTTGTCCCGCAAGTGAATTTGTGAATTTCTAAGTGAAGCCTATGGGAATTCAATCGTACTAGATCGACAACCTATTAAGATCTCATCATGAACAAAATGTTTCAAACGAAGCTACATTTGTTGTGTTTTTGGCGCATATATATATCCACTTCAGATATATCTATATGATATAAAATCTTTGTAGACTAGATGCTTATTGATCACTTATTTCTGTGGACATATATTTAAGGAGACTAGGTAATAGCCTTTGTTGAATGGTCTTAAATCCATTTTCTATGGTTGTCTGTCCTTATGCTATAGGTGATTTTGCACAAGTTGGATGTATTTTAATTCCTACTTGAATAAAAATATGTTTTTCCTTCTGTATGTGTGCACATTTGAATTCACTAGAGAATTCCCTTCAATGTCCATGATCCACTCACATGCACCTCAAGTTGCATCAACAAGGAAGAAAGTCAATCAAAGGTGAAAAGGGGCATAAATAGATTTTCCCATGGAAAATTAAAAGCTTGCAATATTAATTGCACAAAAGAAAATGGAGAAAGAATAAGAATGTGAAGCCTAGGAGTAAAAATACACAAAATATTTATCTACAAGTTTATAGTTTCTATTTGTAATAATTCCTAAAACATAAAAAGTGCCAAACAAAGACCATTTTTAGATGGTTTTTCAAAAAAGGTTTCTAAGGTAAGATATCTACTGTTTACAATTGATTTATTTGACACCATTTCTACTTTTAGTTAGCCTACAAGCATTATCAAATCATAATTTAGTAAAAGAGCAAGAAAATAAAATAGCAATTTGTTTACTCAAAATTAATTAAAATTTAGGTTGGTGATCTGAGTAGGCCATAAACTAATTACAAATCATTTGGTAATATTGATTAGATTTTTTGCACTAACAATTATCAACTAACAAAAACAATTTATATTTTGTCCCTTTCAGTGCCAAGCCACCTATCACATAAGAATTATCATAATATAAATGTCAATAGTAAAAAATCAAATAACCAACTTTTACAAATTTTAAATGATCATAAAAAAAAACCCATAAATCACATTACTTTATCAATTTCCATTACAAAACTAAAATTTAAATATATATATAAATATAAATAGATCTAATATAATTACAAAGCTAAAATTAAAATTAAAATATAAAGCATTTTATGGTTTGAAATACTTGTAAATGTTTTGAAAAACATCACAGTGCCATGAGAAAGCTTTGGAGAATCTTTTTTTCGGTGGACAAATAAAACCAGTGGATTCAACCAAATTATTAAAACCATGTTGATAGTTGGCACATACCTCAATTTCGTATTCAAGGTCGAGACTTATATTTTATTCATAGATCACGACATTTCCCAGGCTTATGTCAAAACTCGAGTGGTCTGCCATATAGAGAGTCGTATGTGCTTTCAAAGGATAAGAATTATTCCACTAAAGGGATGATTTGGATTTCTCTTAATCCTTTGCCCTGCAACAAATTTGAAGAATTTGACAATGCAATAAAACTAAAATTAATTCAAATTGTAACTAAGAATACATACAGGAATGCCCATTTTTTTGCTCGTTAGTAAAGTTATAATTGCAAGAATAGAATAAATAGTGGATTCTGTGACCCTGAATATAAAATTCAAGTGCAAACCACATATGATAAGGCAAACTGATAGGGGTTCAAAGTTAATTTTTGTAGTAACAGATCCGTTCAAATTCCAATGTTTTGTAATAGTAGATTTAAGATTTCTAAATAATACAAGGAAAATATTTGAAATTAATATTTATTTGTTGACAAGACCATTTTTCACTTATTATAGTACTTCATCCATTTCCATTTGGAAGTGAAGAGAAACTTCAACTAATGGGAAGGTGCCAAATAAATTATTAATAACATTTTGCTTTAAAAAAAACCCTTCCACACCCTTCAAAAAATTTCATACAAAACAGTCATTTAAAATTTTGAACCATATTATAACTTGTTACAGGAAAAATGCCTCTCAAATTCCAACACTTCCCACAACAATCATAAACCCATCTTAAATGGTTCTTTCAAAAATCAATAATAATCAAATCTATTAAAGTCCAAACCTTTTTTAAAATTTTATACTCTAAAAAAATGTAACAAACCTAGTCTAAAGGGTTGTCCATGGATGGAGTTTCAAGTTCGTTAACAACACCCAAGGAGCTCATCACCCAAGAGTGAACTTCTGTGTGATAAGGCTAGGTGTATCACTGCAATAGTTCCTTCTTGAATGATATGAAAATGTATTCATCCTCTTATCGCAGATGATGATATGTCCTCAGATGAAGAGATCAATTATTCCATCATAAACCCATCTTAAGTGGTTCTTTCAAAAATCAATAATAATCAAATCTATTAAAGTCCAAACATTTTTTAAAATTTTATACTCGAAAAAAAGTGTAACAAACCTAGTCTAAAGGGTTGTCAATGGATGGAGTTTCAAGTTCGTTCAAAACACCCAAGGAGCTCATCACCCCAGAGTGAACTTCTCTGTGATAAGGCTAGGTGTATCACTGCAATAGTTCCTTCTTAAACGATATGAAAATGTATTCATCCTCTTATCACAGATGATGATATGTCCTCAGATGAAGAGATCAATTATTCCTGGGTGCATATTCAGACTGTTGACACCATTGGCATGAGCATTGACTAATTTTTGCGCAAGGATGGACCTATGCTAGTGATACCAGGCTTGTCTTTCGCTCCCAAAAGAGTCTTATTTTGAAATACAGGTTAGGTATTGGATAAGGTATTCTTTAGTGACAGAGATTTCGTGTCGTGTCAAAAGAGCCTTCCTTGGTGACACCACAGGGTTCTATATCTCATTTCACTGTTATCGCCAGTGATATAGTTTCCATATTGCATTAGATGTTATTCCCTCATCGATATCATGCTAGGACACAATTTTGGTGGTTGCAGCATAAATGAACGCATAAATGAAAAATAAATCAACCATGCAACTCCGTAAGAAGAATGTCTAATAAACAATGGGAATCAGTGACATATAATGACAGGAATTTAGCTCCATTAACTATTTCGAGAGAGCACGGGGATTTCGAGAGCTTGGAAAGGCCATAAGGATATATTTTTCTTTGTAGGAGGAAAGTCCATCTAGTCATCTCCACCAGATAATTTCACATAGGTGAAAATTTAGTGACCTTGGAGGGAAATTACACCATCAATATTCACAAGAAGTATGAGAATAGTGTGGTTAGGAGTGGTTCTGCCAATCTTCCATGGACCTCTCATGGTCGGTACTTTTTACAAGACTACAAAAAGAGACCAGGATTCCTATCTGAAGACATAGTTATTTCCATGGGTATGTGCTCCCATAATTGAATTCATGAGTCTACCAGTGTCAAAATCACTATACATCACCAACCAATGACGGTTAACTCCTTTCCTTCATATAAAGAAACTATTATTTGTAACTCATGTGGTAATCTATGGAGCACGTGCTCTTCTAAGCATTTATAATGGCTGCACCAATATGAGGAGAATAAAAGGGCATTGTGTGTGTATATATATGTCAAGGCACCCAACATGGTAGTGATTAACACAATTATACATTATTGCAATATGGAGATCTCTGTATGTACAAGTATGTGTGTACATTACCCATATTTCGGACGAGAATGCAAGCAACCATTTCTTACCGAGTTTTACTCCCCAAGAATATAAAATTGGGTTATACAATGACGTTGAAGCTTAGTTTTAATAAATGGAAATGACATTCTGGAAAGCTTGATTATAAAATTTAGATATGCTCCTTAGAAGGAAGGAATCTAATAGAGAAATGCTCAAGATTCTAAAATTGAAAAGATATATACATTTTTAGATGATGAAGCCTAGAGACTCCATAATTCTAGTCATACCCTAACACAATTGTGCAACTCTCTTGGTCATAAATATACATGGCCAAAGGAACTTAATGGAAGTAAACTACGAAAATATAGGGGTGAACTCAAGGAGCATTACTGTGCCCCCACATGCTCAGGATCCTAAGCTATCCTTTTGAGTTGAATTGTAAGGAAATATTGGGTGCATATGTGAATATAATACATCATAGAATCATATGTTTGGGAAGACTCAAACTTGCTAATTCCTTTAATCATAAAGACTTATTATGCCACCTATAATGCTTATTGTCAAGCCATATCAAGCTAGACTTTATTAAGATGCCCAACAACAAGCCAAGTGTCTACGTTTTTAGTGGCATATATACAAAGACTATCCAATGACCAAGTTCATTCAATCACGCTATAGAAATCACCAATAGGTTATCATACACATGTAACATTAAATTATATAATATACCAAATACATTTTCAATATAAGTATTTCAAATTCAAAACAAATCCTTGGACTTATCTAAAATATTCTACGTGTAACTAAAAAAGGGTATGCACCTTTCTACCCAACCATAGGCTTAGTTGGGCTTGTCTTCTCTACATTTGTCCACCCCCTAGCCAAACCATGATTCCACCAGGGGGAGAAATTGGGTTCTTAAGGAATCTTTTAGATGTGAAAGCCACTCTCCTTCACAAACAAATAATTTTAGTCATCCTCTATCCATTGGTGTAGGACTTCCATGAATTGTCCAGAAACCTTCCCAACTAGTTATGGCTGCACAAGGGAGTTCCTTCTTTGATAATGTGGTCCATTATTAATCTCCCCTCCCAGTGCTTTCTCTCCAATGAAACCAACTTCAAATTTGTATGCCTCATTTTATCAACTTGGGTTTGGGATTTCCTACCCTAAATTAGTAGTAAAATTCAATATTTAGCATTCCCAAACACTTAGGCATTGTCTCTAATTATATTTAGCACCATTTGGGCTATCCTAGTGATTTTTATCTATTGGAAATTACCAAAAGAAAACTCACTCGTGAATTTGCTCATTTTTCACTCATTGGTGCTATCTTTTATTTGTAAACTCTTCCCTTCACTTCTTAGGCCTTCATCACCCTCTCCACACTCAAAACAATTTCTCACTTAACCCCCATGTGTGTTTATCCACTCCAACTAAGGAAGACCTGTACAAATTTATAATGTATTTCATGGGTCAATCTTAGGACTTTAGATGGGTATTGGTTTTACCCATTTCATACTATTTTTAGCTTCCCACTCCATATCCATGCCTCCATAACTATGGATGGTGGCTTCCCAAGTGTCCAACTTTCTTCAATAATTGATTTTTGGGAAATGTGAAGGAGAAAAATAATTTCAAATTCAGAATTTGAATTTTTTTTCAAGATGGGTTTTTGGCTATGACTATATGGTTATTTTCTTAGTAGATGAGGAAATTTCCTAACCCCCTCATTGATTTCCACTCATGGTATCATGGATAGTATTAGTGATCCAATATTATTCATTTTATTGGAGAGTTTTCATTAATTAACACAATGAATTTAAAAAATTTAAAATTGGTCCATCATAATCCAAAAATCACCAAAGCATTTATGATGTGATTTAAAGTGATACTATTTCCTGATTGTGATTATATTTCAGGAGAAAATAGTCTATTACAACCCCCTCCCCTTCAAAGGAACACTGCCCTCAGTGTTCTACGATTAGCAAAATTGAATTTCTATAGTAAGAAAAATGGGTATGCCATTTTCATGGCATCCTCTAGTTCATATGTGGCTTCATTCTCTTTACCACATCTTGACTTGCACGATGACTCAGTTATGAAACAATATATCCTTATTATCTAATAAGCATTGAGGCTTGGGTTAGAATTCTCCTTTAGGTTCCACCTTAGATATATCCTAAGCAATGATGTGACTAGGATCATGAACATATTTCTTAAGCAAGGACACATGGAATACATCATGAGATTTAACATGCATATCTTTGAGATTCTACTTCATTTAAGGGATTTCGATGAAACATGTTACTGGTGCTACATACTTATCATAAGGAGTAGATAAAGAAATGGAGTTTTGCTTCTTACTTGCCCAAGAGACTAGAGAATTGCCCAAAATGAATGTTACTCCTGATGTGTTTTTCTTGTCATGAATGCTACCAACCCAATCAGAATCAATATAAGCCACCAAATTGAAATATTTACCTTTCAAATACCTCAAGCCATAATCAATACTACCTTGGAGATATTTGATGATCCTCTTAACTACTTTTACATGAATTTATTTGGGATTAGACTGAAATCTACCAACCCTACAACTTGCATAATGTCAGGTTTAGAAGTTGTTAAATACAACAAGCTACCAATCATTAATCCGTAAGTGGACTAATTTACCTTAGGAGATTCATCATCCTTGCTCAATTTGCAACCAATCACCATGGGTGTACTAATCGGTTTATAATCCTCCATACGAAATTGTTTCAACTTTTCTCTTAAATACTTGGATTGAGAGATGAATATGCCTTTGTTCTTTTGTCTAACTTGTAGTCTAAGGAAGAATGTCAACTCACTTAACATGGACATTTCCAACTCCTTTTTCATGTCTTCAGCAAACTTGTGGCCCATTTCCTCCAAAAGCTTCAAAAAATGATGTCATCGCATACACAACAATAATAAGAAAATGATCATTATCAAATTTAATGTATAAATGATTATCAGTTGATCCTCTGTTGAAACCGTGTTGTTGTAGGTACTTGTCTAACTTTGCATACCAAGCTCTTGGAGCTTGTTTCAACCCATAAAGAGCCTTTCTTAACCTGCAAACTTGATTTTCATTGTTTGATAATTGAAATCCTTTTGGCTATTCTATGAATACCTTCTCTTCAAATTCACCATTCAAGAATTTTGACTTGGAATACATTTGATAAAGCTTAATATTCTTATAACATGAAAATGCCAAGAACATTCTAATAATATCTAATCTTGCTACTGATCCAAAGGTTTCTTCAAAATAAATACCTTCTACTTGAGTATATCCCTTGCATACTAGTATTGACTTATTTATTACCACTTGGCATTTTTCATTCAACCTGTTCTTGTAGATCCATTTGGTTCAAATGATATTCTTTCCTTTTTTTCTTGGTACTAGCTCTCAATTATTGTTCTTTTCGATTTGGTCTAGCTCCTCATTCATTACGTTGATCCAATTTTTATCCTCACTAGCCTCACTGAAGTTCTTTGGCTCTACTTGGGACAACAATACAAAGTGTGCTTGGTTCAAATTGGTCATCAATATTCTCCTTGTTTGTACTCCTAACTCCTTATTCACAATTATTTGGCTTTCAAGATGATTCTTTTGTATGTGACTAGGAGGAGATTTTATTGCTAAGGGGGTATTTTATTCTTCTTCTTCTTCCTCATCTGACACTTCTTGATCTTCATACTTTATGGATTCATAATATGCATCAACAGGTTCTTTAGGCTCTTCATATTTTGGTAAGATCTCATCCACTAGGAGATCAATGGACTCCATTATTTTGTTGGTCCTTTTTTTATATCACTTGTAGCCTTTGCTTTTGAATGAATAACGAAAAAAAAAACCTTCATCAACTCGCGAGTCAAATTTTCCAATATTTTCATCATTCCATTTTATATAGCATTTGTTTCCAAAAACCTTGATATGATCTACTTTTGTGGGCCTCCCTTTCCATAACTCATAATGTGTCTTGTCACTATTTGGTCTTAGTAGAATTTGTTTTTCCAAATAAATTGTTGCTTGAGCTACTTCTCCCAAAAAATTATGCGAACATTATCCTCATCCATCATTTCTCATTCCATTTGTTGAATTGATTCATTATTCCTCTCCACCACACCATTTTGCTGAGGTGTTTTTGGTAATTGAATATTTTCTTTTAACACCACGCTCTTCACTATTCACCTCCTCTATTGGATCTTAGGCACTTGAGCATCAAATCTTTTTCATCCTCAACTTGAGAGTTAAAAATTTTGAACTTGCCAAAGGCTTCTTATTTCTATTTCATTAGCATGATCCAAGTAGCTCTTGTGAAATCATCAATGAGCAGTATGAAATACCTTTCTCCTCTTGTACTTTGTTTTCTTGTAGGCCCACAAATATCAGTATGCACTAGCTTTAAGGGTCTGGAATCCAAATAATATTTACTCTTGAAGTGAACCCTTGCTTGCTTTCCAAATTGACATGATTTTCATATGATGTTGTTCAGTTTAAACAATCTCCACAACCCTCTAACTACTTCAATTTTTTTGACAATGATTGGGTCAAAGCATGGAGTTGGGTTGCAGTTTTTAGCAAAATGAGGGCGCATTTTACTAAAAAATGGATGCTCGATCAAGCAATTTTAAATGCTTGATTGAGCAATTTTTAAGGGCTTGATCACATTGTTGAGGCACTTAAAATAGCTCCATCGAGCATTTAAAAAAACTATCGATCAAGTTGTTTTCTAATACAAGTTAACGATTCGATCGAGCCATTGGATTGAACGAAAGATATAGCTCGATCAAGCATTATTTCTACTTCAAATGCCCTAGCCGCAACTTGTGTAAGTCATTTTGGTTGAACCATGAGAGGAAAAGGAATTCGATAGAAGATTTCTAAGCTCGATCGAGATGGAGGAACTCAATCCAGCTACCCATCAACCCCACGAATGACCTAGAAGCTCAAGCCAAGGTAGGTTTCCTATCAATTTTGTATCTTTTATTTAATTTTTTTTTGCAAAATAAAATATATTAATTTGAAAAAAATACCTAGCATACAAAAACTACAAAAAAAATCTTGAAAGTCACCATGAAAACCACAAAAGAAACATAAAGAAAACCCTTGAAAACCACAAAAACAGCTTAAAAAACCACCAAGAAAACCCTTGAAGACCATAAAAAATATAGAAAACCCTTGAAAAACACCAAAAAAAACTATAATCTAGGTTTAATTTTCTTTTTTTTTTGTTTTTTTTGTAAATTTCATTCTATACATTATCTGTAATATTAACATGTTTATTATAAAATAATTAAACTATAGAACTATAATAAATAAATAAATTACGAACTTTAAATTGACATAATGAATATGGTTGTTCATGGTGAATCTCTATTAAATCAAATGAGAAATTTTATTTTATTTTTTTATTTTAAATTTATATTTATCTTTTTTAATAATAAATATGGTAATTTTTTTTATAAAATTAATTGTACTTAAATAAAATATTTTAACTAAATTAAAAGTCCAAAACAATTTTTTTATTTATTTAATTAAATTCTATTAACCCCACACAGACACACACACACACACACATATAAAGTTGTAAAGTATAGCATAACTATAACTATTATATATATACAACATAATTAGATATATAATTATATAATATAACATAACATGTAACATAACTATATAACTAGATATTATAACATAGTTATAGTTATAACATTTTATATAGACATATATTTAACATTTAACATAGTTTTATAACTATTTAACATAATGTGTTCTTCATAATTTAACATAAGATGGGTGATGCTCAACAACTTTTTTAAGACTCGAATTGATTTATAAACTGTAATTTTCCTAAAAATTTGCATTACTCATATTTGTAGAATTATTTAATATAATGATACATGACAACTATGTATCTCTTAGTTCCCACCCTTATTAAATTTATTAGTTGAGTAATGATTTTATAACTTACACTTCCTATATTTTTATTTAACTATATAACGCAACATAACATAACTATATATATATGTGTGTGTGTGTGTGTGTGTGTGTGTTTAAGGCTCAATAATGCATCATTAATACATACATTAAATCTATGATGAAAATTTCATTTAAAGTGAATATATAAGCATTTTGACTCTTTTCTAATTCGTACCATACCATTTCATTATATAGTGTGTCATACCAGAAACATTGTCTTCATGTACTTGCACCTAGTACTTTTAATGTGTAAAAATCAAACATTGAAAGAACTTGTTTTATGGAGTATTTGGTTGGCATGAAGTTTTATTAGTTTTTCAAATAGGTTTATTTCAATTTTTTTACATATATTTACATATTTCTACTCTATGAATAAAACACATTATTTATAAATAGAAAAAAATGTAAATTAGATTTTCATGATCATATTTTTCGATTGTGTTTACATGGAACTCAATACTTTAGTTGATAATTTATCAAAATAGACACCTTATTTAGTTTAGGACTTTAGCCTAGATTATTCTACTTGAGTTTATAAATGGTTTTCTTGTCAACATTTTTTTATTGGATTAGTTTATATGTATTATATGTAATTTACAGAGCCATATCCCATACACCCCCCAACTGCAACCCGTCGGAGTGTTGGGGGATATGTTATACATGGTCGAGCTAGATCACATTACCATACTAGAGTGTTTTTTCAACTCATAGATCCTAGCTCGAACAGAAATCAAAGTGTCATAGGCAGTGTGTATGTCATGATCTTGCTACATATAGTGGACCTTCTTCACCTATTGCAGGTATACATCTTGCATTTTAAATCCTCTTTAAACTTTATGTGTTTATGTCTTGAAATTGTCTTTAATTTTTAAATCATCTTCAATTGATGTGTTTGAATTTAATGTATATGTTATTATGCTTCTAGTTTGTTATATATATATATATATATATATATATAATTGTTTATGATTTGCAGACCCTCAACAGGTTGAAGATGAGGATCAAAGTGTAGTGTCGATCCCTCTATGGGACGATGTTATAGCCAGTATCACAATTGAGGATGTTAGGGCCTAGCATACATGGATCACATGAGAGTTGGATAAAATCTTCGCTAGTTCACCTACTAGGCGTAGTTTGTCTCTAATGCTGGATATCATCAGCAAGTTGATCGAGACATACCAAAGGGAAGGCCCACAAAGCCACCTCCTATATTCCATACATACAATTAGGAGGTTATAGCTTAGAGGCCCACACTCTTGGAAGGAAGTTAAAGATTCCACCAAGAACATTGATATTCACGAGAGTTGTATGACATCCCTTTGGAATGTCGTGCCAAATATTCTAGTCTGATTTCGCTAAAATATTTTAATAATGTTGATGCAACCCCTTTTGTTTATGATCGATTCATTGGAGCTTGCATCCACTTCCCCTACCATGACTAGGTCCCCATTTACATTGCAAAGCATATATATGTAGAGTTTGTGCTAGATATGAGGCCAGATTACACCATGGGGGCTTCAATGGGGAGAAATACCATACCATGTGCATTCATATTGGGGGATATATATTAAGGATAAAATAACATAATATATTGAGCATATACTAACGATTAAAGGCATTTTATATTCACAAGTATAAAAATGGAGCTCAAATTTAATGAAAAAAAGTAAAGGGGTATAAAAAATGTTAATGAAAAGATGGATACCTACAATGTCTAGTGAAAGTAGGGGTTTTTTTAATTGGGAAAGCGTATTTGGTTCGTATTGGTAGGGGGTTAAATAATGTGATTTTTAGATGTTTTTTCCAATATATAGAAAAGTTAAGGGTGTTGTTTAGTATGCCACGAACACACGTGATATGTTAAAGGTTCATTGAGTGAAGCCCCCATGGATTACACTAGCACCGGAGCTAATTTTTATGAACCTAGTCTGGGATGTAATTATGAATGTGTTGGGGCTCGTACGGACCTTGCGCATGTAGCACCACCTCTGAGAATGTTGCCACGACCATCTCGGAACGTGGTATTGCTGACAGAGCTACAACAGTTGTCACAACTTGACGCTGAGACTAGGCATACCATTGCAGATAACATGCAAATAACATTTTCCATTACACATGTTGCATTGCGTGGAGAGATGAGTATACCACCTTCATTGCCTCATGGCCCACCATTTGCATTACATGATTATTCATATCTCGAGAATCTAGGGAATGACTAAATTTTGTCATATGCATGTACATGTTGTGATATCATTCGTGACACTTGGAGGGTGCATGGCCCATGTGACATAGACCAGGCACACATATATGAAACTTTTGACTCTTATTGTCAAATTTTACATTATTTATATTAATAAGTTTGTAACAGATTGCATTTATATTAATAATTTCATGATAACATGCATGCACAACCCAGATACATAGATGAACTTCTGAGGTCATCTGAGGGTACAGTTGACTAGCTTGAGAAACTTGAGCAGCCTCCTCTAGTGCAGGTTTCCATGGCTCAATCACCTCCACCTCATAACACTCATGGACTAACAATTGAGGTGAATTTTTTTATTCTTAAGATTTCAACATTTTCTTTTTTTATGTTACATGATGTAATACCTTCCTCCCACATCTACCCAAGTAACCAGCCAAAAGGGGAAAATATGCGACGAGAGGCTACTATAATGGGATTCAACCTCCTAGGTGACCTTAAGGAAGTGGAATCGATGTAAATACACCATACATACCTTCCACATCAACAAAAAGGCACTCAGGAACCATCCCAACCTCTCAGGTAACCATCCACTGGGTCCCACTGGGCTTTTGAACCAATTAACTCCCAAACACTCCTTTGATATAGGCATGCCCGCGTCCATAAATCTCTGGACGCTCCCACAAGATGGTATGCCAGCATCCAAGGACTATTTTTCTTAGTGTTGTGCCAGCAACCCCAGGATTTGAGCCATTTTTTAGGCCCAAAGCCCAGATCATTGCCCATAATTCAATGATACCTTCATAACAGAAAGATAACATTGAAATGATGATACAAATGAAATTAATTGAACAAGCCCTTGACTATACCCCTACTATCCATGATAGGCATTTCATCAAACATATCACAAATATGTAATCTACAGGCATAAACAACATATCTAAGCATAGGGGTCTCATACTTATCTAAGATTCGCTATGAGGCATTGTCTCCTTATCACTTTAGCTGCATTGTCATCTATTAGGCCGTAGATACATTTTTCATTCATTTAAAAGTAAAAACATGATGAGATCCATACATAGCCACTACCATGATACATTTTCATAACCAACATAATAACAACAAAAATACCAAGGGAACAACAACCATATAATCCACATATAAGCCAGTATAATCCTCACGAATTAACAAGGAGAGATAACCTCATATTAATTATGCAAAAGCCAACCCGATATGGAACTACCATGTTCCAACCAATAATAGATTGGTTGAGCCAAGTCTCTCTTCAACCAATCACCCTCGTGCCATATTCCAAGAATGAATGTGGGATCTCATAAAACACCTCAATAAAAACCATCCAGGGCTTACAAAAGCCAAACAACCTCAACCCATCAAAAATTGATTTCACCTCATGGTCAAACTTCAAAAAACCATTGCCAGATTGGTCTCTACCCAAGCCTTCTAGGATTAGTAACTCAACCCACAGTTGTCGTGGGGCTTCCAGAGCATTTGTCCAACCCAGTCTTCCAGGACTAGTAACTCAACCCACCAAGGGTTTCTAGAGCATTTTTCCAACCAAGGCTTCCAGCACTAGTAACTCAACCCAAGTTGTTACAGGGCTTCTGCAACATTTGTCCAACCAGGGCTTCCAAGAACTAGTAACTCAACCCAAGCTAAAGGAAACCTGAGAACCAACCAGAAAAAAAATAAATGAACCCACAACAAAATGGATATCCAGGAAATGGAAAGGTTAGGAAAATCCACTATCAATCCAGGCAATCCTCCATGCCAATGACGGATCATAACAAAGACATCACATGCATGTGTCATGCATGCCAAAACTAGTGAAGAAAACATATATGCAACTAAGTACCTACAAGAAAAACTCGTTTTAGCTGCTAATCCTGACATCATCTTGCGATTTCCTTCTTTTACTTTTCCTTCTTGCTCCAAAACTCCAAGTATGCCACACTCTCCAAGAGTGCCCCAAGAAAAATCTAAGTTCCTAAGAGTATGAGAGAGAGACACTAGAGAGAGAGCTTCAAAATTGAACTGACAAAAGTCCTCACTGACCAAGCTTACCCACTGATCCTCATAATACTTTTTATTAATGAGGCCTCTATGTTATTCAATTTCCATTATTTTCCTTCATTTTCCTCCTCACATGCAACCTGTGACCTTTCACC
The DNA here is from genome assembly GCA_031772625.1 of Pinus tabuliformis. Lineage (NCBI taxonomy): Eukaryota > Viridiplantae > Streptophyta > Pinopsida > Pinales > Pinaceae > Pinus > Pinus tabuliformis. The sequence continues at coordinate 855,763,409 of CM062816.1, forward strand.
TCCCTTCTCCTAATTTCCATTATTTTCATAAATAAATGTGCCAAAATGCCAATTTTCCTTTTCAAAGCCTTTTCCATTGTCTTTGCCAATTTCCTTAGCCATAATAAACTGAAGTGGCACTCCACTAGGCTGTTTTGCCCACCATTCATCTTGGAATATGTGTCTTATGACCGTGGTCTTATATATTTTTTACATGGATTTTTAACCTGGGATATTACAGAACCCTCCCACTTGGGGGAATACCATCCTCGGTGTTCAATGACACCTATAACTAGTAAGACCGCTAAAAACAAAACATACTTCCCATGGAGCTTTATAACATACCTCATTGCAATATTTAAAATGACCATCTGCTAAAACATGACAAACATACCATTTATTAGAGCTTTATAACACAACTCATTATGATATTTACAATAATAACCACATATACACACATATACATTTCTTCATTCGGAAAATAATCATACTGTTTATGAAGCTTTATAAATCATCCTCAATACAGTATTTAAAATAATACACATATATACACATGTAATAGCGCTAGTGAAAATTTCATATAATAAAAGTTAATAAAGGAAAAATAAGACCACGGGTAAGGGATGCATATTCGAAGATGAATGTTGGGAAAAGATATCCTAGTGGTCATCACTCGATGTGTGTTTTGGATAAGGAAAATTGGCAAAGGCTAAGACAAAGGCATAAAAAGGAAAAAATGCATTTTTGGCACATTTGTTTATGAAAATAAAGGAAATTAGGAGAAAAGTAAGTTGAAAGGTCACAAGTTGCACGTGAGGAGGAAATTGAAGGAAAATAATTGAAAATGAAGAAAATAGAGGCCTCATTCATAAAAAGGATTCTAAGGATTAGTTGGTAACCTTTTTTCGGTTAAAGTTTGGAGCTCTCTCTTTATTCTCTCTCTCTCTCTCTCTCTCTCTCTCTCACTATTGGTCACTTAATTTTTTCTTCGAGCACTCTAGTTCTGAGCAAAGGAAAGAGAAAATAAGGAAGGGAAAGGAAGGCAAGAAAGGAACAAGGAAAGGAAAGCAGGATCAAGCAGTTTTAGCAGGAATACTTGTAGCTAACCTTTTGCATGTGTGATTTCTTAGCTGGTTTGGACATGCATGTCTTTGCATGTTTGTGTATGGTTCTCTTATTATCAGTGGCATGGTTTTGTCAGGTTATGACAATGGATTTCAGCCTAGCCTAGCCTTTTTCCAGATGCCATGGTATGTTGGGAAGTTATTTTGGTTTTTGAGTTTTGGAATTGCCAAATGGATTTCGGAATCCGGGGTGGAGGTGGTCTCAAGGTTCATTCCCAAAATCCTAGGAATCCCTTAACCAGTTTTGGCGGGATACACAGTAAAGCCTGAGGGAGTAGTCTCGGTTTAGGGTCTAATGATCAGGGTTTGGATTGCGTAAAGCCAGAGAGACAAGGAGACAAAAAATTCCTCAAGGATAGTGATGGATTCTAGATGGCATTCCAAGTTCTGTTCGATTGTGATTGGAGCACCAGTTTTGGTGTGATCATAGTTTGATGAGGGTGGAGGTGGTTTAAACTCTAGATCCCCTTGGTTGTTCTTGGATGGATTATTCTATGGGATACCACATTCATGCTTGGAATATGGCACGAGGGTGACTGGCTGAAAGAGAGATTTGGTTCAGCCATGTCTATGGTTGGGTGGTATGTGGAAGTCCCGAACCTGGTCAGATTTGCCTATGATTAATAAAAGCTAAGTTCTCTTACTTTTGCATTGATTTATATGTGGATTTAATAGTTGTCATATCTTTGATATTTATATTGTTTTATGTTGGTTACAAACCTGGTTATATGATTGGTTTATGTCATGGTTATTTCATATATTTACTTGTAACTATTAAATGGATGGATGCAAGACCTAATTGATGATGTAGTAGTTCAATGGAGAAGGAGGTGATCCTTTTGGTTATGTTTCATAAGTTGTTTCAGTCATTTATGCTTTGTCTTGTATCCTAGACCTGTAGGTTGCATTGATGCCAAGCATTTAACAGAATGTTAGTCCTGATTAGGGATGCTCAGACCTAGTCCTCAGGGGGATTTTTGATTAATCAGCATTGTTATCACGTTTTTAATGAATTCTGGAAGTTACAACAAGTTCTGGGTAAAGGTCAAGATTTTGGGCTAGAGAAGTGGATTAAATCCTAGGGTTGTTAGCATAGAACTAGGAATTTTGGTTCACATTCGTTGGCATGCAAGCCTGTGAGAGCGACTTTGGGTTTCTAGTCACTCCCTTTCTCATAGCATGAGAGTGACTATGGCCTAAGAGCTACAAAATAGAAGTGGGACCCATGGACAGGTTGTCTGAGTGGTTGACTTGTCCCCTGAGGGTTTTGTTGATGATGTTGGATGATTGTATGTGATGGTCTGTCGATTCCACTTCCTTCAAGTGACATAGGAGGTTGAATCTAATCGTAGTAGCATCTCTCCTCATGTTTACCCCGGTTGGCATGGTTACTTTGGGTAGACCTGGGAGGGGGTGTTACAAATTGGTATCAAAGCATGGTTGCACTCTCTTTGGGTCATATTTGGTGCTACAGATATGGGTGAATGTGTTGGTCATGCATGCATGTTATTTGCATGTGTGGCTCTTACACTTGCGTTCCATGTTCTTGTTGTACTGCATCATATTGATCATGGTAGTAGTAAGGTTATCATGAGGAACTTGATGTCGATTTTATGGAATGCATCGTCATGAGTATATGACTGGTTATACAATTATATGCAACTTGATTACATCCTTGTATGTTGGGTTGCATTCTTGGTTATTTGATTACATGCATCAGTCTTGTAGGTTGATTACAAGAATTGATCACTTATGCTTGATTACATGCAGTTATGCGTATGTGTAGTTGATTAGGAATTGCTTATGCAGGTGGATAGTTGCATGAGGCAATGTGTATATTGGAGTAATGGTTGTTGTCATGCATGAGGTCATAGCATGCATTGTTGATATGGCCTTGCATTGATGATTGGACCCTAGTTAGTATGATGGTTATGCATTGATGCACTTATTGATATATTTCTATATGTTAATATGGTTATCTTGTACATGCATCACGCTAACTTGATGGTCTTGCAAACAAGGTATCCTCCCTAAGTTATTCTAAAGTACGTTGATTTATGGTGATTTGGTTTAGTTGACATAGTATGCCTTGTAGGAAAGAGATCAGATGGCTAGCAAGGTTGTAGACTACATAGAATCCCCCTATGAGTTAGATGGGCAGCATGGTGTGGGGCACTCTTCTGACTTGGTAAACACATTTAGAAGCCTAAAGGAAGAAATAAGTAGTTGCAAAGCAAACAATGACAAAATCATATAGTTGCAAGAGAAACAAGTAGAGATGAATGTGATATTACTTCAGAGTTTGTTAGATTTGCAGCGACATGGACCTCTTCGGGTCAGCCATGGACATGACGATGGAACTAATGGGGCATATGGCAATAGTTCTCATAGTAGACATATGTCAGATAGATATGAAACTATCAGATATGGCAGGATGTTTGGAACTCCGGATAGGTGGGGTGACAAGCATAGGTATTACTCTAGTTCTAGTTTTGATAGACATCATGATTGTCATCATTATCATCTGTATTGAAGGAATGATAGAGGATACTTGTCGGATGAGTTCTAGAAGGAAAAGCCACCTACCTTTGATGGAGAGATGAAGAAATTGCAAGATGTAGAGGCTTGGTTTCTTGGCATGAGGAAATTCTTTAGATTGCATGATTACTCAGAAACATGAAAGAAAGGATAACACTTTTCAGTATGAAAGATAAAGCGGATATTTGGTGGGAAGATGTGAAGAATTTCAAGGAAATACATGAGGACAATTTGACTTGGCATGTGTTTGAAAGGCTCTTCAAGAAGAAGTACTTGTCTGAGAGGTATTATGATGACAGAGCTAAGGAGTTTTATGAGTTGCGGATGGGTTCTATGATAGATGAGGAGTATAATAGCAGATTTTTGGAGCTGTTGAGATATGTGCCTTACCTCAGAGAGGAGAAGGCCAATGTTCAAATATTCGTCAGTGGATTCCTAGTTTCATACAAAGACCGGATTAAGTTCGATGAGCCTAGATTGTTGGACGAGGCCATCCGAAAGTTGAAGCATTGTTATGAGCAGTTGAAGCGCAAAGTTGAGCCAAAACATGACTTGAAAAGAAATGACAAAGCTAAAGGAAAATGGTCATCAAAGAGAGGAAGACCTCAAGATGCAAGTGAGAAAGATAATGCAGTTCCTTACAAGAGATTCAATACAGCTAAGAAGGGACATGGAAAGAAGTAGGCTAGAGGCGGTGGTAGGGAACCATTGCAATGTTGGATATGTGGTCAAGATAATCCTAAGAGGGATTGTTCGCAGTATCAGAGTGGTGCTAGACCCCAGATCTATAGTGCTCATTAGGCGCATACAGTTGGTGATGTTGGTCATAGCATTCCTCATATTTATGCAACTGTGGACAATAGGAAAGTAGATCATGAGGCATCAATCATTGAGATGGACGGTAAGCTTTGTGATCAAGTTGTTTCTATTTTGATTGATCATGGATCTAACTATATTTATATTAATCCTAACGTGGTGGATAAGTGTGGTTTGAGAAAAGAAGTGCATGCAAAATCTTCGTTGGTACAGTTGGCTACAGGTACAAAGAAGCGAGTTCACCATTGGGTAAGAGCTTGTGCATTTGAGTTAAATATTATGCCTACATCAGCACATTTGAATGTATTGCCATTGGGATCGTATAGTATGCTTTTGGGCATGGATTGGTTATATCTTCACATAGCCAAAGTGGATTTCTTCAACAAGGACATTGAGTATGTGGATGATAGTGGGGAAAAGAGGACCTTATAGGGAAAGAAGAAGCCTACATCAGTGAGAATGGTTACCAATATGCAGGTTAAGCGTAGTTGCAGAAAAGGTTGTGCGATGTTTGTAGTACACATTTCTAGTGACAAGGGTAAGGAGGTTGAGGATGCAGAGGTGTTAAGTAGGTACCTAGTTTTGCAGTAGTTTCAGGATGTATTCCATGAGGACATTACAGAGTTTCCACCTTACAAGGAGGTAGACTTTTCTATTGAGTTGGTGCCAAGGGCAGCTCCAACATCGAACGTACCTTACAGGATGAGCACACCTAAGTTGGTGGATTTTACGTTGCAACTAAAAGAAATGTTGCAAAAAGGATACATCAGACCCAGTGTATGACCTTGGGGTGCACCATTGTTGTTCGTAAAGAATAAAGATGGCACTCTTAGATTGTGCATTGATTACATGCAGTTGAATAAGGTAACGATCAAGAACATATACCCTTTATCAAGGATTGATTATTTGTTTAATTAGCGAAAGGGAGCAACAATGTTCTCTAAGATCAACTTGAGATCAAGATACCATCAGGTACACATCAAGGAAGAGGATACCTTCAAGACTGCGTTCATGACCAGGTATGGGAATTATGAGTTTGTTGTTGTTCCATTCAGGTTGATTAATTCTGTAGCTACATTTATGTGTTTGATGAATAGTTTGTTGTGTCCTTATTTGGACAATTTTTTTATTGTATTCATTCATTACATATTGGTATATTCTAAGAATGAGGAAGAACATTCCAAACATTTAGTAGCAGTGTTGAGATTACTAAGAGAGAATCAATTGTACGCTAAGCTTAGCAAGTGCAGCTTCTTTCGGACTGAGGTACATTACTTGGGACATGTTGTCTCCAAGGAAGGCATAGCAGTAGATCCAGAAAAGATAAGGGTCATCATGGAATGGGTAACTCCTAAGAATGTGGATGAGGTGAGATCATTCATGGGACTAGCGGGTTGCTATAAGAGGTTCATCAAGAACTTCTTACGCATTGCATATCCTATCACATCATTGCAGCGGAAAGGTAAGAAGTTTGAATGGATGGTGGAATGTGAAGATAGTTTTGAGCATCTTAAGCAATTGTTAACACATGCACCAATGCTAAAGATTGCAGATCTAGATGAGGAGTTTGTAGTGTGTACAGAAGCTTGCAAGAGAGGAGTTGGGGAATTTCTCATGGAATAAAGACAGGGAGTGTACTATGAGTCACAGGAACTAAATGAGCATGAGTAAAAATATCCAACTCATGATCTTGAGCTAGCAACAATTATACATGCATTGAAGATGTGGAGACATTATCTTCTAGGAAGGGGGATTACATTGATGAGCGATCAGAGTGGGTTGAGGTATTTGTTTGACTAGTTGAATCTAAATGCCAAGTAAGTTAGATGGTTGGATACCCTTAGTGAGTTTGACTTCGAGGTCAGATACATCAAAGGGAAAGATAACCGAGTTACAGATGCTCTTAGCAGGAAGGTACAGGTAAATCATATAGTAGCTATAAGCTCCTATAAGACAGAGTTACATGATAGGATCTTGTAGGCAGGACAATGGGATGACAAATACATGGAGATCATGTACATGCTACAACAGAGTACAGGCACAAGTACAAGTGAAGGTACAGGTACAGGGGATCAGGATGCAGACTATTGTCTCACGACAGATGGCTTGGTCAGGTTTTGAGACAGGATCTATGTGTCAAATTGCAGTGAGCTCAAGAAGCTTATATTAAGGGAGTTTCATGTGAATCCATATTTGGGTCATCCAGGATATCAGAAGACATTGATGGTGGTGAAGAAGTTTTACTGTTGGCCAAATTTGAAGAAGGAAGTGGAAGAGTGCGTGGCTAGATGTTTAGACTGTCAACAGGTAAAGGTAAAATATAAGCATCTAGTTGGTCTACTACTACCTATAGCAATTTTGGAATGTAAATGGGAGGTCATTTCCATGGATTTCATCACAAGTCTTTCGAGGACAAAAAGGTAGCATGATTCTATTATGGCCATGGTTGATAGGTTGAGCAAGGTAGCTCACTTCATTCTGGTGAAGACTACATATGCAGCGAGTGAGGTAGCACAGGTTTTTATCAGAGATATAGTGAGACTACATGGTGTTCCAAAGAATATTGTGATGGACAGGGATGCAAAGTTCACTTCCAAGTTTTGGAAGGAGCTATTTGCAGGCTTGGGTACAGAATTGGCCTTCAGTACAACTTATCATCCACAGACAGATGGTCAGACAGAGAGGGTCAACAAGATCTTGGAAGATATGCTGAGGATGTACGTGATGCACCAGCAAAGGAAATGGGAGGAGTATCTACCATTGGTTGAGTTTGCATACAATAATGGTTTTTAGGAGTCCTTGAGGATGAGTCTTTTTGAGGCAATGTATGGAAAAATTTGTAACACTCCCATCAGCTGGAGTGATCCAATGAATAGGGTACTTATTGGACCAGACATGTTGATGGACATGGAGTAGGAAATGCAGGTTATAAAGAAGAATATAAAGGAAACACGGGATAGACAGAAGAGTTATGCAGATCAGCACAGGGTGTTCAAAGAGTTTCAGGTTGGGGAGCATGTGTATTTTCCCATCAATCCCAAGAAAATATCTTTAAGGATTGGTTCATGTGCCAAGTTGGCACCACGATATTGCGGGACTTTTGATATCCTTGAGAGGATTGGACCAGTGGCATATCAACTTGCACTGCCTCCAACAGTGAAAGTCTGTGATGTTTTCCATATTTCATTGCTTAATAAGTACATAATGCATGTTGATCATGTTATTGATTAGTTTGTATTGTAGGTGGATCAAGAAGGAGAGTTCCAGCCGGAGCCTAAGTGTATATTGCAGTGGAAGCATCTCATGCTCAGGAACATAGCCATAGAGAAAGTTAAAGTGTAGTGGAAGCACTTTGGGCCTAAAAAAGCGACATGGGAGATGGCAGATCAGATGTAGGTCCTATATCCTTTATTTTTTGTCGATTGAGGCAAAGCAGTTTTGGTTTGATGTTGGTTTATGTTTGGCATATGTTTTGCTAATTTTTTAATGTTTGTATATGTATATGTATATAGATATAAATACCACCATGAGCTAAGTTATAAAACTCCAATAAGCAGTATGGTTATTATATTGTCATGTTGTCACGATGTTTTGCTTTTGAGCAGGTTCTTTATCGTAAATATTGCAACGAGCTAAGTTATAAAGCTCCATAGGCAATATGTTTTCTTTTCAACTATTTTGTTGAGGACTTGGTGTGGTTTAACACCGAGGATGATGTTCCCCAAGGGGAGGGTTCTGTAACAGCCCTAGTGAAAAGTTCATGTAATAAAAGTTAATAAAGGAAAAATAAGACCACGAGTAAGGGACACATATTCCAAGTTGAATGTTGGGCACAGATATCCTATTAGACATCATTGGATGTGTGTTTTGGCTAAGGAAAAATGGCAAAGGCTAAGGCAAAGGCAAAGGCATAAAAATGAAAAAAGGAATTTTTGGCACATTTATTTATGAAAATAAAGAAAATTAGGAGAAAAGTAAGGTGAAAAGTCACAGGTTGCATGTGAGGAGGAAATTGAAGGAAAATAATGGAAAATGAAGAAAATATAGCCCTCATTAATAAAAAGGCTTCTGAGGATCAGTTAGTAACCCTTTGTCGGTTAAAGTTTGGAGTTCTCTCGTTATTCTCTCTCTCTCTCTCACTCTCGTCACTTAGAGTTTTTTTGGAGCACTCTAGTTTGGAGAAAAGGAAAGGGAAAGAAAGGAAAGGAAAGGAAGGCAAGCAAGGAATAAGGAAAGGAAAGCAGGATCAAGTAGTTCCAGCAGGAATACTTCCAGGTAACCTTTTGCATGTGTGATTTCCTAGGTGGTGTGGACATGCATGGCTTTGCATATTGGTGTATGGTTCTCTTGTTATCGGTGTCATGGTTTTGTTGGGTTATTGTTACACATCATTTTGTCATTGTCCCTTATCAGCTATTGTTTGCAAGCAGTACCTTCCCCGCCATAGGTCAATTATGTGGCTATTGTTCTGTCTCCACATCTGTTGATGATCACACAGATGGTATAGTACATTATGTACTGGGTGCATTGGAACCCGATCTGTCTTTGGTTCCAAATGACATGTATTCTTCCCAGAGCGTGGTTCTTCCATCTCGTGAATACCTCTTGGGAGCCATGTTCTCGTATGGTCCATGATCATATTAACAAGGATAGTTCTTGGTCTTGTGTCAACCTCGTTAAAAAATGAAAGAAAATGTCTAAGCATAGTTCCTTATCTTGTGTCAAGCTCGTTAAAAAATGAAACAAGGGTTTTGAGGATAGTTCTTTTACTGTGTCAACCTCGTTAAAAAGTAAAACCACTCTCATTTCCAAATCGAATCTTTGATTAACATCTCGTAAAATCCTAGTCGAGTCTTTCCTAGATCTTGAAAGTGAACCTTCATTCCATCCACCTAGCTAAATGAAATGAAGCTTGAGGGGCATGCACCTTGATTGAGTCATTATGCTGGGGGCATGAAAACTTATAGAAAGCATAGATTTTCATTTCAATCTTGTGTAAACATGAAACCGAATCCAAGCAGAGTTCTCCATGGTTCAAGATTGTATAAAAATTAACCCATGCCCAATTTACATGTCGTGATTATCATTTTTATCGGCTAATTTCTACTAGATGAGCCTTGGTTGTTTCATTCCATCACCACCATCCCTTTGGCTGATCATATGCTTTCACTTGGTTGTTTCTCCTTTCCTGAGGGACCATAGCGATGAGTGGTTTTATTAGCCAGCCCCTTGACTATTACATGTTTTGAGCAGTTCCACCATTGCCGGAACTAGTTGATACCCTTTATACCACTCGTTCCTTTAGGATGAGTCACCTTTAAGCTCTTTTATGACTTGTAAAAAATGAAAAGATTTCCGAGTATTTTTCCATTTTTAACTTGTTAAAGAGAATAAAAATGAGGGTTCCGCTTTCAAGCTCTTTTTTGACCCTTTAAACACGAAAAGATTGTCGAGCTCTTGTTGTTTTGAACTCGTTAACAAATGCGAAACATCATGTGCCCAATATACGTTTACCCCTTTTTCGGGCTAGGATGCATTATTTATGAAAAAGGTACTCCTTGAATAAAATGGTCAAGCAGTTCTCTCAAGTATCGTTTTCTACCTTTTCGGGCTCGAGAGACACAAATGTACGAAAAGGGACCGAGAGACTCCCTTCCGATACCTTAGAGCTTGCATGCCCTAATGGAAAGTTCTTCGCACTCGATGACAAGTTCACATCATTGGCTTTCAATCGAGTGATTTCATGGGTGTTCGACTTCAGTTCCTCTATTCACATTCCATGGATTGTGTTGCTAGTACCTTGAGGACCATTGTCATTATTGGTGGTTTCTCTCGCGCTTGTTAACGGTTCACATCATTGGCTGGTAATCAAGCAATTTTCTAGCGTGTTCGACGTCAACACATCTATTCACATGTTAGAATTTGTACTTTGATCGAGTCATGCTGGAGCACAAGACCCTAGGCTTAGATTACAAAAATTCTAGATTGCGAGACAATGTGAGATGATTATGTTGATATGCATGTCTCTCTCAGATGGATGGTTGTGACCATACCATGAGTTATCATATTTGATCCTTCTCATTATTGGATGGCTACAACCATACCTTGGTTTCGACATGATCCTCTTTATCGAATGGATGTGCCCATGCTTGGATCCATTTACATGATCATTCTCTGGATGGCTGCGTCCATACCATGATTCATGTATCATTTGACAGATTTTTCAGTTATGTATATGTATATGTACTTGCTTGCAGGTTTTCTGACGACAAATTCCGGTTCCCCACATTGATTCATAAATCATTTCATCCCTCACTCTAGTTTGGCCTTCATACTTTAGGGGGCATCTGTTACACAACATTTTGTCACTATCCTTGTACTCCCTGTTCCGTGATCCTGGAGGACTTCTACAGTGAACCCTACATTCTTTCCCTTCATGAAGAAACTCACATTGTGTCCCTCTTCATGAGCAAAACAATTCCCTTTTGCACCATTTCCCCAAAATCTTATGTTTTTCCCAGTTTACAACACTGGCGCTAATGACCTTTGTCCTCCTCGCGTCGATATGCAGGGATTAACACTGTCCCTAGCACCGACCAGAGTGACTAAGCTTTTTTCCAGTCGTGCCGATCCTATTTTGGAAGGTTTTTTAAATAAGGAGCTGAAGCTTCCAACTCTAGAAGCTTTGTAACAGAAGTCTAGTAAATGGTTGAGCCGAATGGAGTCGAGACTGTCAGTTTGGGCTCCTTTCCCCTAGAAGGATGGAACTACCTCAAGAGATAAGACCTTCTCCCATGAGAATAGGAACCATCTCCCGTCCATTCATGCTATATAAACCTCCCTTTTTCCCAAGCACAAGCTACTGTTAATGTTGGTGTGCTAGTGCTAATTAAGTTTAGAGTAAACAACAAGCTATTCAAAGTTATAGCTCTCTAGTTGTGTGTGAGGGAGAAGTGTGAATTTGGTTTAGTGTGAATCTTAAAGGAAAGCGCCTTAAAACTATCATTGTTGAGCCCATCATGGAATGCTAACGGAAGTGTGTGGGAACCTAGTTTTGTCAGAGGAGAACAACAACGTCAAGATAATGGTTGCAGTCTCTTCTTGATTAAATATATATGCAACTATCGTTTGATTTCCTACATAATGTGTCATCTCACATGTTTATGGATTAATCTTTCTTGACTTGTTAAGTAGGTTGAATTACAATTTGTCTATTATCACGGTTGTTTTTTGTTGTTGTTTACTTGTTTTAGGCATTCGAAGAAGGAAACGGGAAATAGCTGGAGCGAGCAAGCAAGGTCATCACCAAATGGGATAAGCGTACTAAGAGGTAGGCCCTCTTAATTGGTTCTAACTTAAGGAAATATTCCATAGAATGTCTCGGTTGTGGCTAGACCCACTACCGGGCTAGGGGAATTGTTTGTGTCTGCACTCATAATTTTACTTCACCACAATTATGACAATGGATTTTCGCCTAGCCTAGCCTTTTTACGAAGGCCATTATATGTTAGGATGTTATTTCAGTTTTCTAGCTTTCGAATTATTGGATGGATTTCAGAATACGAGGCGGAGGTGGCCCCAAGGTTCATTCTCAAAGGCCTAGGAATCATGTGATCGGTTTTGACAGATACACGCTAAAGCCTTAGGGAATGGTCTCAGTTTAGGGCCTAGTGATCTAGGTTTGGATTGCAGTAAAGCTTGAGAGAAATGAAGACGGAAAATTCCTCAAGGATAGTGATGGATTCCGGATGAAATTCCAAATTCTGTTCGATTGTGATCGGAGCACCAGTTTTGGTGTTATCACAGTTTGATGAGGGAGGAGGTGGTTTAACCTTTGGATTCCTTTAGTTATTCATGGATTGGTTGTTCTATTAGATCCAACATTCGTGCTTAGAATATGGCACGGGGGTGACTGGATAAAAGAGAGATTTGGTTCAGCCATGTTTATGGTCGGCTGGTACGTGGAAGTCCCGTACCTGGTTAGATTTGCCTATGAATAATAAAGCTAAGTTCTCTTACTTTTGAACTGATTTAAATGTGGATATAATGGTTGTCATATCTCTGATATTTATATGGTTTTATGTTGGTTATAAGCCTGGTTAAATGATTGGTTTATGTAATGGTTATTTCATATATTTACTTGTAATTGTTAAATGGATGGATGCAAGACCTAATTGATGATGTAGTAGTTCAATGGAGAAGGAGGTGATCCTTTTGGTTATGTTTCATAAGTTGTTTCAGTCATTTATGCTCTGTCTTGTATCCTAGACCTGTAGGTTTCATTGATGCCAAATGTTTGACAGAATGTCAGTCTTGGTTGGGGATACTCATACCTTGTCCTGAGGGTGACTTTTTATTAATCAACATTTTTATCATGTTTTTAATGAATTCTAGAAGTTACAACAAGTTCTAGGTAGAGGCTAGGATTCTAGGCTTTAAAAGCGGCTTAAATCCTATGGTCCTTGGCATAGAACTAATATTTTTGGTCCACATTCACTAGCAGGCATGCTTGTGAGAGAGACTTTGGGTTTCTTGTTGCTCCCTTTCCCATATCATGACAGTGACTATGGCCTAAGAGCTGCAAAATAGCAGTGGGAACCAAGGACAAATTGTCTGAGTGGCTGAGTTGTCTCATGAGGCTTTTGTTGATGATGTTGGATGATTATATGTGATGTTCCATCGATTCCACTTCCTTAAGGTGACATAGGAGGTCGAATCTGATCATAGTAGCATCTCTCCTCATGTTTACCCTGGTTGCCATGGTTACTTTAGGTAGAAGTCAGAGGAGGTGTTACACTCTTTGTATTGCAAATCTAACAAATTATATCTTCCCAGGGAGCCTTAGGAGCCGACCACCACCCAGTTTCACTTGGAAGCTCATGAGAATTAGTTCTTATCTTAGCAATATTCATTTTTTTCTTAAATTTGGTCAAAATAGAAAGATAATTTTGATTATCAAGGGTGGTATTGATCATCTCCTTATAATATCTTGGCTTCCTTTTACCCTCCAGCTCCTTATCATCCCATATATTATCCTTAAATTTGGAGGTGACAATATATTTGACACTATCCTTGGTTCCCAGGATGATCTCCTCATTTACCCCCCAATGGTTAAGCCAAGACTGGGCATCATTATACCACCCACGGTTGAGGCGGATGTGGGGGTTTGACTAAAGTTTGAAGAAATTTCAGGAAGCCTCTTGGATTCCATGTTGTAATTCTTCTTCTTATACATTCGATACTTAAACATAGCCCTGCTTTCCATGGGGGAGAGGCCAACTTCGATTAGGAGGATAAGATAGGGGGTATTTCCCTTGATCTTGAGATTTTAGGCTATGAATTCCTTTTGAATCATCTCAATATTTCTCCATGATTCTCTAGATATAATGCAACCCCAAAATTCACATCCATATAAGACAATAGGGGTGACGAGGGTCTCAAGGAGAGCCATTTTTTATTCCAAATGCAAAGATCAGTTGCCTTACAATTTTTTTCAAGCTCATAATAAGCTTCCCAACCTTGAATAACCCTTTTCGCAATGTTGTAATTCTAGTTGAGCTGATGAGGGATGCCAATACCCAAATATTTATAAAAAGAGACTTGTTTTAAGCAATTCTTATAATAGACGAAATTACCAAGGGTGAAATTTTTATCTTTAATTATCATGACTTTATTCTTTTCAGTATTAACCATCATACCCATCTTGGAGCAGTAGTCATGAAGATTCTTAAGTTTCATGTATAGATCCTCGTGTCTTCTTGCAAGACGAATGATATCATTGGCATAAAGGAGAAGATTAATGATAGTACTAGCAAGTTCGGTGCCCTTGCACCCTACAATTTCCAAACACTCATCTAGTTTACTGATGTAAATGCAAAAAAGGGTCGGGGATAGGCAACACCCTTGCTTAACCCCGATATTGCATTTAATATCTTTAGACCACCCTTTCTTAGTCTTAAGCTTGGCAACAACCGTCTCGTAGAGGTGAATCATAGTGATCCTCAACTTAGGAGGAGACATTATCTCATCAAGTCTTTTCCAAATCTTATCCAAAGGAACAATGTCAATGGATTTTCTAAAGTCCACAAAGCAACATAAGATATTAGCTTTACTATTGCGAAATTCCTCAGCAATGATCCTGAGAGTGACAAGATGGTCGATAGTTGAGTGATATCTCCTAAAACCAAATTTCCCTTTAGCTCTTTTACCATGGATTTCAAGCCAACGAATAATCTTCTTTTCCAAAAGGAGCCCATAAATTTTGGCTAAGATGTGGCTAACCATAATGGTCCTATAATTAGAGGGAATAGTTTGTCCATATTTTCAAAGATAGGCACAATAATGCTTTGCGTCCAAGGATTAGGGAAGCCATGCTTTATAGCCATTGAGAAGCTTGTGGAGATGGGGAATGAGGATAGATCTTCCCATTTTAAAGATCTCAACTTGGTATCCTTCAAAATTTTAGCTTTCCCATTAGCGAGCTTATTAATCCTAGACTCAATGTCTTCAAGAGAAAATGTATCTTCCTTAATAGGAGTGTTAACAATGGTGTCCATGGTGTCCGAGGAGTCTTACAACTTCTTAAGATAGATGTCCCACTTCTCTAAGGGGATCAAATGATTATATTTTGATTTACAAACAAGAAAATTCTACCAAAATTTTTTGGGTGCAACTTTACAAAGGTGAAGAAGATGCTCTTGTCTCTTATTAATATATGACCGCTTCTTCTTTTTTATGACAGCTTTATATATACTAATATTTCAGATATTTACAGTTTTGCTAGGAGAATCTCTAATTGTTTTCCTGGCACTTTTATAGTCTTTTTCATACAAAGGGTTGGAAGTTCTATTAATCTACTTATACGAAAACTCAGTAGATAACTTGTTAATGGTAGTAGTAAAATTGTAATAAATTTGATCAATATTGTTATTATAAGTCAAGGATCCTAAATCCCTCTTTAACTCCTTTAGGAAAATGTCTATATTACTCCAATCGAAACGAGTGTGTCTTTGGATTTCACTAGTTTCTTGCATGTGGCTAGTATGCATGACACAAGACCGTGGTCAGAGTCAGGCTCGTACTCATTAAGAATATCAAAGTTGGTAATACATTTAAGGACATGGTTTTCCGAAATTTCATAATCCACGACACTACTCTCCAGCCCATGGAAACAGATCATCTAGTCGGAGGTGTTGAAAATGGAAAAAAGAAATGCTAAAAATAGCATTTCTATAAATAGCATTTTAGGATATACTTCAACTTTGTTGGAAATAACAAAAAATAGAAATGCTAAAAATAGCATTACTATAAATAGAATTTCGGGTTAGATTCCAATTTTAATTAGTCCCTGAATTAAAATTCGAATTTAGTCTCACTAGCTGTTTGAAAAATAATTAATTAATTCATCTTGAGTTAATTAGTTGGTGAAAATCAAACATGAAGTCTTTGTGAAGACATGCAACAATTATCCCTTTGATTGAGGAATTTATCCCTTAATTAAGGAGATCAGGATGAGTTGTACTTTGAGTTGTAATTAGTTAGCTCAATTAATTGAGTTAAGTCCAATTAGATTAGTTCCAACAGTTTGTGGAACTGATTGTGAGTTCAGTTAGTCAATGCATGCATGCATGCAACTAGTGTACTTCATATAACTGACTATGCTCTCATAAATAACTCATGCATGTCAGTTCAGAGAAAGACCCAGTTGAGATTAAAGGAAGGGACAATGTATTATCAGTTGGAGGAATTTTCTTATATAGGAAACTCATCCATGAAGAAGGAATTATGTCCTTCAGGTTTGTGCAGTTATTTTTGAGCCAAGTGAGTAGTGTGAGGTGGGAATTCACACAAGTGGAAGCACTGGACCCCAGGAAAAATTGTGCAAGGAAATAGGAGGCTTGGAGGGCAGAGGAGAAGCTTTTTGAGAAGCCTTTGGCTGTCTGTGAGCAGCAGAGGGATTGCAGAGAGAGCAAGATAGATTGTGAGCTGATTCTTTTTGTAATACTGAACATATTTCCACTTGTATGATAATACAGAGATTAGGGTTTTAGGCTGAGGCTTTCCCCAGGTTATTATTCTATGTTTCATGTGTGATTGAATCTTCTTCTCTGTTATATGTGTTCTATTTGATCTTGCTCAAAATCGATTAAGCTT
The DNA here is from genome assembly GCA_031772625.1 of Pinus tabuliformis. NCBI lineage: Eukaryota > Viridiplantae > Streptophyta > Pinopsida > Pinales > Pinaceae > Pinus > Pinus tabuliformis. The sequence goes on from CM062816.1 coordinate 855,780,019, forward strand.
CCGCAAGTTTGTTTGTAGAAGTAGATCAAGTATTTTACTTTAGGTACATTGCATTATCAGGTGATCTACAGTGAGAATTTCTACATGGTATCAGAGAAAAGGTGATCAAAGTGAAGAACAATATACAAGAAGGGAGAAGTTCGAAGTTTTAGGTTCCTGAATATAGAAATCGATTCCTTATCACATCTCAATTTCACCAATGGCGTTCAACGGTTTAAGACTCGAGTATGCCCTTGATGGCAGCTCAAATTATATAGCCTCAGAGGATCGCATGGAAGCAATATTAGAGGATACTAGTCTAAAGGACTTCATTGATCAAGAAGTCCCCAAGCCGACTGATGCTACAGAATTGGCGGAATGGAAGAAATGTGGGGCTAGAGCAAGGAGAATCCTTCTGGAAGGAGTTCAAGACCACATAGTCTCGAGTCTCCATGGGAAGGATACACTATTTTGATGTGGAAAACATTGAAAGATCTATATCAGAATAGCAGTGATCAGAAGAAGCTAGCGCTGAAAAACAAGCTTCGAAAAATCAAGTGTGAAAAGGGAGACGTGATCTATACATATCTGAACAAGCTCACCACTTGCATGGATGAGCCTGGAAGTGTAGGGATCACGATAGCCAATGATGACATGGTGAGTCTTGCGCTCCTCGGTCTTCCTAAGAGCTGGCATAGCTACCAAGACTCGGTAAATGGAAGAGAAAAACTACCAGATTGGGAATGACTTTGGTCGGATCTGATGTAGGAGGAGATAAGAAGAAGCACCAGAGATGGTTCTTCATCCAAGGAGGATGAAGAAAATTGTGCCTTAGTGAGTAAGGCGAAGAAATGGAAGGAGAAGGATTCTCATCCCAAATCGAGTTCTTCCCATGGTGGGAAGAAGTTTGACAAATCGAAAGTGTGATGCTTTCATTGTCATGAGGTGGGCCATTTTGCTACAAATTGTCCACTGAAGAAATCCAAGATGGGATCCAAGGAAGGATCTGAAGGTGAGGCATTGGCCTCACATTTCGAGTTAGATTTCACCCTCTTCGCATGCATGGTTTCATCCATGGTGGGATGTGGTTAGTTTCTTGACAGTGGAGCTTCTTTCCACATGACCAGCGATAAGAGTTTATTCAGTACCTTGGAGGAGAAATATCTCCAAATACTCATAGCGAAGGGTAATAATGAAAAGTATAGTGCCTCAGGTGTAGGCACGATTGTTTTTCAGAGGGAGCATGGAGCTTGCATTACCTTGACCGATGTCAAGTATGTACTAGGACTGAGGAAAAGTTTGGTGTCGATTGCAATGCTGGAAGACAAAGGCTATGATGTAGTCTTCAGTAAGGGAAAGGTTTTCCTTCGACACATCACCACGAGAAAGATGAAACAGATTGGTGTGCTAGCCAAGAACCTGTATGCACTTGAGGTGCAAGATGCATGCAAAGCCTTGAGGAGCAAGGAAAATGTTAGAGACTTGGTAGTTGAGAGGGAGAGTAAATTACCTCTTAACATGCAGTGCCAGAAGAAGTCTCAGACAATTGTGGAGGAGCCACAATTGGTCAAGCAGCTTCAGGAGGCTGTGGAGCAGCCACAACTGGAGAAGCCGAGAGGAGATCGCGTGGAGGAGACCTCTAGTAGAGGGAAATTTCGAACCAAGTGGGTAGAGGGATCACATGCAGCCATACCTCCAGGTGTGAGGTGGGGCAATGTGAAGTGATAGTCCCAAGAAGGCTGAAATAGGGGCAGGATCCTTGAGGTACCCAACCTTTTTGATTAGACCTTTGCTACGGGATCCCCGACGAGGAGTAGCAGGACTAGCTGAGTGGGTAGAGACATATGCAGATGGAGCGACAGAGGGAGCTTCAGCATCAGAGGGTGTTTCTAGCCCAATAGGGAGGTCAGTTGGGAGATCAGTTACTTACTTCTCAATAACTAAGTTGCAGTGCAACATTAGGTAGCATGATGCAACATGATGAGAGGAGATGCAGTGTAGATGCAGTGCTAGGAGATAGGACCAGCATCAGCACGGATGCAGGATGAGGAATCAGTGTGATTGATGCAGTCAGAGATCAAAGTGACAGAGGCTAGAGTAGTCAGATATTGAAGGGCACAGAGGTGCAGAGTTTTTTAGTCGACAGAGGCAATAGCAGTTAGAGACTTTGATGACAGAGGTATCATTCTGATTCAGGTTGGATATTTTTTGTGTTTCTAGAGTTGTTGGAGCAACAACACTTGAGAGAATTGTTGCATGCAGAACATTCCAAAGGTTTAGGATCGGGTTTGAGTTGAATGCCTTTCTTATTGAGAGGGAGTGTTGAAAATGGCAATAAGAAATGCTAAAAATAGCATTGCTATAAATAGCATTTTACGATATACTCCAACTCTGTTGGAAATAACAAAAAATAGAAATGCTAAAAATAACATTGCTATAAATAGAATTTCGGGAAAGATTCCAATTTTAATTAGTCCTTGAGTTAAAATTGAGAATTAAAATTCGAATTTAGTCTCGCTAGCTATTTGAAAAATAATTAATTATTTCATCTTGAGTTAATTAGTTGGTGAAAATCAAACATGAAGTCTTTGTGAAGACATGCAACAGTTATCCCTTTGATTGAGGAAGTTATCCCTTAATTAAGGAGATCAGGATGAGTTGTACTTTGAGTTGTAATTAGTTAGCTCAATTAACTGAGTTAAGTCCATTTAGATTAGTTCCAACATTTTGTGGAACTGATTGTGAGTTCAGTTAGTCAATGCATGCATGCATGCAACTAGTGTACTTCAGATAATTGAATATTCTCTCATAAATAACTCATGCATGTCAGTTCATAGAAAGACCTAGTTGAGATTAAAGGAAGGGACAAAGTACTATCAGTTGGAGGAATTTTCCTATATAGGAAACTCATCCATGCAGAAGGAATTATCTCCTTCAAGTTTGTGCAATTATTTCTGAGCCAAGTGAGCAGTGTGAGGTGGGAATTCACACAAGTAGAAGCACTGGACCCTAGGAAAAACTATACAAGGAAATAGGAGGCTTGGAGGGTAGACGAGAAGGTTTCTAAGAAGCCTTTGACTGTCTATGAGTAGCAGAGGGATTGTAGAGAGAGAAAGATAGCTTGTGAGCTGATTCTTTTTGTAATACTAAACATATTTCCACTTGTATGATAATACAAAGATTGGGGTTTTAGGTTGAGGCTTTCCCCGAGTTATTCTTCTGTGTTTCATGTGTGATTGAATCTTCTTCTCTATTACATTTGTTCTATTTGATCTTGCTTGTAATCGATTAAGCTTCCGCAAGTTTGTTTGTAGAAGTAGATCAAGTATTTTGCTTTAGTTACATTGCATTATCAGGTGATCTACAGTGAGAATTTCTACAGGAGGAAGGCCACTTGTTAATACCACTACAGATAATCAGGTCTTGGGAACTACAAATCTTGAGGAGCTTGGTTCCAAATAAGTTTTTGGTTTTGTCTTCATAGTTACTCTTGAATCTATTAGTTAATTCATCATCTTCATCAAGCCAAAAGAGGACAGGGTTAGAGTGGTTACTTAACATAATAACTTGGTTGGTAGCAGTTCTAGCAATGAAGTCCCCAAGAAAAAGGATATTATTTTCATTCCTTAGGTTGTGGATGTATTTTTCTAAGGTAATGAAAGGGTAGTTCCTATCTAAGTTTCTTTTCTTATAGGAGATAGAGTTTATAGGAGCGAAATATCATATCACAAGAAAAATCCTATTGGTGGTAAAATTTGATATCTCGATCCAAATGTACTTATTGAAGGGGTCAATATTATGAAGTTGGATGTGAGAAGAAACAATCTTATTAATATAACAAGATATACCACCAAGACCTCTCCAAGAGAATTTATTATTCCAAGGAGACCAAAGAATGAATCTGTCAAGGTGAGGAACCCTAGATTCGTCATGCTCCCAAGTTTCAACTAGAAAAAGAAGGTCAATATTGCTCGGGATCCAACTTAAAATAGGAACTTTACACCATGAAAAACCACAACAGTTCCAAAAGAGGATCTTGCGTGATCCTAGTCCCTATTTATCACTCATATTTTGGACTCTATCTCAAATAATAACTTTCCTATTCCTTATGATAGCCCATTTCCCCCTTTTCTTGCGTCCTTACCTTTTGGACTTCTTTCATGAGTTCAACTTAGTCTTTTGGAATAAGATATTCATTTATAAAGATTTTGGTTCCCTTTAGGCTTGGGGATTACCTGAGTATATCTAATTTATGGTCATTACAACTTACCTTAATACAGATTAGTCTGTGTTTATGCTCAAGTAACTTTCCTACCCATATTGCTTCCATGATATAAGTTGTTTGAATTTGAGATTTTGTTTTTAATTGTTCTTTTACTATTTCTAATGTGTCATCATTATTTTGTTCTTATATACCAACAATTATAAGGTGTAAGTCTATTTTATGGCGCTCATGGTCGAGTTCAATCAATTTGTTAATTTCCTCTTTTATGGGTTTAATATCTAATTTACTCTCTGTGTTATTTAGGGTTGAGTTATTATTTAGTTGTTCTTTTAGAATTTTAATCTCGCTTTTCAAGGCATCATTTTCTTCAATCATTGATTGTTTACTATGTTCTATTTCTTGAATCCTACCTTTCATTCCTTGGAGTTCATTCTCAAGTGAGATTATTTTATTTTCTAGCGATTTGTGATTGTTGTCAAGCAGTGTCATTAATTTTATTTTAAATTGGTTTTCTCTTTCTTCTCTTCATCTGTCTAAAGATTCAATGTACTCATAAAGGTTCTCTATGGTAATTTTACTTGGTCTCCCTTTGTTAGAGGAGGGTTTAGAAATGTGAGAAGAAATACTCATAATTTAAACAAGAAAAACTTAACAAAAGAAGGTACGAGGGAATGTATGCACATGTCGGAGTTGTAATGAGCGTCTGCAAACCGAGTATTTATATCCACCATAGAGTATATGTTATTAGACAAGAGCCTCCATTGCAGAGTAGATGTTAATCGTCGAGAGCCCCAGAGAAGTAACACTGCAGAGATATTGTAATATGTGAACCGAGAGTATTAATATGCGCGAGCCTCAGAGAGTATCACCATAGAGATGTGTTTATATCCCCGAACCACAAAGTATTAGTGGCCTCAGAGATATTGTAATATGCGAGTGCCTCAGAGTATCACCGAAGAGTAATCTGCAAACTGATTGTTTATATATGCGAACCACAGAGGTATTATTTATATATTGATATATATATATATATATATATATATATATATGAATTAATGGTAATATATATGTGAAACACAAAGGTATAATAATATGGCAAATCACCGGACCTTATTTTATATATATATATATATATATATATAATTTATTGCATTTGATATTTTTTGTTTTATTTTTTTTAAACTATTTAAAATCTCATTTATGTGAAAAATATAATATAATGAATTAATATTTAAAAATGAAATGCACTTTTTAAATTTATATAAAAAATATATTTTTCTAGATAATAAAATTACAATTTTTTATAAATATAAATATAAATTAATATTTTTATATTAGATATATTATTTCATATTTTAAACTTTATTTAAATAATTCTTTTAAAATTTATATAATTATTTAGATATATTATAAAAGAGAAAATATCATTCATTAAAAAATATTTTGCACATCTATTTTGTTCTTAATAAAAAATAATAATATTTTATAACCAAGACACTTAATTGTAGATTCGGCCAAACATTCCTAATGTGATTCTACTCAAAATATTTTAAATATTCAAAATATAAATCACAAAAAAACCTAAATTTAAATGTAAAAAACTATATAAAAAATATAAAACCACTATCAATAATAGTCTTAATCTTTTCTAGTATTTTAAAAATAACAATGCGGTTTTCTATGAGTAAACTTGAAATAAAACCTCAAACTATTAAATTTATATAGTATTGAATATTCAAACTATTTGAAAACACTTCACATTCAAAAATATAATTAAATCATAAAAATATTAATATCTAATCAACAATCATGAAACCAGATTGTAACGAAAAAGAACAACCTCGTTAGAGTACGCCCCCACGGTAAGGCAAGGGCTAACCAGCCATATATTGAGTCATAAATGCCTTTGCCAGATGCCATCCCCAGTTTGCACCACATACATAGCTGGCAAGGGCATTTATGACTCAATATATGGCTGGTTAGCCCTTGCAAGGGCTAACCAGCCATATATTGAGTCATAAATGCCCTTGCCAGCTATGTATGTGGTGCAAACTGGGGATGGCATACATATCCATAGGCATCGGACTCCGGCGGCCACCTCGCGTTTCCGATGACCCACGCGGGACCCACCCCGTCTCGTTCAATAACATAATTCTGAGAACTATTTTCGCGCGCCACCATAACTCTGCAACCAGAACCCGTTTGCTCTGCAACCCAGTGCCCGCAGGACTGAATCGCTGCGCGCCACCGAAACTCTGCAACCAGAACCCGTTTGCTCTGCAACCCAGTGCCCGCCGGACTGAGCTCTGTTACCTCCTGGTAAATTCCTGCACCGTCTCTGCAAATGACAAATCGTGGTTTTAAACATTCATTTTGTTTTAAATCTGTTTTAAAGACTGCTAAAACCCTCGCATTCTCTCAACATTCTGTAATTATAAATCTCTGTGTTCGCTTAAGGAGTTCGATTCGCATTTTCATATTAACCAAGGGTATTGCATTTCATATTAACCAACGGTTTGGCTGGATTGATCGACTGTGTAGAAACCCATACACAATTATTGCTCTATTAATCTACAGGAAAATCTTCACATCGTGAATAGAAAATCGTTGAAACAAAAGGGTAATGAAAGCTCCGCTGCTATCGAGTAGTTTATGTGAATGATCCGCATTAAAATGGGTCACAAAACCATAGATTATAATCATGCAGAGCCAAACTTGTAGCTGAAGGAGATAAAGAATAAGAAGAATGGCCAAATCCTTCTAGTCTCAGATAAACTTGTAGTGTAAGATAACATATGCATTACATAGTAGCAGCAGCTGATTGTTACCTTTCATCAATTATGCATGCTTGGTTGCATAGGGTATCCCATCTGAGGCACACCTAAAGAAGAAACGGGAATTATATGCCCAGGCGAATGACCACCAATACCTTTCTGAGAATATGGACCTAGTGAATGGGGAGATAGCATCATATGGTTGCCCCCTGTTGGAGATCCCATAGAATTTACCATGGTTGCTCCTCCCAGTGATGACGGATACATCATATTTGAAGAGCGACTAACAGCAGAAGGATTATGAGAATTTGTAATAGTAGAAGATTGCTGCAGATGAGGCTGCTTCATTTCTGCCCCATTTACACTTGTTATATCATGTATGCTAGACCTTTTCTTCTCCTTGTTCCCAGAACTAAGCCTGAGGAAATACTTTTGGGCGTGGCTTGCAACTTGAGTAGGTGTCCGTGAGACCACAAAGTTTCTTGATATGCTTCTCCAATCACCTTTGCCATATTTATTCAATCCCATCAAGAAGAGTCTGCACCATACAAAGATGCAACAAATTAACTTCAATCCTTTTCTGCAGTACAAATCAAGATGTAACAATTCTTTTTTTTTTTTTTTTTTTTATATAATCGTATAATTGCACCAAGAGAAGCAAGACACTCTACAGCCCAGGGTGGAGGAGATCTATGTCATGTCTAACACTAATAAAACCAAAAACAGAGATACCTATTTTTTTAATTACAATAATTTAAAAAAATTAGAAGTTTAAATTACAAAATAAATAAACAAAAAAAAACTGGCAAATATTTAATTTGCAATATTTAGACAACTACTAGAAACTAGCATAGACCCATCTGAACCTTGGGTCTATTAAGCATCAAGAGAGATAAAAAATGGAGAGGTGCAAACCCCAATATTTATTAAATAGTACATGGTGGTGCAAGAAGATTGAGATTTGTACGTCTGGTTTTTTAAATCCCTGCTGGGATTTCATAGGTTTGGGTTTAAGATGGATCTATTCTAGTTGTAGTTGGGGTTTAGTACAAGGAGGATGGAAATCAAAGGGATTAAAATTACTAGATAGCAAATGCTTTTTACAGCTGACTATACATTTCAGTTGAATATGAAACTGTTTCTTTTCCGGTCCAAATGAGAGACACTAAAGAGTTTTTCCTGCACACTAAACCTATTTATATATTCAATAGCTCATCTGATCTGTCATGACGATAGAGGGAAGCATCAATATATATTCAATAACCCATCTGATCCGGTTATGATATTATAGGAAAGCTTCAACCTCAATCTGTAAACGATGAGTCAGGTTTGGTTTCCCAGTCTCCATACAGCAGTCAAGAGTTTGGGCTTTGTGGAGAATAAGACTTTTCAGACACAAAATAAGAATTATTAACAAAGGCAAATAATCCATTCTCATCTAGGATAATCCAAAACTCTCATGTAATGATTTAGCTAAAGCAAACTGCCTTCAAGGCACTTAATTACAATTTTGTACGATTGGTTGAGTATCCTGGTTTTTCATGTTGGTCTGGAAGTAAGAGGGACACTGTAAGCTGAAACCTCTCATATCAGAAGATAGGAAACCTTGTCCTTTCAAGAAATTATGAATATCTCATATCAGAAGATAGGAAACCTTGTCCATATTATGAATATCTCATATCAGAAGATAGGAAACCTTGTCCTTTCAAGAAATTATATTTCAAAAATTGCTTTAATAATCCCCAGATTTGACTCACAGGCTATGTATCTATGAAAGTGATTTTATTGTTCAAACTTTATTGGGCATTTTCCATCATTATCCAAAACAGAGCATAACCTTAAAGGTACATACATATAAGGAGGGAGTTAGAAAATCTTCATTTCTTTGGGTACCCCTAGTTCCTAGGGCTAAAAGAGAAGCTCCCCTAGTGGTGATTAAATTCACCCTGAAGACTGGGAAGACAAACTGAGGTGACAGTGGTTTGTCTTCCATGTTGCCTTTGATTTGTTCTAATAAAGACTTTGCTTATTGAGCATGACAAATCAAGCAGTAACTATGCTCATTAATGGATTTGATCCAAAAAAATTTAAACCTGCATAAGGAAAGGCTTCCCTTTATCCCTTTTCTCGTCTTGCTAATAACAGAGCATGGAAGCAGTGCTATTAGGGAAGCTAAAAGGAAAGGTATAATCACATGAAACAAAATTGGTGGGGCAGTTTCCTTAACACCCCTATTATTTGTAGATGATATTTGTTCTCTAATAGTTTGTTGAGGGAAGCAAGTAGACTATAGGAAATTCTAGATACCTATGGGGCTGCTACAAGCAAGGAGGTAAATGTGCAAAAATTTTCAATTTTGATTTAATGTTTTGGAGTAGGAAGTAAAGATTAGTCTATTGAGATTCTTTCCCTATAAGATGCCAAACTTTAATGTAAAATTCTGCTAAATCGTAAAGGGTATGGGAACAAGCACTAGGGTTGACTATTAGAAATAATTGAAGGCAAAATTATAATTGGTATAATAGCTGGTTGTCCATAGGGGGAAGGCTAATTTTAGTCAAGTTTGTTTTGGAGGCTATCCTGGTATTTTAGCAATCTTTGGTATTTATTCCAAAAGAAATCCTTGAGAAAATACAGAAACTATGTTTTAAATTTCTATGGTCTAGGAAGAAGGAAATTTGAGAGCATGCCATTGATAGTGTGACTAGTTATAACAAGGCCAAAGAAGGAGGGTGATTAGGGCTTAAAAAATATTCACTTTTTTGATGCATCATTGACAGCTAGAAGTTTGTGAAATGTCATGTCTAGAGAAGGTTTGTGGAGGCAAATTCTAGAACAAAGGTATATAATCCCAAGGTCTACGATAGATTGGATTATAAGTCGAAGAAAAGAAACAGTTTAAAGAATGGGCCCATCCATTCGAAAGCATTGGTTAAGACTTTTGATGTAATATGCAATCATTTGGCTTAGAAAGTTGGAAATGGTAAGCAAATTAAAGTTGCTGCAAACTCTAGAATGGGGTTATGGTGATGGGTTAAGTCTACTAGATGAATTCTTCTTCTACGGCAAAGGGGTATTTATACCCTAAAGCAAACTGCCTTCTAATTTATATGTAATCAAAATTGGCCAATCAGATCCGTGGATCAAGTTGGCCAATCAAATCCTTCTAGTCTCAGATCTGTGGATCAAGTTGGCCAATCAAAATTGCATGCAGTGAATATGATTTTGCAAACTTAGTAGAAAATCCATGACTCCTAATTCTTGTTGTGGCTGCCCTGGTTGAAGCTGTTGGTTCCAGCATGTGATAGTCGATGTTAATTTCAAGTATAAATGATAAATCAAACAGTAGTAAATGACATTTAATCAGGATTGTTCATGATGAGTTCAATCCTACGAGCAGGAGAAATTATTACAATCTTTATAGTTTAATCATTATTAAATAACTAACTAGCTGAACAAAGGACAGGAACTCTGTGAAGGGATTGGTGTATTGAAAGACAGTTTGAAGGAGAGATGAAGTTGAACAGTAAAAGTGCATCAATATCCTTATAAATTTCTATATACAAACTGTATGCTCTTTTCTATTTCACTGCAATAAATTAGAGGTTTCCATTAACTCTGAACTGGACTTTCATCTAGTCACTTTTGATTTAACTTATAGCGATTTTGGTTATGAGCACTTTTTGGATCACTATCCTTGAAATGATTTGAAAGACAGTTTGAAGGAGAGATGAAGCTGAACAGTAAAAGTGCATCAATATCCTTATAAATTTCTATATACAAACTGTATGCTCTTTTCTATTACACTGCAATAAATTAGAGGTTTCCATTAACATTTTTTAATAATAATAAGTTCTGGCTACTTAATGCGGATCATTCACAAGGCTGTGTAAGCATTCTTGAATTATGAGACTAGTAACAGAAAAAGGAAAAATGGTTACTTCAAGTTAAACTGATATATGGATAACCACAATTACATACACAATATTAGCAAGTGGATGTGCAACACCAGCTTGTAGACACATGAAGCTACTCCCCTAGGGACTTGTATAAATGATTATTTTTGGCCTCGACTGCTATATGATTTTTTTGGCCTGGACTCTTAGGAGTGAACATTCACCCTTGATTGTTTGTCCGAATCTACTAGAACTTAACATTTAGGCCCGCAAGTCACCAAACTAGTGCTCTGAGCATTGATCCCTGAGATTGTTTACTCTTATTTCATAAGATCACACTATTTACAATTGCTCAGATCCCTGAGATTGTTTACTCTGATTTCATAAGATCTACAGTACACTTGTTCCTTTTGGATAATGCTTGTATTTTGATTATTTATTTTTGGTTATAAATTTTGAGCTGACAAAGAGTATATATATATAATTGGCTCGTTTTGTTATATAAGGCCATGGCGGGTATGCGATTGCATAACAACGTGTTTTTTCTTTTTTGTTACAGCTGAAGCTCCTCCTGGTGCTTTGTTATTGCGTGAGGAGATCAAGGATCAACAGACCTTGGCTCAATCTACAGTTGCAACAGTTGCTCAATCTACAGGACTAGTATCTCTGTCTCAATCTACTGGGTTACCTGTTCCTCTATCTATGAGTTCACAGTCAGCCAACAATATAAATTTTCAAACGCCTTTGCAAGGAGTCAAACAGAGTGAGTTGAAATCAGCTTCATCAATTGCTAAATCCAGTGAAGTCAATCTGGCAGGTGCAAAATTTACCTCAGATGTATCCCAGTCAAAATTGCTTGAGATTGTCTCTAGAAGTAACCGACTTATGCAATGGGCATCTGCCAAACCAGCTGAACATGTGCAACCTGTTTCAAGTGTCCAGACGACAACTTCTGGCAGCACTGGTTTTGATAGAAGGTTGGATGGTAATTCCAATTGTGTGGCCAAGGAACCATATGGTGATACAAAACTATTAGGCATTTCTAGTAGTGTTCCTCAATTTATTCAACAGCAGGCACCCATGGACATGCCTCTGTATATGCGTTCACAGCTGAGCTGGATGCATCCTCAGAATCTGTCATCTCATGCCACTTCTCAGGGAGGTGTAAACTCGATGTTAGAATTGCCAAATTCAACCACACAGAGTCCTTTTAATTGCAGGCAGATACCAATGGGAGCTGATACATCCCAATCTCAAAAACAACTATGGAAGTCTTTACCTTCAAAACAGCCTTCTCAACAGACATCTGAATTTTCAAATTCGATTCCACCAGATTTGAATGTAGAAAAACAGTCTCCAAGGTCTCCAGTTAGGCAGTCTTCTGGAATGCTGGTTGATTCACAGCCTGATTTGGCCCTCCAGCTTTGATTTATTGAGCATTTAAAAGGTTGACAGGGAACATAATTCCTTTTAGAACCTGATTCAGTGAGAAATTATGTGTGAATCTCTTGGGACAGTTTTGAATAACTTGAACTTCTTAGTGGTTGGTGAAATTTGTTGGCTAGTTAGGGCATTGAAACTGGTTTCCTTCTATTTGTATGTTTAACTATGCTTGTGGTTCCTTCGCAGGCAAACCAACTTGGTCTTTGTAATATCAAAAGCTCTGCATTTTTGCGACCATTGAAATAGTTCTGTTAATATTATTAAGGGAAAAATTCATGAACTCTTTTAATTATTTCAAATTCTGAGTTTTTCTTGTTTTCATTAATTATACACATTTCCCACTTGGTCCTGAACTTTGGCTGCTGATGACCTGTGATTCTCCAAGCAAGTTTCTAGGAGTACTGCACTGTTTCTAGTCTATTCTGTCAGCATTGTCGTCAAATCTATATCAAACCTCTTTTTCCATCCATATTTTCGGGCCTTAAAAGATTTCCATAGCTTCCCTAGGTGTTTCTTTTGTACCAAAATCTGTGGGATGAATCAAGATAGTGCTACATATCCTTGCTTGGTCCCTTGGCACAGTGTTTTTGTGAGGGAACATAATTCCTTTTAGAACCTGATTCAGTGAGAAATTATGTGTGAATCTCTTGGGACAGTTTTGAATAACTTGAACTTCTTAGTGGTTGGTGAAATTTGTTGGCAATGCTTTATGCTAACTTGTTGTCTGCACTTGCACCATTTGCCTTTAAGAAGTGTGGATTGATAATCACTGCAATGGAGCAAAGTTACATTGGTTGGTGGGAAAGGAATTACCTGATTCGGTGAACATATAATTTCAATTAAACAGTGGTTAAACAATCGATTATGATAATCACTGCAATGGATGCTCCATTGCAAATTATTTTAACCTTCATTTTATAGATTTTATTGCTGATCTCTTTGATCGTATTGTCAGTATGTAATTGAAATTACTGTGTATGGTGCATTTTTTTCTATGTTTCTGCATGTTTAAGATTATAAAAGGAAGAATGATATACCATATCAATCATAAACCCGCTTTCAGTTGAAGCAAGAATATTTATGATCAACTGCTACTTAATTTAAACCAGTGAAAATATCAAAAAGAATTGCTTTAAGAGAAACAGGACATCATTAAATATGCACGCATTGCACCTTTATGCACTTACAGTCTTACACACTGCATCAATCTGAAATATGACGGATCGTGTGTGGGAAGAGAATTCTACAAGTCAAGGGTAAAAACCATTGCATCAATAAATATGTATTCCCTGAAAGGATAAAATAATGACAACACAAATATGTACATCTTGAAAGGGTAAACTGATGATATGCTGCTTGACTAACAAGAACATGATCAAGCAAAATGGATTCACTGCATGCAATTTTGATTGGCCAACTTGATCCACAGATCTGAGACTAGAAGGATTTGATTGGCCAACTTGATCCACGGATCTGATTGGCCAATTTTGATTACATATAAATTAGAAGGCAGTTTGCTTTAGCTTGAAATACAGAAGAAAAATAGTTTTGTTCGTATCACTTACCTATCAAAGCATGTAACTAAACAAGATTAATACCAACAGAATTAAGGAGAAAACTTCTAGCTACTTGGGCAATGCCATCCAGCACATCAATAATATAATTGCAAGAGCTTCTAATTGATGATGCAAAAGAAGTGAGGAAGCTAAAAATTAAAGCCCAGCTAAAGCAGCTCAGCCTCAAAAAGAACCCAAACCCCATTATTTCATTCTTTGTCATTCTCAGCCTTTGGTGGCATGAATGGCTAATATTATTACTTTCAGTGTTGTGGCCTATTAGTTAGAACCATTACTAACAATTGTACACATTACAATTATGCATTTCTACAATGTCTGCAAATCAACCAATCCCTTCACAGAGTTCCTGTCCTTTGTTCAGCTAGTTAGTTATTTAATAATGATTAAACTATAAAGATTGTAATAATTTCTCCTGCTCATAGGATTGCACTCATCATGAACAATCCTGATTAAATGTCATTTACTACTGTTTGATTTATCATTTATACTTGAAATTAACATCGACTATCACATGCTGGAACCAACAGCTTCAACCAGGGCAGCCACAACAAGAATTAGGAGTCATGGATTTTCTACTAAGTTTGCAAAATCATATTCACTGCATGCAATTTTGATTGGCCAACTTGATCCACAGATCTGAGACTAGAAGGATTTGATTGGCCAACTTGATCCGCGGATCTGATTGGCCAATTTTGATTACATATAAATTAGAAGGCAGTTTGCTTTAGCTTGAAATACAGAAGAAAAATAGTTTTGTTCGTATCACTTACCTATCAAAGCATGTAACTAAACAAGATTAATACCAACAGAATTAAGGAGAAAACTTCTAGCTACTTGGGCAATGCCATCCAGCACATCAATAATATTATTGCAAGAGCTTCTAATTGATGATGCAAAAGAAGTGAGGAAGCTAAAAATTAAAGCCCAGCTAAAGCAGCTCAGCCTCAAAAAGAACCCAAACCCCATTATTTCATTCTTTGTCATTCTCAGCCTTTGGTGGCATGAATGGCTAATATTATTACTTTCAGTGTTGTGGCCTATTAGTTAGAACCATTACTAACAATTGTACACATTACAATTATGCATTTCTACAATGTCTGCAAATCAACCAATCCCTTCACAGAGTTCCTGTCCTTTGTTCAGCTAGTTAGTTATTTAATAATGATTAAACTATAAAGATTGTAATAATTTCTCCTGCTCATAGGGTTGCACTTAGAATAAAATAAGTAACAAAAGGGGCCTGGTTATGTGCTTTTGATTCACTTTTACTGCACTCTGGGTTCACTACCTAGAGCCTAAGACAAAACATAACCTTTAGCACATTGAGTAGGTTACTGTTTGGTGAGCTCGATGTAATTACAATTTTACCCTAGCCCTGCTTGGCGTTTAGATTACTTCTACACCCAGCTGCATACACGCCATTTGTGGTGGTTTCAAGATCACCCAACATTAAATTCTATGGCATGTGAAACTCTGCTCTAAATTCATGTTGCCTGTATACATCTTGCTCCTGCATATCCAACGTTTTTGGGTGAAACTCTGCTGCTGAACTGGATTCATGAATCATGAGGCAGCAAAGTTTTTGAAGTTCCTGTAGCTTATAATCTGATTCTGCATACTTCCAAAAGAAGCAAGGAGAATAACTCCCTTTTACAATATTTTCACATGAACTATGCAATTCATGCAGAATATTAGAGCCATGAAACAGCAATATGAATGGTACCCTAATGAGGATTCAAAAAGCCTACTGCTGAAATTACTGAAATTCCCCATCGTTGTCTGTTACAAAAAAATGCTGAATTAAACATACAACCTGGATTCTTCATTTCATCTCCATGGCATAGATTGAATATTATAGTGCAGAATAATGATGGGCAACCACCACAGGAGAGTTGGATTGCTGAAAGCTAGGCTCTGTTACAGCGTTCATAAGGGTTTGATACTTGTAAAAAGTGGCCCATAACCTATCCACAAGGGACCTTAACCTGTCTCAAGGTTGCAGGTAGTAAGTAGTCCAAGCTTTTTTGTTAGGTGGGGTATAGATGCTAGGTAGCAGTCCAACTTTATGGTGATGATGGAGGCTGGCCATTCAGTATTAAGGAAGTATTTATACAACAATCATAAACAATGCATCATCTCTTGATAAGTGGTGGTGGATGGTAGCAAGCATTTAAAAAATATACTGATGATATAGAATGAAAGTTATCTGAAACCACTTATATTTTGAAGCCAGAAGTAAATTTATCTGATTTTCTGGTTGCAAGGTCAAAGAATCATCAAGCAAACCCATGACCAACAGAATAGCTTTGCAATTTCTGGTAAATAGTTAAATATATTTCTAATGTAATATAGAATTCGCATCTCAATATGGCCGAGCCAGATTTAGAGGGCAAAAAATTCAACAAAACGGATTGAAAATTAGGTTAAAAAATTGTTTGCATTGTTGATTGAGTACAACATTTTTTTCGTCAAGGGTATCTCAGGCACCTGATTACAGTAGTATTTTTTCTGGATTACAACTACCCATTAAGGGTGAGATTAGAGCAGACATTACTATAGCCAAAATGGCTAAACCTCTCATCAAAAAACGGAGCACCTTCATTCATCACGCTGCTGCAACAGTCTCTTTCTGCGCTTGAAAGTTGCCCTTGTTTGAATTCTCATGGCGATTAGAAGACGAAACCTGACCTCCTTTCTTCAGGCCAGTGACGCCTGCAGCGCTTTTCTCTTTGCGCTCATCCATGGTTATCTGCTGTTGCCGGCATTCCACGCTGCAAAATGCAGTATCACCTCTGCACAGAAACGAGAAATCAGATATTTATTTGATCAAATCAAGCCAGATTGAATTAAACGAAACCCAGACAATCGATAGGTTAATTTTTTCTGGATTACAACTACCCATTAAGGGTGAGATTAGAGCAGACATTACTATAGCCAAAATGGCTAAACCTCTCATCAAAAAACGGAGCACCTTCATTCATCACGTTGCTGCAACAGTCTCTTTCTGCGCTTGAAAGTTGCCCTTGTTTGAATTCTCATGGCGATTAGAAGACGAAACCTGACCTCCTTTCTTCAGGCCAGTGACGCCTGCAGCGCTTTTCTCTTTGCGCTCATCCATGGTTATCTGCTGTTGCCGGCATTCCACGCTGCAAAATGCAGTATCACCTCTGCACAGAAACGAGAAATCAGATATTTATTTGATCAAATCAAGCCAGATCGAATTAAACGAAACCCAGACAATCGATAGGTTAATTTACCTGTACATGTAAATGTCCCGGCCATCGATCAGACGCCGTTTGCAGAGATGACAAGCGTCTAGAAAATGGGCGGGCTCTACGGGTTTATTAGTACAACAGTAACTTCTTCTAATTCCAGGGCCCATAGGAAAAACAGGGGAATCTGGAATTTGTTCGGATTCGATAGCAAAATCTGCAGATCCAAGTTGTGACATGCTTGCTGTGCGATTCATACGCTTGCCTAGCATTCTCTTCCCCACAATATTCCTCACACCCAGATCGCGCCAAGCTTGGAGCTCGGCGAGGCAATTGAATGAATGAAAACCTAAGAATCAATGTGTTACTTGTGCTACCTAATGGCAAGGGATGCAGCGGATGGTGGCCGCGGATGCGCATAGCAGGCGTAGAGCACGTTGCAGAGGATATGCAGAGCAGGATGCACCGGTTGTTAGCAGCGGATGCGCAGAGCAGGTTGCAGAGGAATCCACGTTCGAAAATGAATTTTAATGAAATGGGCGCGAGGGAAGAGTTTCATTTGAAAATGGGTCCCGTGCGCTGCCGTGGATGCCGGGAACGGAGGGACGGGGCTGGCGGGCCCTTGTTGGTGGGTCCCGCGTGGGTCATCGGAAACGCGAGGTGGCCGCCGGAGTCCGATGCCTATGGATATGTATGCCATCCCCAGTTTGCACCACATACATAGCTAGCAAGGGCATTTATGACTCAATATATGGCTGGTTAACCCTTGCCCCACGGTAATGGGAGCGGTTCCAGTCCCGACGATAACTCGTTTGGCTTCCGTGACCGTGCGTGATATCACCATCCCATTATTGGCTTCTCTGAATTTTCGATTCGTGCCCCCACACACACCTTTAAAATTAAAATAAATACGGAAAGCATTCACCCATTAGTAGCCTTTGGAATAGAAAAGGATATTCAAATTAGTAATTGCATTATTAAATTTGAAAATAAAATTTAAAATTAAAATAATTATTGATAAATGATAGTTAAAATATTTCTGTATTGAAGTTTCTGTGATCTATAATGAATTAAACAAAGTTTTTCGGTAGAAATCGTATGAGAGAATTTTTTGGCTGACGCGTTTTGAACCAACAAGTGTGGTTCATCATCAAGACAGCCAAAAAATTCTCTCATGTGATTTCTACTGAAAGACTTTGTTTAGTTAAAATATTATTAATTTTTTTCCACATGTTAATTTTAATATTTAGCTATTTTTTTTTATATTATAAATTTAAAAATATTAAAAATAAATGCAAAAAAAAGTCCCAAAAATATTTTGGATGGACATATTTGGAATCTTTACAATATATAATAAATTTATGATGAATATCAATTCTTCATAATATATCTTAGCTTTGAAGAATAACATTTATATTAATTTCATAGGAATCAAATAACATTTAAAAATACATTAAATATGAAGAAATTAAATTCTATATTTATCAAAAAAAATTATAGGAAAAAATCCTAATTATATTAATATATCAAAAAGGAGTTATATCTGTACAGTGTTAATTGAAGACACTTTCAAAAAATAACGAAGTGCTCATCAACTATCACATAATCATCACAAACTTGTAGAAAGTGTTAATAACATATACTATCTTGGCATATACATATAATTGGAGACCATATTTCATTTATATAATTACAAAAAAACACTCAAAGTGATAGTAGGAACTATGATTATATAGGCTCATCGTCCACCCAGTGACCATGGATGGATTCTTCTTGATGATGAACTTTTGATTTGGTGACCAACTAGACCCTCGAGTCTAATTCTAGGATTTGCTTGGAGAGAGAGTATGCGATAATGTTCTTGTGCATGAAGAGATTGTCAAAAGTAATGTGAGAAAAGAGGTCAATCATACAGTGAGTATTTCTAAAGAGAGGAAAGATAACAAAGTTGTTGAGCATGTAGATGCCTTATCCAACTAATCACAATCTTAGAATCCTCATAAACATACAACTGTCGAATATTTTGTTCAATAAAATTATTCAAAAGTAGTTTTAGAACCATCATCTTAGTCGAATTATTTGTAGCTAGACCCCATCCTGCCTTGAAGGAGAAATAATGATGTTATAATAAGAAAAGAATGCCCTCAACCCCACTTCCTTGGTGGATTTTTGGTGCTTCCCTATCAAATAATGCTTATGGGAGGTCTGTTTGAGTGGGAATGTCTACGTGAGGAGTGGAGGAGGGGGGAAGATAAATAAAAGCATCTGAGCATAAGATTGCAAGGCTATGAGAAGCTACCTTAATATCAACTAGAGGTTTATCTTTAAAAATTGCATGATTACACTCAAGCCAGATACGCCAAGCATAAATGAAGGGGAGACCCTAGAGGTTCTATTGAAGATGTGCAAAAAACCAATGTTGTAAGTAGGATATAATTGTATCACCATCGCAAAGAAATTTTTTATGCGAAAGTTAGCACAGGTTTTCCTAAATGGACTTGGAAAAGGGACAAGTGATAAAGATGTGATAAATAGATTTAACCTCGAGATGACAATGAGCATATCTAGGCCCATAAAAAAAATTCTTTTTAAGGTTGTCCTAAGTAGGGACCTTGTTATTTATCATATGCCACATGAATAAATTTGCTTTTCCAGGGCACTTGACCTTCCATTTCCTTTTTCCCCACCAAGTCTAAGTAGCCTTAAGAGAGTTAGATACATTATTGACATAACCAACATTGGGGGTATATCAACTGGTTGTATGGAAGGTCTAAAATAGACTTTCCATTGACTCAGATAGTGATATATGGCTCATCGGAAGAGGCCAAGCGAATTTTTTTGAGAGAGCTACCCATTTTTCTATAATACCCAATTCTTGACTAGATGCCCACACTTGAGGCCCCCCATTTTGTGGGCAACACAAGATATTCTTGAGATGGAAAATTTTGTGATCATTTAAAAACATAATTAACTCTTTAGGCATAAGGGAGTACTGTTTATATCCAACCTAGGAATATCTACCAACAAGGAGGTCAGCCCCATTTCCAATATGCCAACAAAGGCTAGATGTGATGAGAGTAAAGGAAACAATGATAGCTGATCCTACTAATGGAGAAGGGGCAGATGAACAAATCCAATCATATAATCGACAAGGAGAAACATACTTCTTATATATGCATTTTCCCCAGAGCTCCTCACCTGAAATAAATCTCTAAGCACTCTTAGCTGCTAATGCTGATGAAAACAAAACATGATCTTTCAAGGCAAAACCCCCAAGCTTTTTTAGGAAAGTGATTGAATTCCACAAGGCCATAGACAAGGGACCCTTATCCTCTTTTCCTACCTAAATAAAATGAATGGAGATTTGCTTGATTCTTTAAATAATCTCATTTAGAATCTAGGGCTAAATGTCCCTGAAAACTGGGATAAATTCAATAAAATTTTGATGAGTACTAATATGCCTACATAGGAAATCCATTTGTTGCACTAGATCTTGATTATTTTTTTTAATTTTTGAAACAAGCCATAGCCAATCAACTTTTTGTAATTATTTGGCTTGAGTGTAAACCCTAAATATTTGAAACCACCATAAATGTCCTCTAATTTTGCTTCTAGAATCTTGGCCAACTACTACTTGGCCTGGCCCTAGATACTGTAGTAGAAAAAACATGAATTATCTAAATTAATGAGGATCCTAGTGGCCTTACAAAAATCCTTCAGAATAATCTTTAAACATTAAATATAGTGGATGTTTGCTTAGCATGGAATAAGAATTTCATCCACAAAAAGAAGGTGAGAGATGTAAAGGTCCACACCTATTTGAATACCTTTGAAAAATATTCAAGAATATGCCTAAGAAATAAGATTTCAGCAACCAAGAGAAAAAAATAGGGAGGATAAAGGGCATCTTTGCCTCAGATCCTATCCTCCATGAAAGAAATATAAAGTTGCGCCATTAATCAATAATGCAAATGACGAGGAATTGATGCAACTATAGATCCAGGAAACAAAATCATGATGAAACCC
Organism: Pinus tabuliformis; assembly: GCA_031772625.1. NCBI lineage: Eukaryota > Viridiplantae > Streptophyta > Pinopsida > Pinales > Pinaceae > Pinus > Pinus tabuliformis. The sequence goes on from CM062816.1 coordinate 855,801,151, forward strand.
AAGGTGAAAAAGGAGGAGATGAATGAACAACCAATTTACATGATGAAATGATTTTCATAGATCTACCTTGTACACCATATCCTTTTTTTGTTTATTTATGAATTGCATGAAGACTTTCTTGAGCAAGACCAATGGTGTCAGGAATTTGTTGGCCATGTAGAAAACCAAATTTTTCTAGAGAAACATGGTTAGAAAGCGTAATTTTGATATGGGAATGAATGATCTTTGAAATAACTTTATAAATGGAATTATAGAGAGAGATGCGGTGAAAGTGATCAAAACATGCGAGCTTGTCAATTTTTGGAATCATAGAAATGAAGGTGGTGTTAGAGGGAGCTAGAATATGACCATTTTTCCTGGAATATTCCACCACTTGTTGAAGGTCCTTCCCTATAAAATCAAAGAAATCTATGTAGAATTCTATTGAAAAACCATCCAAATTAGGTCCCTTCCCTTTTTGGAAAACTTGTAAGGTAGTTTCCAACTCCTCCAAAGATATTTATACATGAGAAAGTCATTGTCTTCATCCTCGACACACCTTCGTAAATAAGAGGAAATGCTAAGCAGATGATCAACAATTACTCCTCTATCATCCCTGAAGCGGTTCTTGAAGTGTGTAACACCTATCTCAATGATATCTTAGAAGGAGGTGGTTGATGAATATTATTCCTTGTCAAAAGACCAGACCGTGTTTATTGCTTTTTCCATGATTGTAAAATTGGTGAAAACAATTGGTATTTTCATCACCATCTTGTAGTTAAAGGTCCCTTCTCTTCATCTACCACTCCTTTTCATGACCTAGGAGGATGGAATGTTTCTTCTTTTCCATATCCAACATAAGGGATTTCTGCTCCTCTTCGTGTGAACCACAATTCTCTCCTTCTAGGATCACTCTAATTTGTGATTCCAAATAAACCAATCACTTTGAGTCCAATTCTATCTTCCTTCTTCCCCAAGTTATAGCAGTGGCCTTTACCCTTTTGAGTTTTCCTGAAATTTTAAAGGAGGTTGTTAGAAAGTGTTGTCATTGATGTCAAATGTGTTGATGTAAAAGGAATTGAGGTCAAAATTGTTGATGCCAATGGTGTTGTCATTGATGTCAAAGGAATTGGAATTTATGTCAAAGGATGTTCCTAAGGAGTGTTATAGTAGCTACAAACTTTAGTAAAGAACCATCATAGTAGCAGGCTATGTGAAGAAGATATAAAATATTATACCCTTGGTGGTTGGATGGCCTGGGCTTTGAGTGAATTTTTTCCTCAGGATATTATATCATAAGATTTTGGAAGTGGTATAGGTGGATAGTGCTCAGAAATATCTTCCTAATAGTATATCGAAGTTAGATAAAGAATGCTTGGATAAAAAGTTATTACTAGTCAAATTTTCCATGCCAAAAGGGTCAATGGTTTAGGCCAAAGTTAGTGTTGGTTTTGGTCATCTCCAAAAGTAACAGAAGATTAGAGTTTTCCCAAAGTTGGTGGAAGGGCCCTGCAATTAAGTCAGCATACAAGTGGTACAAGTGTGGACCAAGAAAAATCTTAGGAGAGGCTACGTGGGAGATCCCAAAAGGGGACACATCACCTCAAAAGTATTCCCCAAGAATTTCAAAGGAGCACAAGGCCAAACATCTGGGGAAAAGATTTCGAGGTGAGCTGGTAAATAGCAAATACAAGGCGAGGCCATATTAGACACATCATCCCAGAGGTATATCCTCGGAAGTTTAAAAGGGAGCCCAGTTCAAAATGCCTGGGGAGACAACATCGAGGAGATGAAAAAGTTCCAGTTCGGTGCCACAAAAATTCCCATCTGACCTATTTATTAAATAAATAATTAATTGAAAAACAAAGGCTCGAGACCCCCTCACCTTCGTATGATGACGTGGAAGATTGATAATGTGGACAAACCATAGGAGGACAGATGGCATGATTTTATTGGGGACATGGAGGGACATGGAACCACAGTGGCATGATGGCATCAGTGGGACACCTGGGGCAATGAGGACATGACACATGGCATGCAGATTTGGCATTTTTGGGAGGCCAAGTGGGCCAAAAATAGGTGATGTATGGTACCACACAATGAGTGACATGTGGCATCCTTGCACAGGTGGCAGACATGGTTTCACTGATGTAACCCCGATGGATTTTATATTGGTCTATGTGTAAATTTAAAGGTCCCACAAGACACGTCACCTTGGTCCCTAGAAATACAGGCACCCTAGAAATTTCAAAGTGAGTTACAAGGTTTATATTTGCAGTGATGAGGCACTGGGATGAGCTAGCAATTATAGGTGATAGAAGTGGACGACATGGACCAATCAAGAATTTCAGAGTGGAAGCATGACGAACTGTAGTGGACACATAGCCCTAGAAGAAATGACTGAAAGTTTTCAAGGGTTCATAGGCTAAAATTTCTAGTGATTTAACGTTCGGACATAGTGGTAGACGAGGTGCCAAATATAGTTGGACTAGCAGACTAATCCAAATTGCGCATGTTGAAGTAGGGGTGGTTCCGTAGGGACACATCACCCCTAAGGATTGACCTCCACATTTTGGAAACAAGAAATATCAAAATAAGGTCGGGGATTGAAGACACTCTTTAGGACTTGTTTTTGTGTGTGCGAAGTGACCAAGGGAACAAAGGTTTGTACACACAAGTTAAGCCCTCGGGGCTATATAGCAAAAGAGGCCAATAGGAGGTTATGCGTGATGGTTATTGTACTGTGAGACTGAGCACCTATGAGCTGAAACAATACATGAACAGGTCAAAAACTATGTTTTAAGAAAATAAATAAAGTCCTTGAGGCCATAACGTCCCACAACCATGATTGAAAGTTCTTATTGCAATGAATGAGTTGGTGACAATGAAATTTGGAAGTTTGGGCCATATTTGTTGATTTTCCACCAAATTGGCAATACACTAAACTTTTGGTAAGAGCACATGAAGGAGTTAGAAGCTATTTTGGTAGAGTATGATAATGACTATTTTGATATGTCCTTCATATATTGATTGTTCCTCTTACATGAATTATAGTTAAATTGTTTGAAAATTTTAATTTAGCAATAGTTGTATAATTTGGTCACATTATGGATCACCCCCTCTTAGTAGCGCCATAGTTTCTAAAAATTGGTATTAGAGCCTCAGGTCCCTTCAAGATTAGTTTAACAGTTGGAAGGAAGACTAGGAATCATGGAAAACTAAGACTAGATTATCTCAGATGGAGTTCCATTTTTAAATGGGTCAAATTATACAACTTGGAATGTAAGAATTATAATCTACTTACAATATCTTGATTTGGATATATGGAAATCTATGGAGAATGGTTTAAAAGACATCATGTTTAATGAATAATCCAAGGAGGAAATATTGAAACGATTGTCTAAGTCAAATCTGGAAAATGTGACCTATTGTGAGACTCCCAAAGAGACATGGAATGAATTGCAAACCATCTATGATAAAAACACTAGAGCTAAATGTGATATCAAGAGGCCTTCTCTGAATAATGGAGCTGACAAAGGTTCAAAGAGTACTAAATATCGTGAACCAAAATAAAAAGATGATTCCCTTGTATCAATAGGCCAAGATGTTGATCAACATACAAAGAATATCAAATATATGCAATCTACAAGTAAGTTATTGCTATGTTGTTATTGTAGAACAAGAGGTCATTTATCTTCTGGTTGCTCAATTGCAAGTTCTAATGAAAGAGACTGATGTTCATCTAGAACTAGTAAAGAAGGAACTACTTTGGTAGAAATAACATATCTAAACATTGTTCAAGAAGTTATCAGATACACCTATCGTAGAGAGGAAGATAGGATATCTCATGTGTCTATAGAAGAATCCGTAGACTGAGCAAGGGAATGAGTTATTGAACAAGATGTAAGTGAAATAGACACTGAGTGTGAATCTAGTAGCTCTTTAAATGAATTGGAGGATATGGAAGAAAAGATATATTTTAGAAGGAAACTCATATGGTTTTTTTAGGAGATAACGAACCTTAAAGCTATAAATTAGAAACTAGAAGCTGAGAATAACATATTAAAAAATCAGTTGTATAGATATCATATCTTTGATGCTTTGGTTGAGAATCAAAGCACCAAAATCAACCCTCATGTCAAAATTGTTTTGATTTTTGAAGGTGAATCAAGTAATGTTGCAACTCAACAACACAAAGAATGAGTTAAGAGTCATCCGAGATCCAATTCCCCACAATGGCTAGACAACACACTTAAAAATACAATGAATAATGAGCAAGACAAAGGTAATCAACCTCGATGTTTTAGTTGTGGAGTAGGACATTATGGATATAAGTTTCTAAAGAAGAAGAAATAGTTACTTGATAGGATTAGAAACACATAGTTTCAAACACAACAAGGAAGTGATCACCACAGTACAAAAAATCATCAGTGCAATTGAGTAAATGAGCTTACAAATCATGGAACCAAGTGGACACTTATAGTTGCATGCCCTTCCATAATGAGCTTTAGAATGTAAAAGTGTATCCAAGTCTAGGAAGGAGCTTATTCAAGGACCCTATTAAGTGGTTTCAACCTCTAAGGGGATTGCATGTCCAAGGCACATCCACCAAATGGTAGGTGGAATGTGATATAATGATGGAATAAAGTGGGGCATCAACGAAAAGCTCCAAGCCACATGACATAGTACAAGGGTAGCTAAATGATGGAAGGGCACTCTTAGGTGTATGAATGCATGAGGGAGAAACAGTGGTATATGAGTTACCCTAACCATTGTTTTCCACCCTTATTCATATGCCTTTTTCCTTTTATATGTTTTTATTTTGTAACAGCTCGGGGCTTCAAGGTATGAGAGAATGATATGTAAGATATAACAGTGAACACCCCATTAAGGTGGGAATTTCATCACCCACCAAGGGTTGGGTCAATCATGGGTTCCTTAATGATGTAAGGAGCCAATATGAGGGACCCTAGGAACCAAGGTGATGGCCATGATGATAGGGGTAGAGCTCATGTTTTTCTTTTTCCCATGAGCTAATTTTTTATGTCCTGGCCATATTTGGCATTTCATGGTATATTTCCTATTGAGAGTGGCCAAATTATGCTTTTTTTTATTTTTGCTGCATCAACCTTACGATCATCGTTCCAAGCCCTACACAAGGCATGGACGAGGGGATGGGGAGGCTAGATTCTTCTAGACCCAATGGACAAATGTGGACCTGGATGGGAAATATGGTGAATGGGTTCATAATAAGTAGAAGGGAGTGATGTATATGGTGTCGAGAAGCAGGACTATGTAGCCAAAATTGGGGTTTCCCATGTAGTGCCACCACTAAAGCTAGTAGCCAATAAAGGAAATCCCATGGGACTAGGATACAAGGTTAACCATTAAATTGGATAGAGGAGATAAGATTACAGACCAAGCCCACTCTTTCTGTCGAATCCCCCCACTAATCCATGGCCAAAAGTGTCAATGATCAGTAAAAAAAAAAAATACCCAATTACGCAATGAAAGCTCATACCTTCGGGATTGGAAGGCCCACCTTCAAACAAATGATCATATGGGCGAGGGAGCATATGGCTTGCTCAGGTAGCGGTTATAGTGGCACATTATGCTATTTAGTGGTTTTAAGGGGCTACGAGTTGTCGACTGAGGACCATATAGGAGAAAAATTGTCTCCTATGGGTATCACCCATATGTGGTGGGTAACATATAGCTCCAACTAGGACATGATCTCTTAGAAGAGTGAAAAAACGTGCTTGAACGGGGAGGTCACGAGAACACCAACAATCTCTTGGGACTGCAGACATCTTGCACATATCAAAGACCAAGCACACAAGGAAGCATGTTTTTGCGACATCTTATGATCACCCATGCTTATATTAGGCCATATAAATCAACAATAAATAAAATTTATTCTAAATGAAATTTTAATCTAAATTCCCCTACTCTATCATGATAAAAGAATATGATGTTAGTTATAATGTGAAAATCAACATGAAATGCATCCTACTCTAACATGTGTATTGCATAGTACAAGTACTAAGTGTAATCATAAAGCCAATGCATTCGGGGCATCACCAGATCAATGTAAACACATTTTTCCCATTGATTACTTATACAAAAAATCCTAGAAAAAAGATAGGAACAATCATATGGAGGTTAACCAGGGAGGGAGTTGGGAAAATAGAATGTCCACACATGGAGCATAACAGGAGAAGAGGGAAAAAAGGAATGCAATCTACTCCACAATATCCTTTATTCTAACCAAAAGATAGAGATGTCAACAATCAAGCTCATAAACCTCCGATGGATGGAAACCTCAGGCATATCTTCCCCATCATGGTCTTTATCATTTGTATCATGATTTATGGCTACCATAGGGTTATGACTAGAAGGAAAGGGAGACTGATGACATGGGGAGAAACAACAAATGGGTTACTCATGATGAACATACTCAGGTGTGAGAAAAAATTTCTTATTACAAAAAGGGTTGAGGAAAGGGTCCATGTGCAACTCAACTACAACCCCTAGATTGTTAAGAGGGACTAGGGTCCTATTGATATCATTGTCATTGGAGTCATAGATAAGGTCCTTGTTAAAACTATTCCAATGAACCTCCCATTTTCCTTCTTCAATATGTAACTAATCACTGATATCAAAGTTTGAAGGGTTTACGGGGTCAACTTCTCCAAGGTATTCAACGAGTGGAGTATCAATAATGTTAACCTCAACTTCACTTTTCATAAATTCATTCTCCCTATCACACATGTTCTTAAAATTATCTTCATCACCTTTTTTTCATGTGGACCCAGCGAGGACCCTCATTTCCGCTCATCATTTATATTCCAAAGGTTATGATGATGCTCAATGAATGATTCCTCTTAAATGTCTAATGCAAGGCATACTTGAAAATTTCTGAGAAAGCCATCAAAGAACTCCTCATAGATGAGATGCTCCTAAGTTCATGATTATGAAACCACGAATTATGACCATGGAGAGATCTCGTGAACAACAATATAAGGACATCCTGGTGGACCACTTTCTCCTTTGAAGTATTTGCAATAAATATTTCTACATGATCAATTAAGGAGAGTGGATCACCATCAAACATGGGCACCCCACGTACCATCCTCCCTGTGACATGATTTGGGTGCCCAAGGATGCTAGTGATGTCCAAAGAGGGAAAACCATTAAAGAAAGGCATCCTATTGAGATATGCATGTAAATTATGTAGGAATTTCTAAGGTATATTTAAATATGCCTAGAGAATGCTTGCTCCACCCTACAAGCACTGACCTTAAAATTCAGTGAAGAATCAAGGTTCGTTCTTCCAATGGAGTCGCCAAGAATGATATATTGATATTATTGTATGGGGAATAAGACACATGTCTTGTGTCCCTGGAAACAATGCCAAAAATGTTACCACTTAATTTAGTAGGGGTCCTAGGAGGGCTTCCAAAGGGACTACTACTAGATCAAGTGGAAACAATGGGATAAGGACCCACTGTCACCTCAGTCAATGTACCATGCTCTTTACAGTCTTTCACTGATGGGAGGAGTCCCAATATAAGGAAATCACTAGAATGATGAGGTAAATAACGATGCACAATGTGATTTCCAATGCCCATTCACTAGAGAGTCTCAGATAATAGATTTCTTGTTTTAGAAGAAGAAGAAGGGCACTCTAAAAAAGGCTAGAGGGAAGGATGACCTTGGGCTTAGGAATATTAAAAAATGATGAATGCCTAAGATCAAAACTTCCAAAATCCCTCACGTGTGATTGATGTGTTTATACTAGGGTTTAAAGTGAGGCAAGGATGGCTTATTCAATGGATGGATTCAATTAAAGTGTGATCTTTGGGAGAAGCTAAGGTGACTTTGCATGAAAATTCCCTTGAGAGAAATACTACAATAGACTAAGGGTTGAGAGATATACCGTGGTAAAGGCTCATCCAATTATTACCTATAGTTAAGAGAAAAGGTTTTGAATGATGAACTACAAAGGGAAAAGCTCCAAGGAATCCCCAACTCAAAGCAACTTAAAGGGTTCCCTCTTGGTGTGATAGCTAGGGCATAAATTTATTTGAAATTCCACCGTTGGAATTTGTTTAGAACTCAAGGATGCCCATAGGAGACATAAATAATGAAACTTGTCTAGACAGAATCTTAAAATTCCTCCACCCTAAAATTTTGCATAAAGACATATAAAATCTCCTTATCCTTAGGGGACAAAGAAAATGGAAGAAAACAGGTGAAAGAATGATATCTCATTAAGTTAATGTAATGACCAAGGATATAGGACCACTGCCTAGTCTATTGGGAGGATGGAGTCAAGAATGAGATTTATTTTCGGTTTAGTTATATCAAGGAGAATAATTGTAGCTTCGCATGCCTTAATGAAGTAGTTACCTAGATACAACAAGGATTTATACTTTGACTTGTCAAATAATAGAGTTTTAGGGTTAGATTTTCAAATACAACCCCTAGGATCATTCAAGTTTTCTTGCCCAATGAATAATGCATGCAATAGATCAATATTACGAAAGTGATTCATGATTTTCGCATAATTTAAAGCACAAGCAACAACATGATGCAATATTCCTTACATTAAACATGTAATAAAAATTTTGTATAAAAGAGAAACTTACATGGTAGTAAAAGTACATCCATCCATCACATTTTCAAGAGAGAAGCTCCAAAATAGAATAGCATTAACCCAAACATCAAAATGTATTAAAGAATCTCCAATTCGTCATCCAATAGCTATAGTGAAATTCTATAAGAAATAATAATCCAAATCCAAATGATGATGAGTTACAAATGAGGCCTCACTTGTATTTATATGAGCCTTTAATAGTTTAATGGCTCTAATTAGCCTAACAAACCCCTAAAAGTGTCTCTAATGTGTAAAATAAAACCCTAATTGGTGACAAGCCCACCAAATAACTCCATAATATGAAAAATAAGCCTCTCAAGGGGGCCGAAATGATAATACAATAGATAGGAGGGCCATTGGAAGACCTAGTGAAGTCTAACACGTGCCAAAATGGATGGAAGGGATCCAGAAATAGTGATGAAGGGGGTGGCCCCTTGATCTCTAGGAAAATGACTTGTGGTGCTCCCAAGTGGTTGTCGGGGAAAAACATCCTCATGGGTCCCCAAGTGGATCAAACAAGCCTGTATCCCATCTATAAGAGCTATAACAATGATGCAAGCCCTCCCTTTGTCTCCCAAGGTGAGAATAATCCTCATCTGGACCCTAGAACAACTGCCAAGTATATGGTACAAGTGTGTAACCAGCTAGGAAAGGTGGTCCAGCTATATCATCATCGTCAAATAAATGGAACACGAGCGAGCACTGAGTGGAGCTGAAGCATCCCATGATGTGTCTATCTACTCTCTGTTATAGTGGAGGACAATGGATCTCGCCACTCACCCTACAAATTCCAATATGTCCCTCTAGAGGGATTGGACTCCATATAGACTAAACCCCAAGACAAAGACCCACCTATGATCCTATATAAGATCTAATGCATATCCTCACCTTCCAGTACAATAAATCATCAATGCAATTGAGTAAATGAGCTTACAAATCATGGAACCAAGTGGACACTTCATAGTGGCATGGCCTTCCATAATGGGCTTTAGAACATACAAGTGTCTCCAAGTTCAAAAATGAGGTTAATCAAGGACCCTATTAAGTGGTTTCGACCTCTAAGGAGAGTGATATGTTAATGGTATATCCAAAAAATATCAGGTGGCATTTGATATAATGATGGAATGAAGTGGGGCATCAACGAAAAGCTCCAAGCCACATGCCACAATACAAGGGTAGCTAAAGAAGGGAAGCCCACACTTGGGTGTATGAATGTAGGAGGGAGCAATCATTGTATATGAGTTACTCTAGCCATTGTTTTTCCACACTTCTTCATATGCCTTTTTCCTTATATAGATATTTCTTTTGTCACTACTTGGGGCTCTAGGGGATGAGAGCATGATAAGTAAGATAGAGCAGTGAATACGCCCTTAAGGTGGGGGAGTTCATCGCCCACCAAGGGTTGGGACAATCATGGGCTCCTTAATGGTTTAAGGGGCTAATATGAGGGACCCTAGGAACCAAGGTGATGGCCATGATGATAAGGGTAGAGCTCACGTTTGGATTTCTCCCACGAGCTAAATTTGTATGTCCCGATCATATTTTTGAATTTTATGGTACATTTCCTATTGAGAGTGGCCTAATTATGCTTTTTCTTTTCTTTTAGCTGCATTAACCTATGGGGAATCATTCTAGGCCCTACCCAAGGTGTGGACAAGGGGAGGGGGAGGCTAGCTCCGTGTGGATCTAATGGACAAATGTGGAATCAGATGGGAAATATGTTGAATGCGATTATAATGAGTGGAGGGGAGTGATGTGTATGGTGTCGGGAAGCGAGGTCATGCAACCAAAATCATGGTTTCCCATGTAGTGCCACCTCTAAAGCTAGTAGCCAATAAAAGAGATCCCACAAGACTAGTATAGAAGGTTAACCATCAAATTGGATAGAGGAGACATGAGTAAAAACCAAGCCTACTCTTTCTGTCGAACCCCCCCACTAATCCATGCCCAAAAGTGTCCCTGATAAGTAAACTAAACTACCTAACTACACAATGAAAGGTATTACCTTTGGGGTTGGAAGGTTGACCTTCCAACATACGATCATAACATATGAGCGAGGGAGCATATGGCTCGCTCAGGTGTTGGGAATAGTGGCACATCGAACTATCTAATGGCTGCAAGGGGTTGTTGGTTGTTGGTTGAGGGCTATATATGAAAATTTGTTATCCTATGGGTATCAACCATAGATGGTGGGTAACATGGCTTTCCAAGCGAGCCTGCATGACTGGGTTGGTGTTCGTTTTCTATTTTGGGTAGACAAGTTGGGGTTTCTGAGTGGGTCAAATGTGCAAGGAAAGACTGCACGACTAAGGAAGATTAGGAGGACGAGTTTGTTGGTTTGTGCCAGGAAACTGCCATGCCTTTGTATGTTGTAAAATATTTTTGTATTATATTTGCAAAAGTTAAATAAAATCTGGGGCGAAATGTTTTAGGGAGTTTCCCCTTCCCTTCGTAAAGTCTTGTTTACTGTCATATTTGTGATATCACAGTGTTGTATTGATGTTGATGTTTATCATACTATTATGAAGTAAATGTAAATGAGGTAGATAAATTTAATTTCCACTGTAAAATTGAAGTGTGAATGAAAATTGATTAAGTATTGGAAGTTAGGTGTAGTCTAGGTGAGAGTAATTTTAAAAGTAAAATCTCGTCAATGCCACACAATGCCCGTGATGGTCGTAAGGTACCACAGCGTGGGGATGTGACAGTTGGTATCAGAGCCTAGTTTACTAAAGTGGGCACTTGAATTTTGGTTTAGTAGGGGCAGAGGCAGCAAAATCAGGGTCAAGCTGAACGCAGTGCGAAAAGGCTTTTTTATGGTAGTAACACGTTCTCAAAGTAAATTAATGGCGAATGTTGCTGAGGAATCACAGATAATGGGTGAAGCCAACATGTTCGCCTAGATGATTTTCATGAAAAAGGTGTTGGATTGAATAGATGAGTTGAACACAAAGGTAAATGAATTGGGGATAGTGGAAAATGACCTTACGACAAAAAATTCCAAACTCAAAGAGAAGATCGTTGAGAAGGAAGAAAGTCATGTAGACCTCAAGGTGCGATATAATTATCTTGAGTTGAGATATGATCAAACCATGAGTGAAGTTAAAGGACTTGAAGCTTCCAGGTATCAAGTAATAGAAGAGATCATAAATTTTTAGAAGGGACTTTCCAAAGCTTTGAACAAGGTTACAATTTTAAAGAAAGCAGTTGGGAAAGGTTCAATTGGTAGAGCTACCCACATGAAAATAAAGGAGTCTGATTCATACAATGGAGTAAGGAGCACAAAGACTCTTGGAAAATTTCTATGGGACATAAAGCAGTACCTTAATGGGTTGGAGATTTCTTTTGAAGAAGCGAAGGTGAAGATTGCTACTCAATTCCTTATGAAAGACGTCAAGATATGGTGGAGATGAAGGGTGGATGAGATGGCCCATGGTGACATTGAGGAGATTACAACTTGGGAAGAAATGAAGGAAGCATTGTTGGCTCCCTTCATCCCACAAGATGAAATGTGGGATGCTCGTATGAAGATCAACTATATCAAGCAAACTGGATGTCTAAAAGCTTATCAACGTGAATTTTCTAGTGTGATATTGGAGTTACTCAACATGGAAGAGAAATAAAAGGTTTTCCTTCATCATTGGATTGAAACCTTGGGGTCGCAATGATGTAAAGCGATAAAACATCAAGACACTTGAGGAGGAATTTACTACGGTTGATAGTTTGGTTGACCATTATGATGAAAGAGTGGAAGATAAGAAGGAGAAGTTCAAGAAGCCAAAGGAGAAGACCTCGAAGGGGGATGAAGCGAAAGTAGGTGGAAAACCAAAAGGAAAGAAATTGTTGAAGTGTTGGTTGTGCAAGGGAGATCATGTGGCCAAGAATTGTCCTTTGAGACCAAGTGTCACAACCATTACACAATCAGATGGAAACAAGAAGAGGAAACATCAATTGGTGTGATGTATATTTTAGGTGCTGCAACAACAATGGAGGCTATCCTTAAGCATGATCATGAGAGGCATAAGTTGGAGTACGTTGAGATGAAAGTTTGGCAGGGCGTGTTGCTCACTATGGTGGACAACAATGTGACCCACAAATTCATGTGAGAAGAGGCGGAAAGGAAGGTTGCACTAAAGTTCATTCCAGCTCAAACATGTCTCAAAGTAGTGAATTCACCACCAGATCAAGTCATTGGGATCAGAGAAGAAGTGGAAGTAAGAATTGGTGAATGGTGAGGTAAACTTGACTTCACAATTGTTCACATGGATGATTATAAAGCAGTTTTTGGAATGGAATTCATGAAACAATATGAAGCTTTGATTGTGCCACATTTAAAAAAGTTGTTCATATACGATGGGAGGGAGGAAGAACCATTGAATGATCCAGCCTTGGGAGCTATGAAGAGTGAGTATAAGATAACAATGATGAGTGTGGAGAAGGATCAAAAAAACAAGGAAGTATGTCAGAGGTTGAACCGAATGGAGGTAAAACTCATGGAATAGGTAGAAGTGATTTGAACAATGTCAGATAGTGTGCTTAACTTGAAAGATAGGCTAGAGGCAATGGAAGGTTGCATGACAGAGTGTAAGGTTGTAGAATTGGAGAACCAACGGAAATAAAAATGTGAGGCATACAACAAAGGTTAGAAGAGGAAAATGTGGATACTTGGATTGAGATGTTGCACTGCGCTGAAGATGGGAATGGAGAGGTATTAGCCTTCCATTCCCTACCATATTTATGAACTTAGAATGAAGATGGGCTCATTGTCATCGGCTTCGGGCAATGAGATCCCTTGAAGTGATGAGTAGACCACAATGGAAAAGTAGATGGAGGATTGTATGACAATGAGATGTGATGACAGTTGTGATGATGCTAGGTTGCATGCATTCTTGTGGAGGATATTATGTGGTCATATTATTTTTCCGACTAGTCACCAACATAGGAGGTACCAACACATGATGTTCTTGCATGGTTACGACAAGTTATGGGCATGGAATAGGTCACAGGAAAAGTTATCTGATTGTCACGATAAGAATGGATGACTTGAAAAAGGAGTTCATTAAGATGGATTTGTCGAGGGAGACAACCTTTTTATAGTGGGGGAGGATGTCATCGCCCCTAGTTGGCACCAAATCCAATAGGCGCCCACGATGATCCATTCTCACTTGTGGCGAAAAACCAACTTAGACTTGTGACGAGAGTGCCCAAGGGCGACGAGGGCGCCCACATGGAGAGGCTCCCAAGTCGGCACTAGGCATTTTGTGCATGAGTTGACGTGTGCATTTGCTGGGTGTGCCTACATGGAGGAAAGGTGTCGGACATCGCATCGAGTAGAGAATAGCAAGCACGACACAAAAGCATGCTTGCCCATGTAGAACGGCGAAGGGAGTTTTGAGGACATCCCTTACCCATAGTGAGGAGTGTGTAGGAAGGACCACACATTAATACGGAGGCAGTCGACTCGATGGACCTGTGTCCACAGGGGCACCCACACCAAGGGGTACCCGGGCACCAAGGTAGAGCAGGCAGGCAGGTGCGATGCGACAACAATGCAACGAGTAGATGCGACGAGTGAATGAGTGGGAAGCGACGTGATGTGAGGAACAAGCAAGCGACCAGGCAGACGTAGCGTCTATGACAAGACAAGGTAGAGCGCCCAGGCAAGGGTGCACTTGCCCAGGAAGGGGCACCTGCATGCCCAAAGTCTGGTTGGCCTAGGGGCACACCCAACCATGAAGGGGTGTCCAAAAAATGATGAAGGTGTCTAGAAAACATGAAGGGGCGTTAGCCACATAAATTACCAAGGCAAGGAGGCATATAAATAAGAATGGACACATTTGACCAAGAGCATCAAGCAAGTTTGACCAAGTGAAGAGACATCGCAGAAATAGGTCACACTAAGGGGAAAGTTTACAATATCACAGAAACTCAGAATTTTGCACATCATAAAAGGACAAAACAAGGAGGGCAAAGGGAAAGGTTTGGCTTGCCCAACGAGCCTACACGACTAGGATGGCGTTAGTTTTCTATTTTTGGGCATACATTTATCTCTCTCTCTCGCCAACTTCCCTCCCTTTGTCACTCCCTCGCTTTATATGTCCCTCTCTTGCTGACTCTCTCTCTCTCTCTCTATGTGCCTCTGTTTACTTCCCTCTCACACCCTCTCTCCCCCCTCTCTCTCCCTCCCTCCCTCATCATCTCTCACCCTCTTTCTCTCTCTTCCTCCCTCCCTCTATCACTTGCCACTCTCTCTCTCTCTCCCTCTCTCCCCCTCCCTCTCTCATTTTCCATTTCTCCTTCTATATTCCTCCCTCCCTCTCTGTGTGTCTCTCTCTATTCCTCACCCAACCTCTCTCTCTCCCACCATCATCTCATCATTCCTCTCCCTGACTCTCCCTCTCTTTACCTCTCTCTCTCCCTCGCTTCCTCCCTCCCTCCCTCCCTTGTTTGTGGTAAGTATTTTTCTCACTCACTCCCACCCCCTCTATTTGTATTTATCTCTGCCTCCCTTCCTTTGTCGATTGCTAACTCTCCCTCTCTCCCTCTCTCTCTCTCTCTCTCACACACACACACACACCTTCTCTCTCCCTCTCCATCCCTCTCTCTCACCCTCCCTCCCTCTCTCTCTCTCTCTCTCTCTATCTCTCTATCTCTCTCCCTCTCTCTCCCCATCCCTCCCTTTGTCCCTGCCTCCCTCCATCTCTCTCTCCCCTACTTGCCCATCCCTCTCTCTCTCTTTTTATCTCCCTCCCTTTATCTCCCTCACTCTCTCCCACTCCCCCCTCCTCCTCTCCCTCTCTCTCTCGCTGGCCTTGGTTGTGGTCAGTCTATTTCTCACTCACTCCCACCCCCTCTATCTATATCTCTCCCTGTATCCCTTCATCAGTATCTTGCTCACTCTCCCTCTCTCTCTTACACTCTCTCTTGCTCTCCTCTCTCTTTCACATACCCACACCTTCTCTATCTCTATCCCTTTCACTCTCCCTCTCTCCCTCTCCCTCCCTCACTCCCTCTCTCCCTTTCTCTCCCCGTCCCCCTCTTCCTCCCTCCCTTCCTCTCTCTATCTCTCTCTCTCTCTCTCTCTCTCTCCCCTTCCCTCTGTCCCTCATCCTCCCCATCCCCCTCTTCGTCTGTCCCTTCCTCTCTCTCTCTCTCTCTCGCTCCATCCCTCCCTTCATCCCTACCTCCCTCCATCTCTCTCTCCATTTGCCTACCCAACCCTCTCTCTCTCTTTCTCTCTCTCCTTCTCTCTCACTCTCTCCCTCTCCCTTTCCCTCTGTCCCTCGCTCGCCTTGCCCCTCTCTCTTCTCTCTCTCCCCATCGCTCTCTCTCTTTCTCCTTCCCCCTCTCTCTGTCACTCTATCCCTTCATCTCTCCCTCTCCCCCTTCACTCTCTTTCACCCACCGCATGCCTCCCTCACCCCTACTCTAACCTCTCCCCCTCCGGCTCCCCCTCCCTTCCCCTCTCTCTTGTCTCTATCTCTCTGTTTTCTCCCCTCCTCTCTCTCATTTTGTCCCTCCCTCTCTTTCACATAGACTTCCTCTTTTTGCCACGCCCTACCTCCCTCGCCCTCTCTCTCTCTCTCCCTCCCTCCCACTCACTCTCCATCTCCCACTAACTCCCTCCCTCAACCGTGCTCCATCCTCTCCCTACCTACCTCTCTAGCTCTCTCACCCCCTCTCCCTCTCCCTCACCCCCTCTCCCTCTCCCTCACTCTCTCTAAATAACTACCACTCTGGCTCTTTCTCACCCCCTCTATCTCTCACTCCCTCCTTACCTCTATCTTATTCTCTCCCTATCTCTATATTCCAAGCCCCTTCTCACCCTCAATCTCTCCTTTTCACTCTCTCTTCCCATACATCTCCCTCCCTCCACCACATCTTCCCTCTCTCTCCCTCTACCTCCCACTATCTCTCATCCTCTCTTTACCTCTACCTATCCCTCTCTATATCCCTTTTGGGCTCCCCTCTTCCATCACCACTCTTTCTCTACATTTTAGCTACACACCACCCCCATTGCTCGCACTTTTGCTTTTTAATTTTCTAAATTTCAATAAATTAAAAACAAAAAACCAAAAACCATCTTTGAACAAAAAGTCTCTATTCTTTAAAATATATTACAATTTTCCAAATATATTATAAGTAAATAAACTTAAGGTATCATCTCAATTAACCAATTCATTTTCTGTTTTGATGAATAAACTTAAGGTATCATCTCAATTAACCAATTCATTTTCTGTTTTGATGAATTTTTTTTTTGTTAATTTAATCATGAATTTAATTAAATTACATTTAAAAATAAAATATAAATATAAGAAAATAAAATATAAATTTAAATTACTACTCAATTAAATTTATCTCGGATAACTGAGTGTAACAATTATAATGATAATTATCCCCCACCAATAAACAATATCGAAACTCACCCTTAAATATCACATACAATTCTAATGAGACTATGATGTGAAAGCTATATATAATACAACAGACAATTTAATTTCTCTCGGTGTGAAGGTTTCTAAACCGGATCACAGGTTCTGGTGATCTGAAGGCTCGCCAACAAACTCAGTCGATGACTTTGAAATTGGTCCAAAAACCCAAAGCTACAAGGAATGACTGTCGGGAGATTCGTGGTCTTCCAACAACTGAAATTTACAAGGAATAGCGGGTCGGAGATTCGTTCTCCAAGAATCCAAGGAGTGACGGTTTGGATATCATGTTAGGGAAAAGACGCGGCCAATGAACAAGGCACAGGTTATCGTCTCCCTATGCTAGGGCACATGTCACCACTAACTATTTTTACTTTTATTTTTAATTGTTGGGAAAGTATCCCATGAAACATCAAATCAGGAAAATTCATTAAGCTTCATTTTCGAATTCATCATATCATCAATTGCAAAAATTTAAACAAATCGTACCACTAAGATCTTGTGTTACTAAATTTTGTTTTTAATTGCTTTTTTTTGCTGCACATATATATGTTGCAAAGTTTAAGGGTGTTTTTAACTAAAAATTTATCCAATTAGAAAATCACAAAAACAATTGAAGAAAAACATACTAAAATATTAAATATACTTGCAAATGAATGATGGGCAGATGACATGGATATCTACAAGACTTTTGTGCTTAAGATTCATAGACATGCAAACAATAGTAGAAAAACATACTCAACTATTAAATATACATGCATATGAATGATTGGCTGATGGCATGGAGATCAACGGGACTTTTGAGCTTCAGATTCCTAAACCTGCAATCACATTGATAGGAATACATAAACTGATTTTGTTTCTTTCTAAGAATCTGCAGACAAATGTAGTACCTGAATAAATATCCATGCCTTTGACATCATTGCAATCGAGATGGAGAAGAAAGGAGATGCAGAATCGAATTCCAATGCCTCGCGCCTCCATTATTCCATCCATCCATTTTAGCTCCTGCTTGCTGCAACCTGCTCCACGTTTCTTTCCTATGAAAACTGACTTTAATTTCACATCACAAATAAGACATTCAGAATCAGAAATTTTCAGTCCCAGAATGAAAGGCAGGAAGAAAACAAATGCATCTCATATGATTTAGATCAGAATACCATGTAATAACACTAAAACAAATTTATTTCACCGAATACTTAGCTCACAAGTGTTACAGTGGGAAATATTACGTCTAGGCTTCAGCGATTCCTATATATCCAACTCTGTCCCTGGGCCTCAAAGACTCTTTGGCCTAAAGTTTTATCTCTCTGTTTCGGTGTTCTTTCACAATACAATAAGAACAAACACCGACGATAACAAAGATTACATAATAGTGCTACAGGGGCAAATCCGAAGGAACTCAAGACAACAGACAGGCAGACAGAATAAACAAACCGTAGCGCACCAGAATCCACATAATCCCATGAAAAAATGCAGAGAACGCTCTAGAATCCACAAAATCCCATGAGAAAGAACAGAGATCGAAAAATTAAAAAGATGCCCATGCTCTCTCTAATACAGTCCGATGAGAAAGAACAGATAGCACAGAATTCGGGAAGAGGAGTTTATGAGAAAGATGCCCATTATCTCTATTCAAGAAAAGTTTCATGAAAAAAACGCCCGTAATCTCGCTAATATATCAAATTTTATGAACCGTTGATGATACCCTCGGATCCACCCGTTAATCATTCCCAACGTTCAAAAAGTTCTACTTTTCTAATGCAACGTATTAATTTTTTTTGTCGGTCCACCCGTTAATGATTTTGAGAAAAACGGTTACAGTGCTGATTCCAGATAATGCAACGTATTAATTTTTTTTGTCGGTCCACCGGTTAATGATTTTGAGAAAAACGGTTACAGTGCTGATTCCAGATAATTCAAAAATTTAGTGCTCAGAAAATTACCACCTTCATTTTCATCTTATTTCAGGAAGCAAGTTTGCTAGGTTCGTAATTGCTAAACCAATTAAATAAGATTCAGATTATTAAAATTTTCAAATAAGTAATCAACAATTTGAAAATGATAATTTTCTTTCTTTGTAATGATACACCTAGGTAACAATAAAGCTTTGAGAGATTTTAGATCTCCATTGTTTAACCAGATATCCTTTTTTTTTTCTTATAGATTTTACGGAGATGACGAGTTAAGATAACAAGTTGTTTTTTATTAAATGCTTTTTTGGTTGAAGTGTTTTTTATATGTTGCTTTAGGTTTAAATGGAGTTTTAGTAAAGATAAAGTATGTATGTGGTTATTTTACACTTCACAATTACATTAAAGAAATTGGAATTCGATAATCTATAAAATATAAAAAGAAATATTTGCTTAATGTAATATTTTGTTATTTAGAAAAGTAAAATTAATTTGTTAAATTTTGTATTATAAATTATTTTTATATATTTAATATTTTAATAGAATGTTTTTAGTTGTGTAAGAGGAAGTGTATTATTTTTTGAAGTGGATATTACAAAAATAAATTGAGTTGCTTAGATGGGCAGGTCACCGGGAATACTAACCAAATCTAAAATAAGAAGACATGCTAATTAGAAATTGAAAATGCAAGGTACATATATTAATATTCAGTTTTTTGACATTATAAATGATTATTGGTCTATGTGTAAATTTGAAGACCCCACAAGACATGTCACCCTGGTCCCAGAAATGCAGGCGCCTTGGAAATTTCAAAGTGAGTTGCAAGGTTTATCTTTGTAGTGATGAGGCATTGGGATGAGCTGGCAAGTATAGGTGGTAGAAGTGGACAACATGGATCAATCAAGAATTGTACAGTGGAAGCATGACGAACTGTAGTGGACACATAGCCCTAGAAGAAATGACTGAAAGTTTTCAAGGATTCACGGGCTAAAATTTCTAGGGATTTAAATTTGGCACAGTGATAGACAAGGTGCCACATATAGTTGTAATAGCAAACCAATCCAAATTGCGCACGTCGAAGTAGGGGTGGTCCCATAGGGGCACATCACCCCTAAGGATTGACCTCCACATTTTGGAAACAAGAAACATCAAAATAAGGTCGGGGACTGAAGACACTCTTTAGGACTTGGTTTTGTGTGTGCGAAGTGACCAAGGGAGCAAAGGTTTGTACACACAAGTTAAGCCCTCGGGGCTATATAGCAAAAGAGGCTAGTAGGAGGCTATGTGTGATGGTTTTTGTGCTATGAGACTGAGGGCCTATGAGCTGGAACAATACATGAGCAGGTCGACAACTATGTTTTAAGAAAATGAATTAAGTCCTTGAGGCCATAACGTTCCACAACCATGATTTAAAGTACTTATTGCAATGAATGAGTTGGTGACAATGAAATTTGGTAGTTTGGGCCATATTTGTTGATTTGCCACCAAGCTGGCAATACACCAACAATACTTGGCTCTGATACCATTTCTACAGGATCTTTCTCACAGATATAAATGACACAGCAAGCTTGCGGAAATATGAACTGGTGGAAATTTTATTATATGGATGCGGATTTTACATAAAGATGTTTTCTTTACAGAGATTGACTGTCATTGCATTTACAGAGATTGACTGTCATTGCATTTACCGGACTTTCTACCGTCCGCAAGGAACAAGTATTACCGGAGGCTGCCTGGCAATAAACAGACTCTGCCTCAGAAATTTTACAGACTCACAAATATATAGACTTTTCCTATTGATTCAGCCACTTTAGGTTCTCACCAGTGCCGAGCACACTGATGCGCAGGCTTCCAAACCAAAACTATAAGACCTGAGTGAATATTTCGTGATGCAAGCAGATTAGACACTATGGTCCGCAGATGCAGAGCAGGAAAAATCACTCGACCCAAAACTCAAGACTCTCTCCAAACCCGAATGAGTCTTACTTCGTAGCTATCTCTTATTTATAAAGCTGGAAGGGAACAAACATCCGTGAATGGACCATGTCCATACTGATGACTCAGAAATAAAGTATTGGACAAACCTAGACAAATCACCGAAAACAAGATTCGGGCATAGGGCAATATTGTCTTATGTTATGACTCAGAAATAAAGTACTGGACAGACCTGGGCAAATCGCCGAAAGCAAGATTCGGGCATAGGACAATACTGTCCTATGTTATCTCATCCCTACTCTTTTTCAGAGAGCCTGAGGCATGTGGGGACTGAATCTTCATACATATAGTAATTTACACAGAGGATATTCATAAAAGAGAACCCTCGAAAGACTGAAATGACTAAAAAGACGAGATATGCAAATCTCAAGACGTACAAAGTGGAGATTCCAGGACGAGGGAATCCACGAAAGCTCGTCCAGCACCATAGTCGGCTGGAAAGACGTCAATCAAAGGTGTAATAATCAATTTGTGGGTAAGTGTAGTACTGGTAATTCCCTCTTTCAATTAAGTAATTGGAATAATATTGTACCCACACTTCTTTTTCAGTTTCCCAAGTTGAATCATCATGAGGATCTGGTAAATCTAATTCATTAAGGTTCATGAATGGGTTTAATTCTGGATCAGCTTGTTGATGGAATTCTTTGTAGCTGGTACTCGGAATTATTTTCCTGCACTTGTAGTGATTCATTACGAACCACCTCACATGGCCACATCTCCTGACACCATTCAGAAAATCTGTACTGTTAATATTTACCACATCTCCTATTGTTTTATCCAAAACCAATGTCATCATCGTGCTGTTAGGACTGAAATTTGGTATTTTCAACAAGCCCATGGAGTATGGTTTCATGATAAGTGGGGATAAGCCATATTTCTCCCACCAATCCATGAACCATCTTGGAACAGGGTCATCTTCTTCCATGTCTTCTACTGGAGTATCTTCAAACAAAAAAGAAAACTGCAAGGAATAAAACATATTAGTAGAAAAATTATGCAGATTCATTGCTGTGTAGAAAGCCTCTTGCTGCCGATCCAAATCATAATTTTCCCTGTGAAGATGATTGTCAAACCTTCTGAATGTTATGTGAAAACTAGTGATCCTGTTATCATCTTCATGATCTCTCTCAATTACATAGGCAATGCTCCCGATTTGCCTTAGATAATCCAAGGCTTCAAGAGCTTCATTATTTGCTTCATCTTGATGAGGATCTGTCCAAAGGAAATCAATGCCTGTCCTGTACCTGACTTCTTTTATTGGTCGCCAATCTTCATCATGGTCTAGAAGACTTGTTTCCAAATCATATGAAATCCATCCAGATGAAGTCTCAATTTCTACAGTATCTTCATGTCTTCTGATGAAATTGCATTGCAGACTCATTATTGAATGTTCAGATAAAAACTCTCTGCTCAACATATCTACAAAACTGTTCTTATCTCCTTTGACAAATTCAATATCAAAGTTATATTGACTGAGTTGCATAATCCATCTTACCATAGCAGCGTCTTCAAAATCACATTTGTGAATGGCATATTTTAATGCTTGGCAGTCTGTTTTGATGGTGAATTTGGTGTAGATGACAAAATCTCTGAATTTTTCTATTCCCAAACAAACTGCTCTAAGCTCTTTCTTCAGACTTGACCAATTCAATTGATTTTTGGCCCATAATCCAGATGCATATTGACTTATCTCAATCTCATTTTTGCTGTTGGGGTTCTTTTGGCACAAGACTGCTCCCCAACCTTCATAACTAGCATCTGTCATAATGATTTTCTCCCATTCTTCTCTGATATGGGAGAGAGGCTGAATATTTCTGACTTTCTCTTTTATTGCTCTGACTGCCTGTGTGCAGTCACCATTCCAAGGAATTGGATCCTTCTGAAGCCTTTTATTCAACAATTTCCTTTCTTGTGCACAATGCTTCAGAAACTTAGAAATGTAATTCAGATTTCCCAAAATTCTTTGCAACTGTTTCTTATCCTTAATTTCATCATGGAAGTGATCAACAAAATTCAAACTCCTTTGGATTACAGTATAGGATCCATACTGTATATTGTAACCCAAGAAGTCTATCATTGGCTGAAATAACTTCATCTTGGATTCTGATAATACTATACCCATTTCTTTGACCCTGCGGAGAAAGATTTTCAAATGTTTAACATGGTCAGCAATATTATCAGAATGAATCAGTAAATCATCAATATACTTTTTCAGGAATTCCTCCATTCCTTCAAAATTTTCATCCATTATTCTCTGGAAGGCTGAAGGAGCGTTAATTAGGCCGAATGGCATGATATTCCATTCATAATGTCCTTCAGGTACAGAGAATGTTGTCTTCCATTTGTCTTCCTCTTTGATTCCTACTTGCCAAAAACCAGATTTGAGATCAAATTTGGAGAATATTTTAGACTTTGATATCTGGGCAAGTATGGAGGATGGCTTTGGCAAAGGGTATGCATCATAATCCAAAATACTATTCAGGGGTTTGTAATTCACAACCAACCTTGGCTTTCCTCTGGCAATTTCAGCATGCTTATTAACATAAAATGCAAAACATGCTATGGGGCTCTTACTTTTCCTGATAAGCCCTTTCTTTAAGAGATCCTTTATTTCTTCTCTGCAAAGCTTCATCTGTTCTTTATTCATTGCCACTGCTTTGGATCTCCTTAATTTTCCACTGAAGTCTTTTTTCAGAGGAAGCTCTACTTCCTGTTTCTTAATATGCCAGAAAGCATTTGGATCGTCCGAACAACACTCTTTGAATTTAGCAGTGAGATTTGCTATTTCAGAGGCATATTTTCCATTATCCAAATGTTCTTCTGTTTTTAATACTTCTCTTTTTACTTCCATTTTTGCCAGAAGATTTTCCATTCTCTCCAGTATTTTAATCCTAATTGGAGAATTAGAATTGATAAATGGAAAAAAGACTTCCTTATTCTCAAGGCTGATAAAATATCCATACCTCTGGGTTTTTGTATCAAATTTTGCTCCATGCATGCTAAAATTCTGAGAAAATGGGGTCCCAAGGTACATTGCACAGTCTAGTCCTGGGACAACGGGACAAACCAAATGAACTCTGATCTTTTTTGTAAGCAGAACATCTATTTCTGCTTCATACTTAGTGGGGATATCACCACTTGCAGTAATCACCCTCGGACATGTTGTTGGCCTTCGATGATGCATACCAACTATAGTATCACTTACAATATTTAACCTAGAACTAGTATCCATAAGAACTTTCCAGAACTCATACTAGTTTCCAATCTTTACCTTCATTTTGACACAATACATGACATCTCTATTCATGCTATTGCATCCAAAATCTGTTCTTACCTTTTCCTCTTCTTCTCCTTCTTCCCGGTTGTACTGCTGCTGAACTTGTCCTGGATGATAAGTCCAGTTTTCTGTTTTTCCTGAAACAGGGCCTTGTGATGAAGAGGCAAGAGATGCCTGTGCATTCAATATCCTTAGACTTAGTTCATTGTGTTTCTCAACACACAGTCTCCTGTTCTCCTTGATTGTTTTTCTCAATTCCTTAATTGCCTGATGAACTGCAGGCAAAGTCTGTGGCAGATCTTCTCCAAAATCTTCATTTCTAAACTGTTTGGTTAAGGCCTCTACTAAGAAAAGAGTAGCAGGAGGTACATACCCTTTATTTGGAGAATTCTTCAGATTAGAAGGTGTTTTCTTCAAATGTTCTGTTAGCAAAGATCTGTACATATCTTTCATCTGTGGATCAGTAGCAGCCATCATTTGTGCAAAAATATTTTTGTTGGTCTCATCATAATCAGTCTTCATCATTCTGACTGCATTACATGTACAAACATCAGGATCATCACAGTCACAATATTTACATTCTGTACAGTGTGGGTCATTACAAAATTCTTCATCAGATGACTCTTCTGAGTCAACAAAGTTAAAATCATTTTCAGACCCAGAATCAGAAGATACAAGCTCATCACAGCTGCTAGGAAGATCAAAAGAATTTATCTTTCCTTTCTTATTTCTATACTGAACTTTCTTTTTAGATGAATCCTTCTTTTTGTTTGGATAGTTTGGAGCTGTGTGGCCTTTTTTATTACAATTGTAACAAATTATTTCTCTGTCTTTGGAAAACATTTTTGTATGCTTATAAGGTTTTGCTTTGTAATGTTTCCCTTTTGGTTTTTCTTGGAAAATCTGGTAATTCTTTTTGAAATGTCTTTTCTTTCTTCCCTTATGCCCCTCAAAATTTCCAGCTTTACCAAGGTGCCATTGCTTACAGAGCTGCTGGTATCCATGAGGCTTTTTAGGATTAGTAGCTGCTCTAGCAATCTTCATTTTTGAACATAATTCAACAATGATAGCCTTTACAGCCTGTCTTATACCAAATCTATAATCACCAACCTTCCCTGGTAATTTATTGACAATAGCAGAAGAAACCCATTGGGGAAGGGATGCAACAAAATTTTCCTTCCATTTTGGCTCAAGAATGAGATCTAGAGTCAATGTGTGCAATCTGTGAAGGAATTCATTAAAGTATTCATCAAAGTGCTGCATATTATGCAATTTCATGGCCAACAGAGTAATGGTCGTAATATCATTGGTTATCTGGGGGAAACCAATGAAATTGACAGTAATGGCATAGAGGAGTTTTCCTATCATATTGCTGACAGGCATATGAGTAACAGGGTGTATGTGAGTAGTGCCATCCTCATTTAGGACAACAGCTTGTTCCCAATCTGCAAGGAGGCTTGGCTCTTTCAATGTCTCAACTTTTAGCCAAGAATCTAATGTTCCCTCAAATCCTCCAATTATTCTTCTTGTAGCATTAGTAGGACCTATGTCATCTACAAGATAAGTCCTATAACAAACAAGCATGGAATGTAAAACAGACATGATTTCAGCCTCAGTACAATTGTCAATATTCCATGAGTAAGTAGAATTTGCAGACCAATCCTTATGATATTCAAATTTCATAAGGTCTCTGCGATCGGGAGCAGGGTTCCAAGTAGTCTCCCATCTCGATCTGGAAGATGTAGCATTGACCTGATCTTTATCATCATCAGATTGTTCTCGGTCTATCACAGAGAAGTTATTGATACAGATTTCAAGATCTTCAATTTGTGGTTTTGCTTCTATCTTGTGAAGACTCATGTCAAATAGTGATGCTTCTATCTTATGAATACTTGTATCAAAACTTTCTTCTTCGTCTTTAGTGGATGAATCTTCAAACATGAAATTAGAGGATTCTGGCTTGCTTGATTCTTCAGTTTCTTTGGATTTTTTTATGGCAAGATGTGGGCTAAAGAAACTGGGATTTGCAAACAAAGAATATGGATGAGAGGAAGTAGGTGGTGGAAAGGTTATAGAACTGGGTGTCCTGATGAGGCTTTCCACAGAAGGAGTAATAGAATATGGAACAGAAGTCTTGGGTTCTGAAAATATAGTTGCAGATTTATAAGCTTCAACCCTAGGCTTCTTTTTCAGGGATTCTATCCCTTGAGATACTTCCCAAACTTGTTTTTTGACAATATCTAGGGAATTACTGATCTTCACTATTTCTTTTCCATGAGCAGAGGTAGCTTCATGGGTCTTTTTTTCTATCTGTCCTGTCTGTAAAGATAATCTGTCAAGACTCTTAGCAAGAGCCTTATCATTTTCTGCTAGAGTAGTTACGCTGCTATTCAAACAAACTGTGTTATAATCTTGTTTTCTCATAATACTTTCAAGCATGGTCTTCATTTCAGAATTAGCAGTTTCAATACTCTCAAATTTAGAACTGACAAATTTCTCAAGACTAGACAGAGCTAAATTAGTCCAATTAGTAGAAACAACAGCATCCCTTGCTACTAGGTTAGGAAAATCAGCATGAGATGGAAGCAATTTGTACAATTTTCCATCTTGACTTCTTATCACAAAATTTTTCCAAGGGGGAAAATCTGTGTCTGTTTCCAAAAGGCTTCCGTCAAGGAGTTCCCACTTGTGTTTATTTGGAGTTCCAGTCCGCATCATGTTTACTTGGAGCTGAGAACAAATCTTTCTTAGTAATTTTTCTCCTTCAATTTGAACAGTATACTATCAGAGATCTGGGAATATTTGGTTTATTTAACATGCTCTGAATCTTTGGCTGAAAAGCATGGGCTTTCAAAGGAGGAGGAATTACTACAGGATTTTCTTTCAGCTTTTCTTCTACAAATTTCTCTGGATCCTTGATTCTCTTTTGCTTTGCTTGGTTTCTGAATTGTTTCATCAAGGATTGTTCTATTATATTTGCAGAAGGGTAATACCATTCATAGAATGATATCCACTGATTTTCTGCCTTCATCCATTCTTTCCATTTCTCAACATTCGGTCTGTTGAAGGCAGGGCGATCATCTCTTGGAAGAAGCATTACTTCTTCGAAGTACAAATGTTCTTTTTCATGTGTAAACATATCCCAATTGAACATTTTCTTTTTCCATTGATCTTCTGAATTATATGGACTGATACCTTTAAAAAGGCAACTATCTCTGAATCAAAAGGGATTTCTACATGCTTTGGAATCCTATCAATAGGATTTCTTCTGTATTCAGGAATAGGTGAAGAATCAACATAACCCAAACCATAAGTGGAAGAAATAGAAACTGTATGTACAAGTAGTTCTTCTTGTGGGTTAAAGAATACCACTTTTTTGTAGTTTTCCTCAGAGGAATCAGACGAAGGAGTGAATCTGATCATATTGATCCTGTGATGGTCTGATGACTCACCATGTGGTGTAGGCGGCTCTGAGGAGAATTGGCAAAATGTTTTTGAGCAGTGTGGATGATCACAGACTGAGCTGAATGGCTGAGATGGGTTTGGCTGTGAAAATAATCTTCTGATGGAATCATATACTGCTTGGTCAATTACAAATTGCGGAGGTGCAGAGGTTTGAGCAGGATGTAATTGGCTAATTGTGGTTGGAACTGCAGAGACAGAAATAGAGGGTCCACCATGCTGAACTGTATTGACTCTAGGAAATCTTGTGGTAACTTTACCGTCAATCTCAGTAATGATTGACTATGCTGCAGCAACAAGTTTTTTTATGGGTTTTCCCCAATTGGTTACCCAGTTGTCAGGAGGACACAAATCTTTGCGGGAAACATAGACTGGTGCTACAGGATTACAGGATGAGTCATACTGGATGAGAGTGACTCGGCCTTCATCTTTGTCAGGGGTGTGTAATACAACAGGAATTGTGGTATTATAAAATCGGACACAAGTAATATAAAAGATGGCCAAATTTTTTGATTTTGTTTTGAAGTTTTCATATCCTACAGTCTGAATACCTAATGTTAGGCATTGCAGGACATTTGGGTCATCTAATGCAACAAAAAGGTCTGGAAAAACATCATACTGTACAGGGCCTTCAGCAAGTCTTGTCTCAATGCCACCTATCATGGCTTGTGTAAATGTAGTCCATCGATTATCAAATAGGGCTGAGAATACATAGGATTTTTGGCCTTTTCTATGCAACGCATTCAGTCCTATTCTCACCATCCCCAGATGGGCGTATTGATAACCAGCTTTGAGGGCTGCTTTGATATGTTTGGCCTCTAGGAGAGAGATGGTCAACATAGCATTCAATGTTAAATCAGCTTCAATGGATTTTTCTTTGATTTTTATCTGGCTGAGGGCACGAAAATTAAAAGAGGAAAGTCCTCGATAAACATCCTGAGGAGAGACTGGTGGAAGTTTCTTGTTTACAGTTGGGTCTGTTTCTTCTTGATCAATTATTGCAGAAATACCAGAAGCAGATTCAGATCGACATAAACCTTCTAAACCAGATCTTAGTTCCTCTTCAGTCTTTATAGATTTAAAATGCTTTGTTCCAAATATTCCCATAGACTCAGAAGATTCAGCAGATGAATTTCTAGAAGCATCCATTGTAGATTTAAGAAAGATAAATACTCGTTCAAAGACTTGCAGAAAATGATGAAAGAAGAATTGCGGCTTTCTTTTGAAGGAGAAATTGCGGCTTCTTCGCGTACTTGAAGTACGAATTCTCGTCCAACGTCTTCAACACCCTTCAACGCCAACACCAGCAACAACGGGCTCAAACGCTATTCAGGACTCAAACGAATTTGTGATCCACTCAAACAATATCTCACAACAAAATATCAACTCAACAATATTGGCTCTGATACGCACATGAACGAGTTAGAAGCTATTTTGGCAGAGTGGAAAAACATGGTGGAATACTTGGCATTTTTGGCCAAAACTTGTAGTTCACTAAAGTTGGAACTATAGATAGAAGTTATGCTAAATCCTGTAGAATTCTATAATTGAGAAAACTAGTAGTTTAACTCAAATTTTCTCACGAAGAAAATAGAGTAGATATTTAAGACTATTTGAACACATTGAGAAGACTGAACATAAAGTGAAAAAAAGTGAATATAATGAGATCAAAACCTATATTAAGTGAAAATTAAGAGTTGAAGTTACCTAAACTTCTAATTCTAAAATTATTAGCTCAATTCCTTTACAAGAAAAATTGAATGATCAAGTTGGTTTTTGTTGGTGCAATGAGATGCATAATGTTAGTATGCCTCAGGGTTGAATCAGAGATCATAATTGGTATTTGAAAGGTGTTTTATGATGCAAATAGTACAATGGTGATATTGGCTTTAATGGTGTTCTAGTGTATTCATCAAGGGTCATAATAATATTTGCTGAGGGTGTCTTTATGGTGGTTGAGGTGTTGAGAGGTGATTTGAGGTGGCTGAGGTATGTAAGTAGAAAGGTATCTTAAGAGAGCAAGAAAATATTATATCTATGCAATGAAGGTATTGAGGAATAATAGTAAGGAAAAATTTGTTTAAAGCAAGAAATTTGTGTTGATTTGAGTTTGAAAATTAATGAAAGATGGATCAACATGGCTAGCAAGTGGTAGCCTACATTTTAAGGTTTGTATCTCCTTCTAGTAGTGGTTGGTAAACAATTAGGGGTTGGATCTCCTTTCAATATAAGTTGATAAATCGGGGGTAGTAGCTCCTTTCAGTAGCATCTGATAAATTGGGGATTAGGAGCTTCCTTTCAATGGTAGCTCATAAAACCAAGGGTAATAGCTCCTTTTAATGGTAGTTGATAAAACCAAGGGTAGTAGCTCCTTTTAATGGTAGCTGATAAATTTGGGAGTGGTAGCTTCCTTTAGGTGGCAACCTGAGAAATCTGCAAGAAGAATCTTGCATGCTAGTGATGTAAAAGCTAGTTGCAGCTTTCCTTGGATGAAGGAATAAAGAAGAAGACTTATGTCTCTACATGTTTCATATATGTATGATAAGGACTATTTTGATATTCCCTTCATATATTGATTGTTTCTCTTACATGAATTATAGTTAAATTGCTTGAAAATTTTAATTTAGTAATATTTGTATAACTTGGTCGCATTACGGATTCACCCCCTCTCAATAGCGCCATAGTTTATAACAATTAGTATCAGAGCCCAAGGTCCCTTTAAGATTAGTTTAACAACTAGAAGGAAGACTAGGAATCATGGAAAAGTAAGACTAGATTACCTCATATGGAGTTCCATTTTTAAATGGGTCAAATTATATAACTTGGAAGGTAAGAATTATAATCCACTTACAATCTCTTGATTTGGATATATGGCAATCTATGGAGAATGGTTTAAAAGACAATATGTTTAATGAATAATCGAAGGAGGAAATCTTGAAAGGATTGTCTAAGTCAAATTTGGAAAATGTGACCTGTTGTGAGACTGCCAAAGAGACATGGAATGGGTTGCAACCCATATATGATAAAAACACTCGAGCTAAATGTGATATCAAGAGGTCTTCTCTGAATAATGGAGCCGACAAAGATTCAAAGAGTACTAAATATCTTGAATCAAAATAAGAAGATGATTCCTTTGTATCAATAGGAAAAGATGTTGATCAACACACAAAGAATATCAAATATATGCAATCTACAAGTAAATTATTGTTATGTTGTTATTGTAGAACAATAGGTCATTTATCTTCTAGTTGCTCAATTGCAAGTTCTATTGGAAGAGATTGATGTTCATCTAGTAGTAGTAAAGAAGGAGCTACTTTGGTAGAAATAACATATCTAAAAATTGTTCAAGAAGTTATTAGATACACCTCTCATAGAGAGGAAGATAGGATATCTCATGTGTCTATAGAAGAATCCCTAGACTGAGCAAGGGACCGAGTTATTGAACAAGATGTAAGTGAAATAGATACGAAGTGTGAATCTAGTAGCTCTTCAAATGAATTGGAGGATATGGAAGAAAAGATATATTTTAGAAGGAAACTCATATCATTTTTTTAGGAGATCACGAACCTTAAAGCTATAAATTAGAAACTAGAAGCTGAGAATAACATATTAAAAAAACATTTGTCCAGATATCATATCTATGATGCTTTGGATGAGAACCGAAGCATCAAAATTACCCCTCTTGTCAAGATGGTTTTTATTTGTGAAGGTGAATCAAGTAATGTTGCAACTCAACAACACAAAGAATGAGTGAAGACTAATCTGAGATCCAATTCCTCCCAATGGCTAGACAACACACTTAAAAATACAATGAATAGTGATCAAGAAAAAGGTAACCAACACCGATGTTTTAGTTGTGGAGTAGGGCATTATGGATATAAGTTTCTAAAGAAGAAGAAATAGTTACTTGATAGGATTAGAAACACATTGTTTCAACCACAACAAGGAATTGATCAACGCAGTACAAAAAATCATCAGTGCAATTGAGTAAATGAGCTTACAAATCATGGAACCAAGTGGACACTTGACAGTGGCATGCCCTTCCATAATGAGATTTAGAATGTACAAGTGTATCCAAGTCTAGGAAGTAGGTTATTCAAGGACCCTATTAGGTGGTTTCAACCTCTAAGGGGATTGCATGTCCATGGTACATCCACCAAATGGTAGGTGGAATGTGATATAATTATGGAACAGAATGGGGCATCAGTGAAAAGCTCCAAGCCACATGACACAGTACAAGGGTAGCTAAATAAGGGAAGCCCACACTTGGGTGTATGAATGCATGAGGGAGAAATCGTGGTATATGAGTTACACTAGCCATTGTTTTTCCACCCTTCATCATATGCCTTTTTTCTTTTATACATTTTCCTTTTGTAACAGATCGGGGCTCCAAGGTATGAGAGAATGATATGTAAGATATAACAATGAATACCCCCTTAAGGTGGGGAATTTGATCGCCCACCAAGGGTTGGGACAATCATGGGTTCCTTAATGATGTAAGGAGCCAATATGAGGAACCCTAGGAACCAAGGTGATGGCCAAGATGATAGGGGCATAGCTCATATTTGGCTTTTTCCCACGTGCTAAATTTTTATGTCCTCGCCATCTTTTTCATTTTATGGTATATTTCCTATGGAGAATGGCCAAATTATTCTTTTTCTTTTCTTTTAGCTGCATCAACCTCTGGGGCATCATTCCAAGCCCTACACAAGGCATGAACAAGGGGATGGGGAGGCTAGATTCTTGTGGACCCAATGGACAAATGTGGACTCGGATGGGAAATATGGTGAATTGGGTCATAATGAGTGGAAGGGAGTGATGTATATGGTGTCGAGAAGTAGGACCATGTAGCCAAAATGGGGGTTTCCCATGTAGTGCCACCCCTAAAGCTAGTATCCAATAAAGGAGATCCCATGGGACTAGGCTACAAGGTTAACCTTCAAATTGGACAGAGGAGATAAGATTAAAAACCAAGCCCACTCTTTTTTTTGAATCCCCTCACTAATCCACGCCCAACAGTGTCCATGATTAGTTAAAAAAATACCCAATTACACAATGAAAGGTCATACCTTCGGGGTTGGAAGGCCCACTTTCAAACATGTGATCATAACAGATGGGTGAGGGAGAATATGGCTTGCTCAGGTAGCGGTGATAGTGGCACATCGTGCTATCTAGTGGTTGTAAGGGGCTACGAGTTGTTAGCTGAGGACCATATAACGGAAAAATGGTCTCCTATGGGTATCACCCACAGGTGGGGGGTAACATATAACTCCAACTAGTACATGATCTTTTAGAAGAGTGAAAAAGCGTGCTTGAATGGGGAGGTCACGAGAACACTAACAATCTCTTGGGACTGCAGACATGATACCTGCACATATCAAAGACCAAGCATGCAAGGAAGCATGTTTTTGCGGCATCTTATGATCACCCATGCTTATATTAGGCCATATAAATCAATAATAAGTAAAATGTATTCTAAATGCAATTCTAATCTAAATTCCCCTACTTTATCACGATAAAATAATATGATGTTAGTTATAATGTGAAAACCAACATGAAATGCATCCTACTCTAACATGCATATTGCATAGTACAAGTACTAAGTGTAATCATAGAGCCAATGCAATTAGGGCATCACCAAATCAATATAAACACATTTGTCCCATTGATTACTTATACAAAAAATCCTAGAGAAAAGATAGGAACAATCATATGGAGGTTAACTAGGGAGGGAGTTGGGAAAATAGAATGTCCACACATGGAGCATTACATGAGAAGAGGGAAAAAAGGAATGCAATCTACTCCACAACATCCTTTACTCTAACCAAAAGATATAGATGTCAACAATTAAGCTCATAAACATCCGATGGATGGAAACCTCAAGCATATCATCCCCATCATGGTCTTTATCATTTGTATCATGATCTATAGCTACCATAGGGTCATGATTATAAGGAAAGGAAGATTGATGACATGGGGAGAAACAACAAATGGGTTACTCATGATGAATATACTCAGGTGTGATAAAATATTCCTTAATACAAAAAGGGTTGAGGAAACAGTCCATGTGCAACTCAACTACAACCCCAATATTGTTAAGAGGGACTAGGGTCCTATTGATATCATTGTCATCGGAGTCATAGATAGGGTCCTCGTTAAAACTATTCCAATGAACCTCCCATTTTCCTTCTTCAATATGTAATTAATCACTGATATCAAAGTTTGAAGGGGTTACGGTGTCACCTTCTCCAAGGTATTCAATGAGTGGATTATCAGAATGTTAACCTCAACTTCACTTTTAGTAAATTTATCCTCCCTACCACACATGTTCTTACAGTTATCTTCATCACCATTTTTGTCATGTGGACCCATGGAGGACCCTCCTTCCCGCTCATCATTTATATTCCCAAGGTCATGATTATGCTCAATGAAGTCTTCCTCTTAAATGTTTAATACAAGGCATACTTGAACATGTCTAAGAAATCCATCAAAGAACTCCTCAATAGATCAGATGCTCCTAAGTTCGTGATTATGCAACCACGAATTATGACCATGGAGAGATATCATGAACAACAGTATAAGGACACCTGGTTGACCACTTTCTCCTTTGAAGTATTTGCAATAAATCTTTCTACATGATCAATTACATAGAGTGGCTCACCATCAAACATGGGCACCATCCTCTCTGTGACATGATTTGGGTGCCCAGGGATGCTAGTGATGTCCAAAGAGGGAAAATCATTAAAGAAAGGCATCCTATTGAGATATGCATGTAAATTATGTAGGAATTTCCAGGGTATATTTAAAGATGCCTAGAGAATGCTTGCTCCACCCTACAAGCATTGACCTTAAAATTCAATGAAGAACCATGGTTCATTCTTCCAATGGAGTCGCCAAGAATGATATATCGATATTATCGTATGGGGAATAAGACACACGTCTTGTGTCCCTGGAAACAATGCCAAAAATGTTATTTCTTAATTTAGCAGGGGTCCTCGAGGGCTTCCAACGAGACTACTACTAAATCAAGTGGAAACAATGGGATAAGGACCCACTGTCACCTCACTCAATGTCCCCTTCTCTTTGTGGCCTTTCACTGATGGGAGGAGTCCCGGTATAAGGAAATCACTAGAATGATGAGGTAAATAACGATGCACAATGTGATTTCCAATGCCCATTCATAGGAGAGTCTTAGATAATAGTTTTCTTGTTTAAGAAGAAGAAGAAGGTCACTCTGAGAAAGGCTAGAGGGAAGGATGACCTTGGGCTTAGGAATATTAAAAAATGATGAATGCCTAAGATCAAAACTTCCAAAAGCCCTCACTTATGATTTATTTGTTTATACTAGGATTTAAAGTGAGGAAAGGATGGCTCATTCAATCGAAAGATTCAATTAAAGTGTGATATTTTGGAGAAGCAAGGGTGACTTTCCATGAAAATCCCCTTGAGAGAAATACTATAATAGACCAAGGGTTGAGAGATATACCTTGGTAAAGGCTCATCCAATTATTACCTATATTTAAGAGAAAAGGTTTTGAATGATGAACTACAATGGGGAAACCTCCAAGGAATCCCCAACTCAAAGCAACTTAAAGGGTTCCCTCTTGGTGTGATATCTAGGGCATAAATTTATTTGAAATTCCACCATTGGAATTTGTTTAAAACTCGAGGATGCCTAGAGGAGACCTAAATAATGAAACTTGTCTAGATAGAATCTTAAAATTCCTCCACCCAAAAATTTCTCACTAAGACCTATAAAATCTCCTTATCCTTAGGGGATAAAGAAAATGGAAGAAAAGAGGTGAAAGAATGATATCTCATTAAGTTAATGCAATGACTAAGGATATAGGACCAGTGCCTAGTCTATTGGGAGGATGGAGTCAAGAATGAGATTTATTTTGGGTTTAGTTCTATCAAGGAGCATAATTGTAGCTTTGCATGCCTTAATGAAGTAGTTACCTAGCTACAACAAGGATTTATACTTCGACTTGTCAAATAATGGAGTTTTAGGGTTAGATCTTCAAATACAACCCCTGGGAACATTCACGTTTTCTTGCCCAATGAATAATGCATGCAATAGATCAAAATTACCATAGTGATTCATGATTTTCTCATAATTTAAAGCACAAGCAGCAACATGATGCAATATTCCATACATTAAACATATAATGAAAATTTCGCATAAATGAGAAACTTACATGGTAGTAAAAAGTACATCCATCCATCACATTTTCAAGAGAGAAGCTCCAAAATAGAATATCATTAACCCAAACATCAAAATGCATTAAAGAATCTCCAATTCGTCATCCAATAGATATAGTGAAATTCCGGAAGAAATAATGATCCAAATCCAAATGATGATGAGTTACAAATGAGGTCTCACTTGTATTTATATGAGCCTTTAATAGTTTAATGGGTCTAATTATCCTAACAAACCCCTAAAAAAGTGTCTCTAATGTGTAAAATAAAACCCTAATTGGTGAAAATCCCACCAAATAACTCCATAATATGAAAAATAAGCCTCTCAAGGGGGCCAAAATGATAATACAACAGCTAGGAGGGTTGTTGGAAGGCCTAGTGAAGTCCAACATGTGCCAAAATGGATGGAAGGGATCCAAAAATAGTGATGAAGGGAGTGGCCACTTGATCTCCAGGAAAATGACCTGTGGTGCTCCCAAGTGGTTGTGGGGGCACAAAAACATCCTCATGGGTCCCCAAGTGGATCAAACAAGCTCGTATCCCATCTGTACGAGCTAGAACAATGATGCAAGCCCTCCCTTTGTCTCCCATGGTGAGAATAATCCTCATATGGACCCTAGAACAACTGTCAATTGTATGGTACAAGTGTGTAACCAACTGGGCAAGGTGGTCCAGCTACATCATCATCGTCAAATAAATGGAACACGAGCGAGCATTTAGTGGAGCTGAAGGATACCATGATGTGTCTATCTACTCTCTGTTATAGTGGAGGACCATCGCTCTCAATACTCACCCTACAAATTCCAATA
The DNA here is from genome assembly GCA_031772625.1 of Pinus tabuliformis. Taxonomy (NCBI): domain Eukaryota; kingdom Viridiplantae; phylum Streptophyta; class Pinopsida; order Pinales; family Pinaceae; genus Pinus; species Pinus tabuliformis. Next base: position 855,837,873 of record CM062816.1, read on the forward strand.
TGACCCTCTTGAGGGATTGGACTCCATATAGGGAGACTAAACCCCAAGACGAAGACCCACTTGCAATCCTATATAAGATCTAATGCATATCCTCACCTTCCAATACAATAAAGCATCAATGCAATTGAGTAAATGAGCTTACAAATCATAAAATCAAGTGGACACTTCATAGTGGCATGTCCCGGTCATATTTTTGAATTTTATGGTACATTTCCTATTGAGAGTGGCCTAATTATGCTTTTTCTTTTATTTTAGTTGCATTAACCTATGGGGAATCATTCTAGGCCTTACCCAAGGCATGGACAAGGGGAGGGGGAGGCTATCTCCGTGTGGATCTAAAGGACAAATGTGGAATTATATGGGAAATATGGTGAATGTGATTATAATGGGTGGAGGGGAGTGATGTATATGGTGTCGGGAAGCAAGGCCATGCAACCAAAATCATGGTTTCCCAAGTAGTGCCACCCCTAAAGCTAGTAACCAATACAAGAGATCCCACAGGACTAGTATAGAAGGTTAATCATCAAATTGGATAGAGGAGACATGAGTACAAACCAAGCCCACGCTTTCTACCGAACCCCCCCACTAATCCATGCCCAAAAGTGTCCTTGATAAGTAAACTAAACTACCCAACTACACAATGAAAGGTATTACCTTTGGGGTTGGAAGGCCAACCTTCAAACATACGATCATAACATATGGGCGAGGGAGCATATGGCTAGCTTGGATGTTGGAGATAGTGGCACACCAAACTATCTGGTGGTTGCAAGGGGTTGTTGGTTGTTGGTTGAGGGACATATATGATAAAAAAATTTATCCTATGGGTATCAACCATAGGTGGTGGGTAACATGGCTTGCCAAGCGAGCCTGCATGACTGGGTTGGTGTTGGTTTTCTATTTTGGGCAGACAAGTTGGGGTTTCTGAGTAGGTCGAATGTGCAGGGCAAGACTACATGGCTTAGGAAGATTAGGTGGACGAGTTTGCTGCTTGGTGCCAGGAAACTACCATGCCTTGATATGTTGTAAAATACTTCTGTATTATATTTGTAGAAGTTAAATAAAATTTGGGGCGAACTGTTTTGGGGAGTTTCTCCTTCCCTTCGTAAAGTTTCATTTACTGTCATATTTGTGATATCACAGTGTTGTATTGATGTTGATGTTTATCATACTATTATGAAGTAAATGTAAATGAAGTAGATAAATTGAATTTCCACTCTAAAATTGAAGTGTGAATGAAAATTGATTAAGTGTTGGAAGTTAGGCATAGTCTAGGTGTGAGTAATTTTAAAAGTAAAATCTCATCAATGCTGCACAATGCCCAGGATGGTCATAAGGTGCCATAGCGTTGGGCCATGATAGTTGGTATGAGAGCCTACTTTGCTAAAGTGGGCACTTGAATTTTGGTTTAGCAGGGGTAGATGCAACAAAGTCAGGGTCAAGATGAGCACAGTGCGACAAGGATGTTTTATGGTAGTAACACATCCTCAACGTAAATTGATGGCAAATGTTGGTGAGGAACCACATATAACAGGTGAATCCAGCGTGTTCACCCAGACAATTTTCATGAAAAAGGTGTTGGATTATTGAATAGATGAGTTGAACACAAAGGTAAATGAATCGGGGATAGTGGAAAATGAGCTTAAGGCAAAAAAAGCCAAACTTAAAGAGAAGATCATTGAGAAGGAAGAAAGTCATGCAGACCTCAAGGTGCGATACAATTATCTTGAGTGGAGATATGATCAAACCATGAGTGAATTTAAAGGACTTGAAGCTTCCAAGGATCAAGTAATGGAAGAGATCACAAATTTTTAGAAGAGACTTTCCAAAGCTTTGAACGAGGTTACGATTTTAAAGAAAGAGGTTGGGCAAGGTTCAATTGGTAGAGATACCCACATAAAAATAAAGGAGTCTAATTCATACAATGGAGGAATGAGCGCAAAGACTCTTCGAAAATTTGTATGGGACATAAAGCAGTACATTAAGGGGTTGGAGCTTTCCTTTGAAGAAGTGAAGGTGAAGATTGCTACTCAATTCCTTGTGAAAGATGCCAAGATATGGTGGAGATGAAGGATGGATCAGATGGCCCATGGCAACACTAAGGAGATTATGAATTGGGAAGAAATGAAGGAAGCGTTGTTGGCTCCCTTCATCCCACAAGATGAAATGTGGGATGATTGTATGAAGATCGAGTATATCAAGCAAACTGGATGTCTAAAAGCTTATCAACGTGAATTTGCTAGTGTGATATTGGAGTTACTCAACATGGTGGAGAAATACAAGGTTTTCCTTCATCATTGAATTGAAACCTTGGGCTCGCAATGATGTAAAGTGATAAAATATCAAGACACTTGAGGAGGAATTTGCTACAGTTGATAGTTTGGTTGATCATTATGATGAAAGAGTGGAAGATAAGGAGTAGAAGTTCAAGAAGCCAAAAGAGAAGAACTAAAAGGGGGATGAAGCGAAAGTAAGTGGAAAACCAAAAGGAAAGAATTTTTTGAAGTGTTGGTTGTGCGAGGGAGATCATGCGGACAAGAATTGACCTTTGAGACCAAGTGTCACAACCATTACGCAGTTAGATGGAAACAAGAAAGCACACATTAATACGGAGGCAATCGACTCGATGGACCTGTGCCCACAGGGGAACCCACACCAAGGGGTTCTCGGGCACCAAGGCATAGTGAGCAGGCAGGTGCGATGCGACAACAATGCAATGAGTAGATGCGACGAGTGAACAAGTGGGAAACAACGTGATGTGAGGAATAAGCGAGCGACCAGGCAAACGTAGCATGTGTGACAAGGTAAGGTAGAGCGCCCAGGCAGGGGTGTGCTCACCCAGCAAGGGTCAATTGCATGCCCAATGTTTGGTCGGCCTAGGGGCACACCCAACCATGAAGGGGCATCCAACAAATGATGAAGGTGGCTAAAAAACATGAAGGGGTGCCAACCACATAAATTACCAAGGCAAGGAGTCATATAAATAAGAATGGACACATTTTACCAAGAGCATCAAGCAAGTTCGACCAAGTGAAGAGACATCGCAGAAATAGGTCGCACTAAGGGGCAAGTCTACAATACCACAGAAACTCAGAATTCCGCACATCATAAAAGGACACAACAAGGAGGGCGATGGGATAGGTCTAGCTCACCCAAGGAGCCTACACGACTAGGATGGTGTTAGGTTTTTTGTTTTGGGCATACGAATTGGGGTTTCTAGGTAGGTTGAACGTGCATGGCAGGACTGAATGACTTAGGTAGATTGGGTGGACGAATTTTTTGGTTTGGGCCAGGCAACTTCCATGCCTTTGTATGTTGTATTTTACTCTTGTATTATATTTGCATAAGTTTAATAAAAGTTGGGGTAAATTATTTTGGGGAGTTTCCCCCTCCCGTTGTAACGTCTTGTTTACTGTCATATTTGTAATATCACATTGTTGTATTGATGTTGATTTTTATCACATTGTTATGAAGTAAATGTAAATGAAGTAGATAAATTGAATTTTTCTCTCTCTCGCCTCCTTCCCTCCCTTTGTCACTCCGTCACTTTATCTCTCTCTCTCTCTCTCTCTCTCTCTCTCGCCTCCTTCCCTCCCTCTCTCTCTCTCTCTCTCTCTCTCTCTACCTATGTCTACTTCCCTCTCACACCCTTCTCTCTCCCTCCCTCTCCCTCCCTCCCTCATCATCTCTCACCCTCTTTCTCTCTCTTCCTCCCTCCCTCTATCGCTTACCACTCTCTCTCTCTCTCTCTCTCTCTCTCTCTCTCGGCCTCCCTCTCTCTCTCCGCCCTCCCTCCCTCTCTCCTTTTCCATTTCTCCTTCTATATTCCTCCCTCCCTCTCTATGTGTCTATCTCTTTTCCTCACTCAACCTCTCTCTCTCCCACCATCTCTCACCATTTCTCTCCCTCACTCTCCCTCTCTTTCCCTCTCTCTCTCCTTCTCTCTCTCTCTCTGTCCCTCCCTCCCTACCTTGATTGTGGTAAGTATCTTTCTCACTCACTCCCATCCCCTCTATCTGTATCTATCGCTCCCTCCATCCCTCTTTCGATTTCTCACTCTCCCTCTCTCTTTCTCTTACTCTCTCTCCCTCTCTCTTTCTCTCTCTCTCTCTCTCTTACTCTCTCTCCCTCCCTCTCTCTCTCTCTCTCACACACACACACACACACACACATCTTCTCTATCTCTATATCTTTAACTCTCCCTCTCTCCCTCTCCATTCTTCTCTCTCACCCTCCCCATATTCCTTCCTCTCTCTCTCTCTCTCTCTCTCTCTCTCTCTCTCTCTCTTCCTCCCCATCCCTCCATTTATCCCTACTTCCCTCCATCTCTCTCTCCCCCTATTTCCCCATCCCTCCCTCTCATCTCCCTCACTCTCTCTACCCCCCTCTCTCCCTCTCTCTCTCATTAGCCTTGGTTGTGGTTAGTCTATTTCTCATCCACTCCCACCCCCTCTATCTATATCTCTCCCTGTCTCCCTTCATTTGTTTCTTTCTCACTCTCCCCCTCTCTCTCTTACACTCTCTCTTGCTCTCCTCTCTCTCTCTCTTTCTCTCTCTCTCTCACACATACACACATCTTCTCTATATCTATCTCTTTCACTCTCCCTCTCTCCCTCTCCCTCCCCCATTCCTCCTCTCCCTCCCCCTCTTCCTCCCTCTATTTGTCTCTATCTCTCTCCCTCCCCCTGTCCCTCTTCCTCTCTCCCTTCCTCTCTCTCTCTCTATTCCCCCATCCCTCCCTTCGTCCATACCTCCCTCCACCTCTCTCTCCCTTTGCCTCCCCACCCCTCTCTCTCTCACTCCCCCCCTCTCCATTTCCCTCTCCCCCTCGGTCGCCTTGCTCCTCTCTCTCTTTCTCGCTTTCCGTCCTTTCCCCTCTCTCTATTCCCTCTCCCCATCACTCTCTCTTTCTCCTTCCCCCCTCTATTTGTCCCTCTATCCCTTCATCTCTCCCTCTCCCCCTTCACTCTCTTTCACCCACCGTCTGCCTCCCTCACCCCTACTTTAACCTCTCCATATTCACCTTTATCTCCCCCCCCTCTCTCTTCCCCCTTCTGCCTCCCTCACCCCTACTTTAACCTCTCCATATTCACCTTTATCTCCCCCCCTCTCTCTTCCCCATTCCTCCCTCTCTCTCCCCCTCTCTCTCTCTTCCTCCCTCCCACTCACTCTCCATCTGCCACTAACTCCCTCCCTTACTCGTGCTCCATCCTCTCCCTACCTACCTCTTTAGCTCTCTCAACCCCTCTCCCTCTCCCTCTCTCTCTAAATAACTACCATAACTACCACTCTGGCTCTTTCTCTCCCTCTCACCCCCTCCATCTCTCACTCCCTCCTTACCTCTATCTTATTCTCTCCCTCTCTATTTTCCAAGCCCCTTCTCTCCCGCAATCTCTCCTTTTCACTCTCCCTTCCCCATACATCTCCCTCTCTCCACCACATCTCTCCTTCTCCCTCCCACTATCTCTCATCCTCTCTTTACCTCTACCTATCCCTCTCTATATCCCTTCTGCGCCCCCCTCTCTTCCATCACCACTCTCTCTCTACATTTTAGCTACACACCACCCCCATTGCTCACACTTTTGGGCGATTGCTCACCCCTTCTCTTTTTCCTTTTGTCGTTTACATTTTAATTTTCTAAATTTCAATAAATTAAAAAAAAAAAAACAAACAAACAAACAAACAAGCAAACAAACAAACCATCTTTGAACAAAAAGTCTCTATTCTTTAAAATATATTAGAATTTTCAAAATATATTATAAGTAAATAAACTTAAGGTATCATCTCAATTAACCAATTCATTTTCTGTTTTGATGAATTTTTTTTGTTAATTTAATTATGAATTTAATTAAATTACATTTAAAAATAAAATTTAAATATAAGAAAATAAAATTTAAATTTAAATTACTACTCAATGAAATTTATCTCGGATAACTGAATGTAACCGATAATTATCCTCATAAAAAATCTCCCACCAATAAACAATATCGAAACTCACCCTTAAATATCACATACAATTCTAATGAGACTATGATGCGAAAACTATATACAAGATACAATATTAATACAACATCGAAACTCACCCTTAAATATCACATACAATTCTAATGAGACTATGATGCGAAAACTATATACAAGATACAATATTAATACAACAGAGAATTTATTTTCTCTCGGTGTGAAGGTTTCTAAACCGGATCACAGGTTCCGGTGATCTGAAGGCTCGCCAACAAACTCAGTCGATGACTTTGAAATTGGTCCAAAAACCCAAAGCTACAAGGAATGACTGTCCAACAACTGAAATTTACAAAGAATAGCGGGTCGGAGATTCGTTCTCCAAGAATCCATGGAGGGACGGTTTGGATACCAGGATCAAAATTGAACACATCAGAGCCCTTCACAGGGTCTCTAGCATGTCAGAGAAGTAGGGAGAAAATTTTACCAGTCAAAAAAAATTTAAAAATTGATTTTTGTCATTTAAAAAAAAATTGGAATAATATCTCAAATTTTTTTAAGAAGTGCTATCAAATTGTCAACCTTTTTTTTTTAAATTTCATTTTTTCTGAAATTAGAATTTTAGGAATGTTGAATTTGTAAATTTCTTTTCATGTTAAAACTTAAATCCCATTTCATAAACTCCCATTTCAAAAACAACAGTTTCTTTTTGAGTCGTTTTTTCTAATTGCGCATACGATGCAAGTTCTTATTAATTATTATGTGACAATTACCTTTTGATACCATTACATTTGGCAGTTTCTGAGTTGCTCCCATTTCAAAAACAACAGTTTCTTTTTGAGTTGTTTTTTCTAATTGTGCATATGATGGAAGTTCTTATTAATTATTATGTCACAATTACCCTTTGATACCATTACATTTGGTAGTTTTAATTGAGAGCGACTAGATGTCAATATGGGCCATGTATTAGGTCTGTAATTTCATTGGGTTGTGCCTGAAGGTTGCCCAAAGCAAGGTTTGACGACGATTTAAGCTGGAGAGGAGCATAGATTCATCATTCAGCAAACGCCTGTCAAGCAAGGTTTAAGCACGATTTATGCTTTGAGAGGAGCGCATTCAACATGCTTCCTAACATACTGGATTTGATTTGTTTGCATATTCCCAATTCCTGGTATGTTTTCATGTTAAAAAAGGAGATACCAAAAACATATACACTACACCTTTATACACTCTTTTGTTGAATCCTAAACCTATTTAGAATTTTACTGAATTTTTTCATTCATGCAATAAACTTAAATTTGATTGAGCTACTTGTATATTGGCTTGAACGTTCTGGTCACAAATATATCCTACAAAATTAATCCTTATCTGAACTGGAGCAAGAATATAGGTCTCTTGTTTATCCATTAATGGTAAATGCATTCGGTATATTAGTTGTGGCTCATATCAGACCTGCCTTATACACAACATCCATGGGGTTGTTGTTCCACCATTCTCCTCTGAAGAAATAAGAAGAAATTTGAGAATAATTTACTGTTGTCAATTGAATTGCTCTTTTTTTTATGCTTTTCATTATAGAAGTGCGACCTGAATATGTGCCCTTCTAAATGAAATTAAGACCTGCCCTTCAAATTTGATCACTGTTTGGATATCATGTTAGGGAAAAGACGCAGCCAATGAACAAGGCACAGGTTATCGTCTCCCTATGCTAAGGCACATGTCACCACTAACTATTTTTACTTTTATTTTTAATTGTTGGGAAAGTATCCCATTAAACATCAAATCAGGAAAATTCATTAAGCTTCATTTTCGAATTCATCATATCATCAATTGCAAAAATTTAAACAAATCTTACCATTAAGATCTTGTGTTACTAAATTTTGTTTTTAATTGCTTTGATTTTTGCTGCACATATATATGTTGCAAAGTTTAATGGTATTTTTAACTAAAAATTTATCCAGTTAGAAAATCACAAAAACAATTGAAGAAAAACATACTAAAATATTAAATATACTTGCAAATGAATGATGGGCAGATGACATGGATATCTAAAGGACTTTTGTGCTAAATATACTTGCAAATGAATGATGGGCAGATGACATGGATATCTAAAGGACTTTTGTGCTTAAGATTCATAAACATGCAAACAATAGTAGAAAAACATTCTCAACTATTAAGTATGCATGAAAATGAATGATTGGCTGATGGCCTGGAGATCAACGGGACTTTTGAGGTTAAGATTCCTAAAACTGCAATCACATTGATAGGAATACATAAACTGATTTTGTTTCTTTCTAAGAATCTGCAGACAAATGTAGTACCTGAATAAATATCCATGCCTTTGACATCATTGCAATCCAGATGGAGAAGAAAGGAGATGCAGAATCGAATTCCAATGCCTCGCGCCTCCATTAATCCATCCATCTATTTTAGTTCCTGCTTGCTGCAAGCTGCTCCACGTTTCTTTCCTATGAAAACTGACTTAAATTTCAGATCACAAATAAGACATTCAGAATCAGAAATTTTCAGTCCAAGAATGAAAGGAAGGACGAAAACAAATGCATCTCATATGATGTAGATCAGAATACTATGTAATAACACTAATACAAATTTATTTCATCGAACACTTAGCTCACAAATGTTACAGTGGGAAATATTACGTCTAGGCTCCAGCGATTCCTATATATCCGACTTTATCCCTTGGCCTCAAAAACTCTTTGGCCTAAAGTTTTCTCTCTCTGTTTCGGTGGTTTTTCACAGAACAATAACAACAAACACACCGACGATAACACAGATTACATAATAGTGCTACAGTGGCAAATCCGAAGGAACTCAGGACAACAGACAGGCAGACAGAATAAACAAACCGGAGCGCACCAGAATCCACATAATCCCATGAAAAAAACAGAGAGCGCTGTAGAATCCACAAAATCCCATGAGAAAGAACAGAGATCGAAAAATTAAAAAGATGCACATGATCTCTCTAATACTGTCCGATGAGAAAGAACATATAGCACAGAATTGGGAAGAGGAGTTCATGAGAAAGATGCCCATGATCTCTATTGAAGAAAAGTTTCATGAAAAAAACGCCCATAATCTCGCTAATATATCAAATTTTATGAACCGTTGGATGATACCCTCGGATCCACCCTTTAATCATTCCCAACGTTCAAAAAGTTCTACTTTTCAAATGCAACGTATTATTTTTTTGTCGGTCCAACGGTTAATGATTTTGAGGAGAACGGTTACAGTGCTGATTCCATATAATTAAAAAATTTAGTGCTCAGAAAATTACCCTTCATTTTCATCTTATTTCAGGAAGCAAGTTTGGTATGATCGTAATTGCTAAACCAATTAAATAAGTTCAAATTATTAAAAATATCATATAAGTAATCAAGAATTTTTAGCAATTAAATAAGTTCAAATTATTAAAAATATCAAATAAGTAATCAAGAATTTGAAAATGATATTTTTGGTTTAAATAAGTTCAAATTATTAAAAATATCAAATAAGTAATCAAGAATTTGAAAATGATATTTTTCTTTCTCTGTAATAACACACTAGAGATTTTAGATCTGCATTGTTTAACCAGATAATTTTTTTATCGCTTTTTTGCTTATAGATTTTACGGAGATGACAAGTTTAGATAACAAGTAGTTTTTTATCAAATGCTTTTTTGGTTGCAAGTGTTTTTTTAATATGTTGCTTTAGGTATAAATCGAGTTTTAGTAAAGATAAAGTATGTATGTGGTTATTCTAAACTTCACAATTACATTAAAGAAATTGGAATTTGATAATCTATAAAATATAAAAAGAAATATTTGAAAAAGTAAAATTAATTTGATAAGTTTTGTATTATAAATTATTTTTATATATTTAATATTTTTAATAGAGTGTTTTTGGTTAAGAGGAAGTGTATTATTTTCTGAACTCGATATTACAATAATAAATTGAGTTGCTTAGATGAACGGGTCACCAGGAATATTAACTAAATCTAAAATAAGAAGACATGCTAATTAGAAATTGAAAATGCAAAGTACATATATCAATATTCAGTTTTTTGATATTAAAAATGATTATTATATATCAATATTCAGTTTTTTGATATTAAAAATGATTATTGGGTTTTTTAAGGTATTTTCTTTTCATTTTCTTACAAAGGTTAATTTATCTGGAGAATTTGTAGAGCACATGATATAGAGACAATGGCTGCATTTCCTTGATGTAGTTCCATTCTTAGAGGGTCTCCAATAGTTGATGCTTCCTTATCATTATCTATGTTATTTGATTCATGAAGAATTTTCTACAAGCATGTAGATGAAGCCAAGATCACGATTGTATCTCTTTCTTATCCATTCGGGAGATTCAAATGAGAGCGGGGAGATGGCAGAGGAGAAGGGTGGACCTAGATTCTATGGGATGAGATGTCATTGCATCAAGCTTAGTTGAGCCTAAAGTACTAAACTTGGTCGCAAATTGTTTTTGTTGTTACATTTTTTCTTGCTTGTGAGTTGAGGAATTCTTATATCCAATTGTGTCTTTTGAGTCATGCCATCCATGAATCTTTTTCTTGGCTTCAGGGCGGTGAGAATGACGTTGAGAAGAAGGATAAGCATTATGGAGATGACCTAGGTGTTGACATGACTTACAACAAAAGCTTTGTTTTTGTAATCTAAAATCTACGAAAAGGTTACGCCATTCCAATTGATGAAGATCATATCACGTTACAATACCCCTCCCATGCATGTTTGTATCTCTCTCAATAAAACAACCATAAAATCCCAAATATGCAGAGTTAACAAGTAAATGGATATATTAAGAAGCCTTATCCAAACTAGGGTGGCCAAAAATGTTATGGATAAATGGTTAAATTCAAGAAGAGAGACCCCAAAAATAAGGTCCCTAATTAGAAATCCTTTTTATTTTTGAAGTAAATCATAAAAAATCACTTCAAAGAAAATTCACTAAAGGAGTTTTGAAATATATATTAATATTTTATATTTTTAAAGGAATTTTAGAATATATTGAATAGTTTAATTTATAGATTTTTTTAAAGATGGTAATAAAGAAAAAATAACTTATTATCAAAAGATTCTTATTGATGAGAAGCTTGTAGATTTGCCTTTAAAGAGCATCCATGTCATAGAAGGTAAATCAAGGTGCTTCCCCTTTGTGAAGGAATGAATTTGATTACCATTTTTTTTCAAAATTTATAAAATTATGATGGAATGATGATCTTTATGTTGATACGAAATGGTTGATTTGGATGGTTTTTTTTATGGAATTAGGATTAGGTTATGGGAGAATCTCTGTTTAGGGTATGGGAAAATCATTTTATTTTTTAGACTATGCTTAATGCTTTAAGGAAGAAGGGAGTGTTGGGCATGGGATCCCCCCAAGGCAAGTTTTGGGGCTTAAAACCCAATTTATGACTAAGTCCGATGTAAAGACTCCATGAATTGTGGGTGCGGAGCACAAAGATGGTAAATGAGTCAGAGGGTTGTCTGCCTTCATTTGTTTAATGTAATGTCTGTTTGAGATATCTACCCATGGTCCGCGGACCATGAGATTGTATAAATAGAGCGAGGCTCTAAGTGTAAAGATAATCATACAGGAATCAATCAATGGAAGATCTAATAAGGAAGAATTGAGTCTAAGTGTAGAGTCATGTCTTTGGGTCATAAAGTAGGAGTCTAAGTGTAGAGTCATGTCTTTGGGTCATAGAGTATGAGAAGGCTCTGCAGCTGAGTGCGCAGAGGCCTAGTATTCCGCAGCTGAGTGCGCGGACCCCATAATTGGTGCGTAGATTGGAAGCATCAAATGATAAGATCGCGCGCGCTATTGATCACTGGCTCGATCAGATTATAGGAGGATTCATTACTAAGTTCGCAGTAGATACTACAGTAAGCTACAGTGGGGCCAAGCAATGCTTTCTCAAAGGACCGCGAGGTAAGCATGTTAAGTCTCTGAGCACTTGGATTAAAATGCTAATTTGTGAAAAGTGGATTATGTGAATACATTGATGTTCAGGGCTACACAAAGTGGGAGAATTTACAGAAACGAAGGTAGTGAATAACTAGAAACTAGCCCCTTGATTTCACCTCCACGAGGGAATGAGGAAGAGCTCACCAAGAAGTGCGATCAATTTGATAAGGCAGAGGATTCTGCGCATACCAACCCCACCCACACCACCACTAGCTTCACTGCCTTCACCCCCATCTTCGCTCGTACCACCTCTGCCGCCACCGCGAGTCAATATGGCAAGCGTGATAAAGTTGTCGGTGTTCAAGGGAGTAGTAAATGAATATTCAGACCAGTTTTGGTTCGTGATAAAAGTTATATGGGAAGCGCAAGGAGTTACAGATGACAATATAAACAAAGCGACGTTGGTCAGTGCTCTGTAGGATCGCACGCTGACCTGGTATATTAAGCATTCTAATGACAATCCAAATGCAGGGATCGTGGATATCCAAATTTCGCTAAACAAAGAATTTAGCAGACCAAAGTCAAAGGCGCAGTCAATCATTGGGTTCAAGGAGATCACAATGCTATCAGGTGAGACTCCTTGGGAGTTGGATTAGAGACTGAAGTGCAGAATTCGCGAAGCTAATATGACTTTGATAGATGGACAACACCGTGAATGGTTTGTAGCATCGCTAATGCTGCATTTGAGGATGCGTTGTCACAATAGAGGTTAACAACTCAGGCAGAGGCCTTGGAGATAGCAGTGAGGTTGCATGAGACCCTGATCCAAGATCCTGACCTAGGAGTTTAGCAGATCCACGCGCAGTTGAAAAACTTATGCCTTGAAATGCAGAGTCTGAAACAGGACAGGACAGCTCTCCTGAAAGTGCACAAAGAGGTATGGTGTGCTAAATGTAAGGACCAAGGTCATGATAAGGACCACTGCCCAGTGTTCGTGAATTACCTCGCGGGAGGAGGACCGATGTTGTTAAGACTGGAGGCACAAGTAGGACCTAGCACGGTGCCTACTTTATGGTGCGTGATTTGTCAAATAAGAGAAAAGCATGCTAGGACAACTACCATTTGTTGCAGAAGTACACGCAGAATTTGCAACAGTTGTTCTATAATTTTTGTATATCAGTGGGACATGATGAGTGCACCTGTAGAAGCTATGAGTTGATGATGGATAGGACTCCCACCTACAGAGTTCAGGTCGAAACATGACCCCTTGACCAAAACCCAGGGGTGGCGCGAATCGGATTTTAGGGGCACAGATGAGGCCAACGTGGAGGACGACCTGGAAGAGGTCGCAAACAACTGATATGTTACAATTGCGGGGGGCCAGGACATTATGCCCATGATTGTATGAATCCAACGTGTCCATCATGTATGTATTATACCTTGTTTGATCATGAGGCGGAGGATTGTCCCACACTGATAGCGAGGCTGCGTGACAAGGGACCGCTCCAACCTCCCCCAACTCAGAACTTGTAGATGATGAGGTCTAAGCAGCACAAGGAAGACCCTAATGTGAACATTGTGCTCTGAAGTGGAATTACGACAGGAGATGATAAAGGCAAACAGCGTGAAGATAATACTTTGGTTCGCAAGTCTCTGATGAAAGAACCAAAGTTTTATTTGGAGCGCGCTAAGGAAACCTTCATGGAAGCTAGGAAGAGTTGTGTTGATGCCTCCACTTCAAGAAGCAAAGACAGATCGGAGCCAGAAATGGACCCATCAATGCTCACAACATTCCTAAAAACATGCATGAAGCTACTGCGCAATAGTAAGGCTATAAAGGGATTTTGGGAACTCATTAACAGATGCGATGGAACCGCACTAGGAGAAGCGCACGTAGCCCAGAAGATTGGAAAGCATGCGATGAGGATAGGAAGGGAAATGAGGTTGACCACATAGATTGGAGAATATGAGATGGACCAAGCAAATTCTGGACCTAGGATCGGACGCAAACGTTCTGTCGAAGCATATATGGGAGCGCATGGGAAGGTCTACGCTACAATGGTCTCCTATCCAGCTGCAAATGGCGAACAAGCAAAAGATAATACCCATGGGGAGATTGCAGGGAATCACCATGGATATTGAAGGAGAAAGCGCGCTAGCAAGCTTTGAAGTGATAGAGATTGTTGGTGACAACAATCCCTACCCCGCGCTATTAGGAATCGATTGGGCCACTAACATGAGCGGGGTAATAAATATGAAGAAGCGCAAAATGATATTTGAGAAAACGTCTTTGCGCATAGTCGTACCTTTGGACCCTATTGAGGGATCACACTACTGTGAGCCAATGCGCAACTATGAAAGCGACGATGACTTGGACTGCATCTACAAGATAATCGCACGAGAGCAAGACTGGGTAAATCCCACCGCGGATGGAGGAATCTCATGGGAGCACAAAAGCTCCTCTATGTCAGATTCAGATGAAGAGATAAAGCGATGGCAGAATCGGTTATACGAGGTAACCACACTAAATTGCAACGTGATGACAAGATCGTTGTGCTGCGTATCAACGGAAGTCAAGGATCTACCTACTTATGATGGGTTAAGTGAGGTAGATGCTTTCTTGAACATATTTGAAAGAGAGGTGCTAGAAAAACAACGTTTCGAGGCTCTGAAATGGGTACTACACGCTACGCCCGCAAGGTGGTTGGGTACGCACCAAGGAAGCTTTGAGGACTGGTGTGAATGTAGGAGAATGATGTGCATACATTTTGGAAAGCCTTAGATGCATCTAAAGGACAAGTATGAAAGACAGGATGATCCCCACGTGCACCTCGCAAAGTGGATAAAGGTCTATGGGGAAGAGCCACAATATGAGTGGGTGCACCTGTTCTGTCATACCCTAAATGTTATACCCATGAACTGGCATATAGAGACGGAGCTCTACCATGGGATGAGTGAATGGGATATCCTGCGTGAAGGGTTTCTGTTAACCTTCACTTTTGAGGATCTTTGGTGGGACACTATTGATGACGCATTACAAGCAGTAAAAGCAGTTATACTTAAGATACCATAGGAGCCAATAGAATTGATTCAGCCTGAATGGGCTACTCAACTGAGCTGCACGCTGGAGTGTTATAATGTAAATACTAAAGAAGACGACGAGGATCCATGAAAAATTAACATTCCAGAAACAGAAGGCCATCGCGAGGTTCAAAGACCACTGATTGAGGACCCTGACATAATCGTGCCAAAAAAGAAAAAGTAGGTGAACATTGGTACAGAAGCCGAACCTAAGTATGCAATGCTCGATGACTACTAGATGATGTGACAGTGGATAAGGTCATTGAGTTACTCTGCGGGTACCAGGACTTATTCCTAACCAAGATCACAGACTTAAAAGGAGTCATTGGAGATTTAGGAATGATGCAGATCACATTAAAGCCCGACGCGAAGCCAGTTAAGCAGAGGCCTTACCACTTCAATCCAAAATATAAGGAAAAGGTCCATGTAGAACTAGACAAAATGCTCACAACATGAATCATTGAGCCAATGGAAGAATCTGATTGGGTAATCCCTATGGTGGTGCAAGAAAAGAAGCAAAAGGGAGAGATAAGAATATGCGTGGACCTTAGAAAATTGAATGACGCGTGTGTACATGACCCATTCGCAACTCCATTCACAAATGAAGTATTGGAAAATGTCGGTGAGTAGGAAGCATATTCTTTCACTGACAAATTCTCAGGGTACCATCAGCATCGGAAGATAGGATCAAGACAACCTTCACAACTGAGTGGGGATGCTTTCAATACACTGTCATGCCATTTGGATTGAAGAACGCACTGCCCATCTTTTCACGTATAGTTGTTGCAACATTCAAATAATATATCCACAAGTTCCTAGAGGTTTATCTGGATGATTGGCATGTATTTGGATTGGTTAAGCACCATATAGCGAGATTACACTTGATGTTGGATACTTGCCAAAGACACCAAACCGCGTTGAACCTCAAGAAGTGTACGTTTCTCATTCCTTTTGGGAACTTTTTGGGACATGTGGTTTATAGACAGGGAGTGATGGTAGATCCTACGAAAATTGCGGTGATTCTGAATTTGGAAGCATCGTGACGTGTGAAACAATTACGCGCTAAACTGGGACATATAGGGTACTACAGTAAGTTCATCAAAATCTATGCCCAAATCACCGCACTAATGGAGAAGTTGTTGAAACAAGATATCACATTCTGTTGGAACGATGACTGTAAGAAAAGTCTAGATGTACTAAAAGAAAAGATGGCCCCTGCGCCGATCTTGGTCTTCCTGAAATGGGACGAGGAGTTTCATGTCCATGTTGATGCATCATGTATAGCACTGGGAGCGATACTAACACAGGATGGTGGAGAGGGCTTGGATCACCATATCACATTCACAAGTCACAAAGTATCTAAAGCAGAAAAGAACTATTCCACCACTGAACACGAGGGATTGGCTATGGTGTACACGCTCTATAAATATTGGCACTATTTGCTAGGGGGACACTTCAAGATGTGTACAGATCATTCAGCACTGAAATACTTGGTCAATAAGCTTGTGTTGGGGAGGCTTCATATGAAGGTGGATTTTATTATTCCAAGAATATGATTTTGAGGTCGTTGTGAAGCCTGGGCACCTGAACTATGACCAGATCACCTATCGCACATTGAGACAGGAGAGGAACCTACTAATTTAGAGGAAGGATTACCTTACGCATAGCTCTTTACTGTGCGCATACCGGATGGACACTTTGAAGATGTAATCCACTTTCTCACGACTAGAACTACACCAAAAGGGTACTCCGTCCAACAGAAGAAGGAATTGGTGATGCGCACGGTAGATTTTTCTGTACAGGGCACCTATATAAGATGGGAAATGATGAGATACTATGAAGGTATGTACCTAAATTTGAACGAAGTCATATCCTCACGGATGTGCATGGGGGCGCTACGGGAGGACACTATGTAGGTAGAGTGACCGCGCAAAAGATTCTTCGCGCAGGGTTGTGGTGGCCAACCCTTCATCAGGCTTCAAAAGCACATTGCAAGGCATATGATGTATGTCAAAGAACAGGTAAACCATCGCGAAGGGAAGTGATGACTTTGAATCTGCAAATGACGTTGTATCCCTTTGAAAAGTGGGCGGTCGACGTTGTAGGACCTATCAAACCTCAAGGAAAAACGGGCGCGAGATACATTATCACTATGACAAAGTACCTGACTCGTTGGGCAAAAGCACAACTCGTAAAAGATTGCATGGCCGCCATGGCCGCAAAGTTTCTGTTTGAGCACGTATTGACACAATTTGGATGTCTAAAGATCTTGATGAGCGATTGTGGTACACATTTCCTTAATGAAACAATCAATGCGCTGACAGAAGAGTTTCAGGTGTATCATCAAGAAAGCACATCGTATCACCAACAAGCCAACGAGATAGTAGAAGCATTTAACAAAATACTAGAAACTGCGTTGACCAAAGTATGCAACGCGCAGCGAAGTGATTTGGACATGCGCGTACGTGTAATATTATGGGATTATAGGACAACATGCAAGAAACTGATGGGACAAACACCTTTTCGATTGGTCTATGGAGTGGAAGTTGTAATGCCAATGGAGTATATTGTGCCTAGTCTACGTATAGCAGCGCTCACAGGTATGATGGACTATGGAGCCCTAGGGGAGAGGTTCATGCAGTTAGAGGAGCTCGAAGATGAACAATTTTTTGCTGGATTCCATCAGTAGGTACAAAAGCAGCACGAAAAGGCCTGGCATGATCATGATTGTATCTTTTTCTTATCCATTCGGGAGATTTAGATGAGAGTGGGGAGATCGCAGAGGTGGAGGGTGGACCTAGATTCTATGGGATGAGATGTCATTGCATGGAGCTTAAGTGAGCCTAAAGTACTAAACTTGGATGCAAATGTTTTTTGTTGTTAAATTTTTTCTTGCTCGTGACTTGAGGAATTCTTAGATCCAATTGGTATTTTGCATATTTCCATCCATGAATCATTTTCTTTGCTTTGGGGGTGAGAATGCCATTGAGAAGAAAGATAAGCATTATGGAGATGATCTGGGTGTTACATGACCTACAATAAAGGCTTTGCTTTTGTAACCTAAAATCTACGAAATGGTTATGCCATTGAATTTTCACTGTAAAATTGAAGTGTGAATTAAAATTGATGAAGTGTTGGAAGTTAGGCATAGTCTAGGTGAGAGTAATTTTAAAAGTAAAATATCATCAATTTCACACAATTCCCATGATGGTCGTAAGGTGCCACAACGTGGGGTTGTAACAGTTGGTATCAAAGCCTACTTTGCTAAAGTGGGCACTTGAATTTTGGTTTAGCAGTGACAGAGGCAGCAAAGTTAGGGTCAAGCTGAACGCAGTGCGGCAAGGTTTTTTTTATGGTCGTAACGCATTCTCAAAGTAAATTGATGATGAATGTTGGTGAGGAACCGCAGATAATGGGTGAATCCAGCATGTTCGCCCATACAGTTTTCATGAAAAAGCTGTTGGATTGAATAGATGAGTTGAACACAAAGGTAAATGAATTGGGGACAGTGGAAAATAAGCTTAAGGAAAAAAATTCCAAACCTAAAGAGAAGATCATTGAGAAGGAAGAAACTCATGCAGACCTCAAGGTGCATTAAAATTATCTTGAGTGGAGATATTATCAAACCATGAGTGAAGTTAAAGGACTTGAAGATTCCAGGGATAAAGTAATGGAAGAGATCACAAATTTGCATAAGAGCCTTTCCAAAGCTTTGAACGAGTGTACGATTTTAAAGAAAGTGTTTGGGAAAGATTCGATTGGCAAAGCTACCCACATCAAAATAAAGGAGTCTAATTCATACAATGGAGTAAGGAGCGCAAAGACTCTTGGCAAATTTCTATGTGACATAAAGCAGTACCTTAAGGGGTTGGAGCTTTCCTTTGAAGAAGCGAAGGTGAAGATTGCTACTCAATTCCTTATGAAAGATGCCAAGATATGGTGGAGATGAAGGATGGATCAGATGGCCCATGGCGACACTACGGAGATTACGACTTGGGAAGAAATGAAGGAAGTGTTGTTGGCTCCCTTCATCCCACAAGATGAAATGTGGGATGCTCATACAAAGAACAAGTATATCAAGCAAAATGGAAGTCTAAAATCTTATCAACGTGAAATTGCTAGTGTGATATTGGAGTTACTAAGCATGGCAAAGAAATACAAGGTTTTCCTTGATCATTGGATTGAAACCTTGGGCTCGCAATGATGTAAAGCAATAAAATATCAAGACACTTGAGGAGGAATTTGCTACAGTTGATAGTTGGTTGACCATTATGATGAAAGAGTGGACGATAAGAAGAAGAAGTTTGAGAAGCCAAAGGAGAATTCCTTGAAGGGGGATGAAGTGAAAGTAGGTGGAAAACCAAAATGAAAGAAATTGTTGAAGTGTTGGTTGTGCGAGGGAGATCATGTGGCCAAGAATTATCCTTTGAGACCAAGTGTCATAGCCATTATGTAGTCAGATGTAAATAAGAAAGAGGAAAGATCAATTGGTGTGATGTGTATTTTGGGTGCTGCAACAATTATGGAGGCTATCCTGAAGCACGATCATGAGATGCATAAGTTGGAGTATGTTGAGATGAAAGTTTGGTAGGGCACGTTGCTCACTATGGTGGACAACAATGCGACCCAAAAATTCATGAGGGGAGATGCAGAAAGGAAGGTTTCACTGAAGTTCATTCCAACTCAATCATGTCTCAAAGTAGTGAACTCACCACCAGATCAAGTCATTGGGATCGAAGAAAAAGTGGAAGTAAGATTGGTGAATGGTGAGGTAAAGTTGGCTTCACGATTATTCTCATGGATGATTATGAAGTAGATTTGGGAATTGAATTCATGAAACAATATGAAGCTTTCATCGTGCCACATTTGAAAAATTTGTTCATAATGGAAGGGAGGAAGAACCATTGAGTGATCCAACCTTGGGAGTTGCAAAGAGCGAGTATAAGATAACAATGATGAGTGTGGAGAAGGATCAACAAAACAAGGAATTCTATGAGAGGTTGAACCGAATGGAGGTAAAACACATGGAACAGGTAGAAGTGATCAGAAAAATTTCAGATAGTGTGCTTCACTTAACAGATAGACTAGAGGCAACGGAAGCTTGCATGATAGAGTGTAAGGTTGTAGAATTGGAGAACCGACGGAAATAAAAATGTGAGGCATACAACAAAGGTTAGAAGAGGAATATGTGGATACTTGGATTGATATGTTGGACCGCGATGAAGATGGGAATGGAGAGGCATTAGCCTTCTATTCCCTACCATATTTATGAACTTAGAATGAATATTGGCTCATTGTCATCTGCTTCGGGCAATGAGACCCCTTCAAGTGATGAGTAGACCATAGTGGAAAAGCAGATGGAGGATCGTATGACAATGAGATGTGATGACGGTTGTGATGATGCTAGGATGCATGCATTCTTGTGGAGGAGATGCTATTGTCATATTAGCTACCTGACTAGTCACCAACACAAGGGGTACCAACACAAGATGTTCTTGCATGGTTATGACAGGTTATGGGCATGGAGCAGGTCATGGGAAAAGTTATATGATTTCACTATAAGGATGGATGACTTGGAAAAGGAGTTCATGAAGATGATGTTGTTGAGGAAACAACCTTTTTATAGTGGGGGAGGATGTCAGGGCCCCAAGTTGGCACCAAGGCCAATAGGCACCCATGATTGGGCATGCTCACTTGGTGGTGAAAAACCAACTTAGAGTTGTGACGAGAGTGCCCAAGTGCGACGAGCGTGCCCACATGGATGCTAGGATGCATGCATTCTTGTGGAGGAGATGTTATTGTCTTATTAGCTACCTGAATAGTCACCAACACAATGGGTACCAACACATAATGTTCTTCCATGATTACGACAGGCTATAGGCATGGAGCAGGACACAGGAAAAGTTATCTGATTGTCGCGATAAGGATGGATATCTTGGAAAAGGAGTTCATTAAGATGGTGTTGTTGAGGGAAACAACCTTTTTATAGTGGGGGAGGATGTCAGGGCCCCAAGTTGGCACCAAGGCCAATAGGCGCCCATGATGGGCCATTCTCACTTGGTGGTGAAAAACCAAGTAGAGTTGTGACGAGAGTGCCCAAGTGCGACGAACACGCCCACATGGAGAGGCGCCCAGGTTGGCACAAGGAATTTTATGCACGAGTTGAGGGGTGCATTTCCTAGGTGTGCCTAAATGAAGGAAAGGCATCAGACACTGCGTCGGGTAGAGAATAGAAGGCACGACACAAATGCGTGCTTGCCCATGTAGAACAATAAAGGGAGTATTGAGGATATCACCTATCCATAGTGATGAGTGCATATGAAGGAGCACACATTAATACGGAGACAGTCAACTCGATTGATCCAGGTGGATGTTGGTGGCCACCCACCAACCCATTTGGACCCCCACAACTGCCTCTTTCAGTCTTTTCAGTTTCCTAAATTACAGCACAGTTTACTATTTTTAGCAGTTTTTCGGGTCCTGAACTTCCGGAGCTGTTTTGAGGCCCTAAACGACATTTTTTTGGGATTCTGGGGCAACATGGGTCCATGGACCGATGTTGCCTCCCAAAGTGGTAGTACTCGGATAGATCTTTCTAACGAGCTATCGTACGCGTCAAACGGAGATCGTATGCCAAAGTTACGACCCCGGGAAATTGATGTACCAATTTACCCAAACGGGGCCCACAATTTGGCGTTTCATCTTCTAGGGTTAGGTTTCGGGATGTGAAGGGTTTTCCATTGTTTCTCAACAATAAATAGGCCTTCGAGCCTCATTGTAATAGAGTTCGGAACAGTTCAGAGGCATGTAGCCGCACATCTCTTCTCAGAGATAGCTACCATCGCCCTAGCTGGTTTATTTCCATTTCTGGTTGTAAGCATATTTCAGTATTTTCCATTAATGAAATGAATCATTATTTCCGCTGCATCTATGTGTTTATGGTTATTGCATCTCTGTATTTATGGTTATCTCTGTAATCTATTGCGTTCCTGTCTAAATCCGAATCAGTGGTATCAGAGCAGTCTGCTTTTTCTCTGTTTTTCTTTGCATGTCCCCAACGAGGTCGGGATATAAGGAGTTACGGCTTGAACTGGTCGAACCTTTGCAAGACCAGCCTCGAAAATCCCGACGGCCTCCTATGGCGGATGAGAAGAAAGACGAGGGGGCATGAGATCCTATCAAAATCTTGCTCGAAGAAGCGCTCGAGCGGCAAAGGAACGCGATGATGGATAGCTTTGCGCAGATCCTTCAGCGGCTACCCAGAGGCGACGCATCGGCTTCCAACAACGACTCTGGAAATGCCACACCGTTTAAGGTACAGGTTAATTTTGAAATCCCCATATTCGAGGGTCAAATAGACGCAGATGCCGTAGATAAATGGTTAAATCTGCTAGATGGGTATTTTTCTGTTCATGAATTTTCAAGTCGGGAAAAGATTGTTTTCGCTCTTCTCAAAGCAGCACCCCACGTCAAGGACTGGTGGGAAACCTACTACGAGCAGAAGGATGAAAGTTCAGGCTCACTATTTTCAGCTGCACCCACTTGAAATGACTTTCGGGATGCCATCAAGGAGCAGTACTACCCTGTCGGAAGCTATGAGGACAAATACATCAAATGGACCACACTGCGGCAGGGACGAGACCAAGATGTGCCAGAGTTCACAAACATTTTTCATACCCTTCGCACGCAGTTGGGTATCAAAGATTCTGAGCTGCATCTGGTACTCAAATACCGCGGCTGCCTACACAAATACATCCAGGAAGAGATGGGGTTCTTGAACATCCCCTCACTCGGCACAGCATACCGATACGCTGTCAAAATCGAGCAAAAGTTCAAACAGAAGAAACGAGACTTTGGATCTGTAAATCCGAAGCCCAAAGGACAAAGCCAAGGCGGGGTGACCCAAGACAACCCGTCGAAGCCGCAAGAAAAGAACAACACCATGACGCCAAAGAAGGACACAGGAAAGTGGTGTGAGTTCCACAAGAGTCCCACTCATAACACAAGTGAGTGTCGGACCAAGCAGTCGTTGGTGGCTGAGTTGAAGGCTTCCGAATCAGATGCATGTTCCGACCCTGAGCTAGAACCCGACAAGGGAAATTGCAAAGGGAAGCAGATCATTGATGCGGATCCCAGCGCCACTGTTGCCACCGCCAAGATCCAGAAAGATGAGCCCGAAAATCCAGAGGAAGGGGAGCGTCTTTTCCACTCACAAATGTGGGTGAAGGGTTTGCCGCTGCAATTCATTGTCGACAGTGGCAGCCAAAAGAACCTCATTTCAGCAGAGGTCGTGAAGCGGTTGGGCCTACCGACTACACCACACCCGCAGCCATACAGTATCGGGTGGCTTCACGAAGGACGAGATCTGAAAGTTCGCCAGCAGTGCCGCCTTCCCTACAGCATCAAACCCTTCACAGACGAGGTATTGTGTGATGTTACACCTCTGGATGTTTGTGATGTATTATTAGGCCAGCCATACTTGTGGAGGCGACATGCTGTGTATGAGTCAAGGCCTCGTGCTGTCATTATTTCTTTGAATAGTTCATCATACAGGATACCAGAGGTAGCCCCACCTACTGCCACATCCTTGATCACTACCAAGAAAGGCAGCAAGCTCATATCACAAACCAGGAAATTCATCTGTATGGGGAAGATCGTTGCTACATCCATGACCCCTGCAAAGGGTTCCTCCACGCAGCAGCAGCAGCAAAGGGATACGGTCATGACAAAATACAGGAACAACTTCTCCTCACCCACATGGGTACCACACAAGTTTCAGGTGGGCAACAAAGTCTGGTTGCATCGACAGAAAGAACGCCTTACCAGAACCCATCAGAAGCTCAGATCACTCCGACATGGTCCTTATAGCAATACCAAGGCTATGGGGAACAATGCTTTGGAGCACATCATTCCTCCATTCCTTCGCATGCACCAAATGTTCAATGTGGACCATCGTCGACCATGCTTCCCACCATCACTGGACACATCAGAGATTGCAGGACAAGTTCAGCAGATGGAGGAACTCAACGCAATGGGGACCATTGCTTCCTAAGGGGGGAGGAATGATCCAGGTGGATGTTGGTGGCCACCCACCAACCCATTTGGACCCCCACAACTGCCTCTTTCAGTCTTTTCAGTTTCCTAAATTACAGCACAGTTTACTATTTTTAGCAGTTTTTCGGGTCCTGAACTTCCGGAGCTGTTTTGAGGCCCTAAACGACGTTTTTTTGGGATTCTGGGGCCCAAAGTGGTAGTACTCGGATATATCTTTCTAACGAGCTATCGTACACGTCAAACGGAGATCGTATGCCAAAGTTACGACCCCGGGAAATTGATGTACCAATTTACCCAAACGGGGCCCACAATTTGGCGTTTCATCTTCTAGGGTTAGGTTTCGGGATGTGAAGGGTTTTCCATTGTTTCTCAACAATAAATAGGCCTTCGAGCCTCATTGTAATAGAGTTCGGAACAGTTCAGAGGCATGTAGCCGCACATCTCTTCTCAGAGATAGCTACCATCGCCCTAGCTGGTTTATTTCCATTTCTGGTTGTAAGCATATTTCAGTATTTTCCATTAATGAAATGAATCATTATTTCCGCTGCATCTATGTGTTTATGGTTATTGCATCTCTGTATTTATGGTTATCTCTGTAATATATTGCGTTCCTGTCTAAATCCGGATCATCGATGGACCTATGCCCATAAGGGAAAACACACCAAGGGGTGCCCGGACACTAAGGCATAGCGAGAAAGTAGGTGTGACGCAACGACAATGCAACGAGTAAATACGATGAGTGAACGGGTGGGAAACAATGTGATGTGAAGAACAAGCGAGCGACCAGGAAGACGTAGTGTGTGTGACAAGTCTAGGCAGAGCGCACAGGCAGGGGTGCACTCGCCTAGCAAGGGGCACCTGCATGCCCAAATTTTGGTCGACCTAGGGGCACGCCTAACCATGAAGGGGCATCTAGCAAATAATGAAGGTCAGCTAAAAAACATGAAGGGGCATCAGCCACATAAATTACCAAGGCAATGAGGCACATAAATAAGAATGGACACATTTGACCAAGAGCATCAAGCAAGTTCGACCAAGTGAAGAGACATCGTAGAAATAGGTCGCACTAAGGGGCAAGTCTACAATATCACAAAAACTC